>BLSH010391565.1:2010271-2024549 GCA_018402905.1 Glandirana rugosa | reverse complement strand
ATATATATATATATATATATATATATATATATATATATATATATATATATATGATACAATGGTTTTCATAACCATGTGGAGGGAAATGTGAGTGTACTTGAAATTACCGTACGGTCAGAATCAGACATCCCAAGTTATAACTCAACCGGGTAGGAAACGTCCACATTGTCGAAAGTGAAAAGACCCTTCCGACAGGTGTTCCAAATCCTCACACAGATACCCTTACAACGAGTATTTACAGAAATTGGTGAAGTCTAGGCGCGATATCGGTTTCATGCCGAGGTCGCGCCTAGACTTTACGGGCCTCCTACAGGTACCTGTATATATATATATATATATATATATATATATATATATATATATATATATATACAGTATCTCACAAAAGATACAGAGAGAACAGTATGGCTAGAGGTCTGGAGAACTATATCAACCGAACAGCTGCAGTTATTACAGTGGATGGGAGGATGATTGTGGTCTGAATGAGTTTACTGGAAACTTCCACTGCTGGAATTACCTTGGTCACCATGCTATTTTAAAACCATGCAGTCAATATTTATGTTGGATTCAGCCAAGTGGAGGTGGAGATCCTTAAGAGGGCCTGCAATTCCTTGTTTGCACATAAGGTTGCTGATTATAATATCTACGCGCTTGATTATTCGCTTTCTGGTAAGCGTTCAATTTATTAGATGTTGGATTCATGCTGCATGATTGGTGATGGTCACTGGACACGTTTGACTTATATGGCCTATGAAGCATCTCACTTGTTCACTTGACGTCAATCAATTTTATGGACTATCGTTTTATTTAATTTTATTACAGAGACTTTTCAATTAAATACTATATTATTTTTTACACTTCTGCACTTTATCACAATTAGTGCACTTTAGTTTGGATTATATTTCTCTGATTAGATATTGGTTGTATTAACCTCTCCATTTATCTATATTTGTTGCACCTTATTAACACATATTTCAATATTGTGTTTTATAGTTTATGTCCTTTAGCGCTGCACTAGTTTTTATTTTATATATATATATATATATATATATACATACATAATATATATGTGTATTTATATTTGTTTTTTCCTTGTTTAATGATTTTCAAGTAGCCGAATAGTGAATCGAATAATAATAAATTGTTCTCAGCCTATTAAGCAAGGGTATATGAACAATTATGTGTCACATGATTTTGTAAGAGTGATCACACAGATACATCTTTATTCTATAAACCAAAGAGTCCTGCATGACAGTCTAAATGAGCCTTAAATCCAGTTACTATATGATTTGCAGGCCTCATAAACTAGACAAAAAACTATATTTACTTTCACTTAGTGAGTCAAATGCTCCTTAATTTTTGTCTCACTCACACGCTCCCCTTCCCAGACACTGCAGCTCACAATGGGAATGTTTCAGCAACAGAGGTTGTACTGCCAACTCATAAAGCAGTGGGCTGGACTAGGTTTAACCAGGTGCTGACTGACAAGCTGCAGACCTGCAAGCTAACAGTGACAATGTTGCTAATGATGCCCCCTGCAACTTTTTTTTTTATCCCACTGTTGTGCAAACAGGCACAGCCTGCTCTGCTCTGAATTCAGAAACAGTGCAGCATCGATACCAAACCATCAAAGGAAGCTGCATTAGGTGGACTTCACTGTCAGTCTCAACACATATTTCTGGGACTTTTCAAGGAGAAAACTGTAAGTGCAAATGCACTTATAATTAAGTGCTGTGGCGTAAAAAAGGGGGTACATACAACGGGACTTTAAAGGTGCCAAATAGAAAATTACTGCTTATCGCAACAGATAAAATGCAATTGTTTTTTATTTGTTCACAGTTAAAATGATAAAAACATATCACGTCATCATGCAATTCATACAACAATGCAGCTACTTCTGCTCTACATGTTTTGCCCACATGAGCTTCTTCAGGAGACTTAAGGGTGCTGCATGAGGTTGGTGCTACAGATGAAAAAGCAAACATACAAAAATACTTACAAATTACAGATTGAATACATTTCGTTACACTCAAATGTATTATATTATACAGATATTTCATAAATATTGAGATCAAAAAGATGGGCCTATCGGATGCTTAAAAATCAAGACTTAGTTCAGTTAAGTACAAGGTTTCAATGAGTTCCTAGTAGACGTCAGACTTGTGGGATATAGTGTGACCATAGGGGAAAGACAGGAAAAGATGACCTATAGTTGTATAAAAAAAAAATTATTTTTAGAAAAAAACAAAGTAGGCTTCAATTGTCTAGGTAGGGATTAAACCATCTAGATATAGAATATTTACCTTGGTTATAATGGTTTGCATTTGGACTACCGTATATACTCATGTATAAGTCGACCGTGTATAAGCCGACCCCCTACTTTTGCCCAAAAAATATGGGAAAACTTATTGACCCGCGTATAAGCCTAGGGTGTGAAATGCAGCAGCCAGAACACAGGGACAGGGAGCCAGAACACAGGGACAGGGAGCCAGAACACAGGGATTTTAGCCAGAACACAGGGATTTTAGCCAGAACACAGGGATATTAATGCCAGAACACAGGTATATTAATGCCAGGACACATGAATATTAATGCCAGAACACAGGGATATTAATGCATATCAATGCCAGGACACAGGGATATTAATGCATATTAATGCCAGGACACAGGGATATTAATGCATATTAATGCCAGGACACAGGGATATTAATGCATATTAATGCCAGGACACAGGGATATTAATGAATATTAATGCCAGGACACAGGGATATTAATGCATATTAATGCCAGGACACAGGGATATTAATGCCAGGACACAAGGATATTAATGCCAGGACACAGGGATATTAGCCAGGACACAGAGACTGTAGACAGAACACATAAGGGATGAGTAAGGTAGTTTTGTTTCACATTAAACAGAGCTGTGCTGCTTCTAAGAGCCGTTCTGTGCTTGTAAGTGTAATTAAACACATTGGAATGCAGAGAATGCTGAGAGAGAGCTCTTCACGGAGATCAGGAGGTGGGCGGGACTGAACAGCTAACATCAGCTTGTCCTGCCCACCTGCCGGCATCAAGCTGAGAATCTGACACCTCTCTCAGCATTCTCTGCATTCCAATGTGTTTAATCACACTGACAAAGCACAGAATGGCTCTTAGAAGCAGCAGGCTCTGTTCAATGTGAAACTACTGATCACCACAGACACTGACTCGGGTATAAGTCGAGGGGGTCTTTTTCAGCACAAAAAATGTGCTGAAAAACTTGACTTATACCCGAGTATATATGGTAATTAGTTCCCCTTTACCCCTCTGAGAAGGGTATTTTTCCAGTAAGGATATTGGGGGGAGGGGAAGTAAAGATGGTGTTGCTGGATAAATAGCCCAGATGGGAAGAAAACTGCAAAAAAGACGACAGAAAATCCCTTCAGCTGATTGGGCTTGATGTTGTTACCCTTCAATCCACAGTCCTCCCAAAATATCCTAAAAAAGTAAAACAGAGCAATTTGTATGTTCTTTATTCTAAGTATTCAAATACAAAAGAGGGAACAGCAATTAGAATGGCTCTCCAATGTCAGCCAAGAGGAAGAGGGAAAATCACCACCCCCTCATGGAGAGAGACACAGGATCCTTGTATCATTCACAACTTCATATGAAAGTTGACAAAAATTGGCTGGTTCTCACCTGTCAAAAAAGGAATCCAAGGTTCGTGTAGAGAGGGAAACAAGAAGCACAGCCTGTCTCTCTCTCTCACACAGCCTCTGTCAGAGAATGGCGGCTGATCGCCGCTTCATATATCTCCCCCATCCCGATTGCACCTGATGTCATCTGCGGGATGTGGATGTCAGGTAGATGCTAGTGCGCATGTGCTGGCTCAACATGGTGGAAATATATCATATATCAATATTTGCTTTTTCATCTATAGCACCAACCTCATGCATCACCCTTAAGTCTCCTGACGAAGCTCATGTGGGTGAAATATGTAGAGCAGAAGTAGCTGAATTGTTGTATGAATCGCATGATATTATGATACATTTTTATTATTTTAACTGTGAACAAATAAAAAACAATTGAATTTTATCTATTGTGATAATCAGTAATTTTCTATCTGGCAACTTTAAAGTCCCGTTGTATGTACCCCTTTTTTTCTGTAAATTAATTGGGATGTGGTACCTATTTTGGCCCTTCACTGCCCAAAAACCATTGACACTTGCTGTGACACATATTTTAGAATGGGTGCATAGTCCTTCTTTAATTGGATATACTGCAGGGTTTTATTTGTCAATTTATGTTATGACCTATGTAGTCACATTTTAATGAGGTTGAAAAAAGACACGTATATCAACTAAAAGATAAAAATAAGATAACCTCAACCAAAAGATAAAAATAAATAAAAAATCTGCATTCTCAGGTATACGGATGAATAATTTCCCCTAGACTCGGACCCCAGTCCTTAACCACAGGTAACCGCTGGTTGTGGGGCAATGTATCCTCTCAGCCTGTCATTGCTTTGTACAGGCTGAGCAGCCACAGTTATGTGCATACACCTGTCATCCTACCTGCAAGTTACTGTTACTGTTAAGAAGCCTTTCCGCACAAGGTTACACCTCTATTTTTAAACCTAAAATTGTTTCCTTATTTAATAATTAAATTCTACCTTTGTTCAACCTTTCCCTTTACAGAATAAAGCAAACATCAAAACTTAGCAACCTGAGAAATTAAGGGAACTTTGATATGGAGAAAATACTGTACATTGTATATGGTGTGCTAAGTGCATGGCTACACTGTTTGAAAGGCATAGTTATACAAAGACTGTCATTCTTGCAGTATAAACTGCACATATATGCTGCAGTTTTAGGACCCTTAATTAATGTACCACAAGTGAGAGTCTCATACTCTCATGATTTAGTGGTCAGGGGTATGTAATGCACAACATAACAAATAGAGTACAGTGGTCCGGACTATGTAATGTATAACATAGCTTCCAGAGTATAGCAGTAAGGGCTATGTAGCATACAATGTATGACAAATTGTGCAGCAGTTTGGACTATGCAATGGATAAGGCACAAATAGTGTAGTTGTCAGGATTATGTCCCTTACAACAGAGCATACAGGATATAGTGGTCAGGAGTATTTAATGTACAGCACAGTTTACAGAATACATCAGTCAAAACATATAGCAGAGGGTAAAGGGTGTAAGGGTCAGGACTTCGTAATGTAAACCATCGCATGTCAGGGGTTAGCAGCACAATATAGAATGCCAGCATATTAAAAAGTAGGTTGTTTAAGTCAATTTTGTTGTGCTACATGCAAGCAATGCCACTGGTATCCTGAGCAAGTAAATACTATAGATCTGTATGTGCACAAGCACAACTGCATCTATTGTGCAACCACAACTTAGTAATATATACACATATTCATACATTTTAAATTAAACTGCACAGCAGAAAACATCTGAAATAGAAGTGATTTGGCGATTCTGTAACCCAGACAACACACAAATAAAGAAAAAAAAAAAAACAAACAGTGTGGGAACTAACCTTTTACTTACAGGTTGGTAACGCTGAGCAATCTGATAGTTCATTTCGCTTACAGTGATCCAAAGCAACACTATGTGGCATTAGTTGTCCCACTTACTCAACACCAACTTGTAACACTGGATGATGCAATATATATGTAGGTGCGAATGGAGGGGGATGGGAAGTGGATGAGTCCAGCATGCCAGGGAACAGTATGCCAGCCACAATGAGGCCGAAACTGTAAGGGGCACCAATGGGCAGGAGATCATTCCTCTTGACAGTGTGAATATGGATCCAGTGTTCGTTCTAGCACCCAGCACCAGAACATTGCATGTATTGTACAGGCCCCCCTAGATTTTGTTCAAATCTCAGGACATTCCTATGGGATCTGGGACAGTTGGTGAGTATGGTATAGCTGATATTTTAGAATCTGATTGTGCAATCTCCTTTAGATCTACTAAAAGATTGCAATTGTGCAGAGATTGTACTGTTAAATTAGAACCAATTTAAGGATTAACAAAAAAAGAAACTTTACATGTAAAACAGCTCCTATATATGTATTTGATTGGTATGTTAAGTGGTTTGCCTGTGGTTTAGCTTTAAAGGGACCCATGCACAAGTAAGTTTGACTGTTACCCAAAACACATAATGCCATTCGCCAGAGTATCAAAATCCTACCTACTGCCAAAAATCCCATTTAACAGATTAATGTGGCTTGAGGGGTTAGACCTTAAATAACTTTTGGACAGTGTTTTCACACCACTTGATAGCTAGAGATATTTTTGGATTTAATTTTTCCCACTTAATACGTTGAGCCTTTGGGGTATGCAATCTGTGCAACATTTCATCAAGTTCAGGTTTGCTGTTTTGCATATATGCCCAACAACAGCAATAGAAAGCATAAAGAAGATGGATTAGATGACTGTTTTCTGAAAAAAATAAGTATGTCCGTTCATGTACCTGAAAGGTAAATAGTCAATAAGCGCTCATTTGTCTTGTAATGTAAATGTATGTCATTGGTCTTCCAAGAAAGCCTATCAATCTCCCACTAGCTAACAGGCCTGTCTGACTAGTATTCACTTACATGGTTATGAGGTGTGCTGATCAAAGAAATGTATAGCCGCTCTGAGAAAGGAAGTTTGCTTGGTGATTGTCAGAGCAGAAGAGAGCAGGTAACTGAGCTCTTTGTTGGTGGCAAACACTTCAGTAGTCAGGAATCACGCCAAAGATCAAACAAGTGAATGGCCACACATTGAGAGCTGAACACCTGAAAGTATGTATGTATGTGCACTTAACCCTGGAAAAATGGGGGTAGCCAAGAAGAGGCTGCAGGATACAGAAGGTAAGTGTAATACAGGGTAACAACTAGGAAACACTTGTTCAGCACAGACATGAGCAAACAGCACATTCATGACCAAGAGATGCTTGCCCAGCCACCAAATGTCCTGGAGGGGGTGTTAGCAGGTGAAGTTAGCTTGCTTGCCACTAGATGGCTCTGTCCCCAATATAATTTGGTATAGGGAAAGTGACAATTGGGTGTTAGGCGACTTTTAGAGAAAACTCTAATGGGTGGAGTCAGTGACTATATCAGTGCCAGCATGGGAGAAGCCTAGTGAGTTGGGACATAAAAGCCAAACACCCCACACTATTTGGATGTAGTTGGCTACTGCCCAAGGGCCCTTAAAGTGATTGTAAAGGCAGAAAGTTTTTTTTATCTTAATGCATTCTATGCATTAAGATAAAAAAAACACCCCTCTAATACTTACCTGAGGTCCCTCTAGATCCAGCAATGTTGCAGGAATGTCTCAGCTGCCCGGGACTCCTCTTCTTATTGGCTGAGACAGCAATGCAGCATCATTGGCTCTTGCTGCTGTCATTCAAAGTCAGTCAGCCAATGAGGAGAGAAAGGGAGCGGGGCCGGGCTGCGGCTCCATATCTGAATGGACACAGGGAGCTGTGACTCGGCTCAGGTGCCCCCATAGCAAGCTGCTTGCTGTGGGGGGTACTCAATAGGTGGGAGGGGCTAGGATTGCCGAAGAGGGACCCGAGAAGAGGAGAATCCACTCCACAGAGCAGGTAAGTATAACATGTTTGTTATTTTTAACCCAAAAAAAAACAAGACTTTATAATCACTTTAACAGGGCTGAAACCCCAGGTGAGGTAGAGCAATACTTAGAAGGAACAGCTGTAGTCACTGTGACTTTTCTACTTCTTCTTCTGTGAAGCGGTATGCAAAAGGCCTTTCAGACCAGACCAGAGTTCTCTAAAGTGAGTATTAGTACACCTGGGTGTGAGTGTGCCTTCAATCTACTCAGTGATGGATACTGAATGGTATGGACTTAGTGCACATGGGGAAAAGGGTCCTAACTTTGTGGTGCTCCCAAAGAGAGAGGAGGTTCAGGGGGAAGATGGCTTACAGATTACGTGCTGGCTTTCCGAGCTTAAATAACAGATACAGAACGTCTGCTTCTGTGCATGGCTCACTGAAGAATTCTGTCAGTATGTAAATGTGGTCTCTGATGTCACAGCCATCTTTGAGAAGTTACAGTAAAGTGTGGAAAATGTATTTCCTGTGTGGATATTTCCTTATTACCAAATATTAGTGCCTCCAGCCAGGAATATAATGAGTGGACCTATTGCCAGGAGTTTGGCACAGGTGAAGGATTCCATTTCACTGGAAAGCAGGTAGCTGTCCTATCCATGATAAAGCAGGGTGGGAATGTGTGCAGTTTGACACCAACACACAGCCAATCACAAGCCCCATTACAGTTTGGGGACAAAGCGCATGAGCACCCACCCTATGAACAACTGGCAAGCAGGCAACTGAAATACCACTGTCAAATAACTTCAAAAACAAGCAACAAACAGGGGTTGACTGACAACCACCCAACAGGTGAGTTATCAATTGATAGTTAACCATCCAGGGCCAGCGCCAGCATAAGGCAGCCAAGGCGGCCGCCTGAGGGAGCCAGGGGAGGGGTGGGCAAACAAAAAAAAAAGTGGTTCCCCAAGAGGTGCTTATGCTGGCACCGGCGGATGGCCAGCCTCACACATGTACTGAATCCAGCTCAGCACACACACTGGTAACAGGGCAGTCTTTCATGACAATCCCCGGAACACAATACTCTGGGGTTGATTTAATAAAACTGGAGAGTACAAAATCAGGTGCAGCTGTGCATGGTAGCCAACCAGCTTCTAACTTTAGCTTGTTCAATTAAGCTTTGACAGAAAAAAATGGAAGCTATGAGATTTTGCACTCTCCAGCTTTAGTAAATCAGCCCCTCTGTGTGGTAATATGGCAGTCTCTGATAACATCGAAGTGCCAGGGCCACTAAAAAGGTGTATGGACTTCCGGTTCCGGCGCCTCATGGCTTAGCTGCACGTTAGCTCAGCTCCCGCAGTAAGCCTCTAAAATCTGCCTAAAAAGCCACCCCACCAGCACTGATCGACTGCACTCAACTCGGAGGTACTCCCCTACAACCCGATGGAGCGATACCTTGACAAGGGCACACCTCGTCCGTCCCCGCAGGTTCGTGGAGCCGCGGATCCTGGTCAGGCCGCACCGCCTGTCGTGGCGGGCACATCGGGAGGAACGTTCGCGCACGGAACATTCGCGCACGAAGGAACGGTCGCATCCGGAGGAATGGTCGTACTCGGAACGATCATGCCTCAACCTTCGGACCTTGCAACGACCGCGGGTTTGCAGAACACAGAACTGATCGCCCAAGCTGTGGCTGCTCTCCTAGCCCCCCAAATTGAATCTGCAGTCCAAAAAGCTGTACAGGCAGGAATGGCCCAACTGTACAAAGACTTGAGGGAACAAGCCAACAGGCTTACTGAAGCCGAGCAGAGAATCGCACATGTGGAAGAGGAACTGTACCACACACAAGATTCCGACAGGGCCCAAGATACACAACTACGATGGATAACGGAGAAACTCGAGGATCTTGAGAATAGATCCAGGAGGAGCAATTTGAGATTCATAGGGATCCCCGAGTCAATCCACCCCTCCGCTCTCCCCCAATTCTGCGCAGTCAAGATCCCGGAAGCACTAGGCCTAAGTAGCCATTGCCAAGTAGAACGGGCACACAGACTGGGACCCCCCGGGTCAGAACGTACTACGCCGAGGCCAACCATAGCAAAATACCTGAACTACGCAGAAAAACACAACATCCTGCAGAAATTCAGGCAAAAGAAAACACTGATCATCGATGGAGCGAAGATCCTTATCTTCGCTGACTACTCAGCTGAGGTAGCGAAGAAGAGGAAAACTTTCCAACCAGTGTGTTCCGAGCTCTTCAAGAGAAATATAAAATTCACGCTGGCCTTCCCAGCCATACTTCGTCTGAAAGCCCCGTCGGGTGACCAGATGGCTTTTCATGATCCTGATGAGGCAGAACGATTCCTACGCTCACAAGGCACTCATTCCTATGCATTCATGGCAGCCAAGGAGGCTCCAGCTCAACGCCCGGAGGACCATAGAAGCCCAAGGAAGGATTCAGCTAAACGGCAAAAAACGAATGGCATCCGCCAAAATAGCATGGAAACATCCACCTGAAGATCCTACATCTAACGCCCTCTCATCCGCATGCTCCGACACCATGTCAGTGTCAGATGAGTACCACTTTATTGGCAGTTACCCTTGCCACACCATGGCCATACGGTCATTTTCTCCATCTTTTTTTGGCTTCTCTACTCTAGAAACCCTCCTCTGAGCGGGGTCTTCATTGCCCCTTTTCACACAGTTTAACTTCAACTTCTCTCTCTTCCCTCTTCTGAATGAGATAACTCTTTCTCACAAGGAGCGCATGTTCCCCCTCCGCGAGTAAACAGCATACTAGCTCATGTTTACTCACCCTCAAACACCCCATCGCCTAACCAATTGGTGAGACTGTTTTGTCTATATATATACACTGGTTAATATGTAATGTTCCTATTATGTTGACCCATCCTTCTTCTGTTTATATCACCTTCTTCCACACGGACTGCCTCCCCTGCTTGCAGTAATATGCAAACAAATATATTAACCATACAGCAGTATTCATGTAAATTGTGTCTAATAATTTTCATGGGGTACATCAACTTTACCCACTCTGCTTGAGGCGGTACTTTAGGGAGCCACTTTACTTGCAGTATAACCATGTGGAAGAAAGTGAAGTTGCTACTAGTTTGGATATGTTTTGTTTCTGAATCTATGCTCTATATCCCATGTACCACACCTACCCCCCTGCTGCATACCTCCCCCGACCACGCCAACACCCTATCTACCCCCCCCTCACAAGCCTAAATTTATAGGAACATCCCACGAGGTGGCCACTTTCCATACCTAAACCCAGACAAATTACTGTTAGATCCATGTAGACTACTTTTAATAAACCCAACCCTCCTTCCACCTTCATAAAGATAGTATCGTGGAATGTTAAGGGACTTAGATCTTCTAACAAACGCATGAAGATACTGAGGCACCTTCAAAGACTGCGGGCAGACATAGCGCTACTCCAGGTATCCCATCTCCCATCCGGGGACTTCGGGCGCATGAAAAAGCTGTGGGTGGGCACGGTTATAGGATCGGAGGCGGTGGGAAGGAAGGCTGGAGTTCTCATCCTGATCCATAAAAACTTCAAAGGTCAGATAGTAACCACAAACACTGACACCGAAGGCAGAATAGTCACGATACAGATCAAATGTGGAAACCGGGAATTTAACATTACTAACATCTATGCTCCAAATAATCCAGGGCTCACTTTTTATGCGAACCTCTCTACCCACCTCCTGAAGCACCCCCTTACCCCACATGTGATCGGGGGCGATTTTAACTCCGTCATGTGCCCTTTAGAGGATAAATCTTACCCTCACCCCCACCCACCTAACCTTAAACAAACGCACACAACGACCCCGCTGGCAGACACCATAGAATCCCTACATCTAATTGATGTCTGGAGACTAATGCACCCAACTGATCGGGAATTTACCTACTTCTCGCCCCCGCACAAAATGCTATCCAGGATAGACTACCTATTCGCTACCGAGACAATACTACCATCGATAGCAGAATCAAACATCCATGAAATGGCCATATCTGACCATACGCCAATATCGATTTCACTGACAGATAATGCCACCACCCCACACCCTAATCTGTGGCGTTTTCCGTCTCATTTAACCAATAATTCGGACTTCCAAAATTATATGAAAATGGCATGGGAGGAATATTCTCTCACGAATCAAGAACATCAGACAAATCCAAATCTATACTGGGAAGCGGGGAAAGCCTTCCTAAGAGGGAAGGTGATCGCATATGCGACCTCCTATAAACGACGATCACTAGCCAAGTACCGCTTTGCCAGCACGCAACTCAAAACAGCCCAAGCTGATCTAGCATCAAACAATACCCAAGCAAACAGGGACAGATGGAAATCTGCTAAGCATGCATTTGACCTTTGGGCAGACACTTTAGAATTATCCCGTAGATCCCACACAGATGCCATGTATTACCAACATGGAAATAAATCAGGCAAACTACTAGCCAGACTGTGCAAAGGGCAACACACCCCAACCCACATCACAGCTCTAAGAGACAAGCTAGGCCAAACACACTCAAACCCCCAGGACATAGCCCATACCATGCTCGAGTACTACACTACCCTCTATTCCCTAGACAAGATAGACCCCCTAAAAGCCCAGCATTTTCTTACCCAACTGAACATCCCAAACATCACAACAACCCAGCTTGAAAAACTGAACGCCCCGATCTCACATTCAGAAACTCTCCTGGCCATAAAGACTACATCCCCAAACAAAGCACCAGGGCCTGATGGCTTCACAGGTGAATTCTACAAGTCACTCCAAGACATTCTTAGCCCGGCCCTAACTAAGGTGTATGACCATATTTGGTCAGGGGGACAATATCTACCCACCGGAAATCAAGCGGTGATAAAACTCCTAAGCAAAAAAGGCAAGGATCCGCTAGCCCCGGGGTCATACCGCCCTATATCTCTCCTGAATCTAGATGCAAAATTCCTATCTAAAATCATCGCAAATAGACTGGCAGATATTATCCCCTCATTAATACACCCCGCCCAATCGGGTTTTGTCCACGGCAGAACGGCGACACTAAATATTCGGAAAGTTTTATCGGTCCTGGAATATGCTAAACAGCACCCCAGCCAGGACACAGCCATCATAACTCTAGACGCCGAAAAGGCATTTGATAATGTAAGTTTCGAATGGCTATTCCTAGTATTACGCGCACTAAATTTCCAAGGTCCCTTCCTTCATACTATACAACAGATGTACGCACGCCCCACGGCCAGAATAGTTGCGGCAGGCATACTGACCCCTGAGTTCCAACTACATAAAGGCACGAGACAGGGCTGCCCCTTATCTCCCTTACTCTTTAACTTAGCCCTCGAACCCTTGTCCAGGTATCTAACCACTAAGGCCCCCCTCCATGGGATAAAGATAGGTGAACAGGAGCTACGTACAGCTCTGTTCGCTGACGATATTCTTGTCTTTACATCAAACCCAACTAAAGATCTACTCACAATCAGGGACGCTTTTGAGGACTTCCGTACCTTATCGGGATTACGGATAAATTATTCTAAAAGTGAAATTCTTCCCCTGGGTACTACAAAACATCATGCTTGGTTAACACTCTCCCCCTTCCCTCTGGCGACCACCCATATCACCTATTTAGGCATTCAGATTGGCAAAACCCCCTCCTCTCTATACACCCTGAACTACCCTCCACTGTTCACAAAAATAACTCAGGAGTTGAATCGATGGATGGACCTTCCACTATCGCTCTTGGGGAGATGCAGGCTCTTCAAAATGGTGAGCTTCGCCAAATTACTATACCCGCTTCAAACTCTACCTCTGCTCCTAAAGCATAAAGACGTCCAAACCCTGAACACTGCCATTGCAAAATTTTTATGGCGGGGTAAGAGACCGCGAATATCCCAAACAAAGCTTTATCCCCCCAGGAGCGATGGTGGGCTTAATCTCCCACATATCAGGCTGTATAATATTGCTTGTCTCCTACGCACAGGTATAGACTGGATAGCCAATATGGCCCGTTACACTAACGTCTCCCTAGAAACATCTATGGTTCTGCCCTATAAGCTGTCTGCTTTACTACACACCAAATGGAGCCAACTCCTGGCACATCTTCGCCAAAATATACTGTTCAGAGACACCATTATTGCATAGAGGGAGTCGTGGAAAATACTAAAAATGTCACCCTTCGTCTCACAACACTTGCCCATAAAGGGCAATCCACAGTTTCCGGCACCTCAAGAGAATGTGGCCTTCCAACTATGGGAAGCGCACGGACTATCACACATGTCTCAACTTTTCAACGAGGCAACAGGCAAAGCTGTGCCCTTCCTGGATCTTAGCAAAAGATATCACCTACCTCCTTCTCACGTCTTCCACCACGCTCAATGTCTAAGCTTCATGCGCCACACTCACAAGCTTTCCACCTCCCCTTTTCGCCCTTCCATAATCGATCAGTTGCTTGACAAGGACTCCTTCTCCATATCAGATATATATAAACCCCTCCTCCGGGAAGCCATACCATCATCAATAGAAACAGCTGCTTCGAAATGGTCAAAAGACTTCCCTTCGGAGGACCTAGCGGAGAAAATACATCTGGGACACAATATGGTTCTACGTCATACAACCTGTGAATCCTGGAAGGAGTCCCAACTAAAGCTATTACATAGAGCTTTCATCCCCTTCCTAAAAAGCAAAGAG
This sequence comes from Glandirana rugosa, assembly GCA_018402905.1. Taxonomy (NCBI): domain Eukaryota; kingdom Metazoa; phylum Chordata; class Amphibia; order Anura; family Ranidae; genus Glandirana; species Glandirana rugosa. The sequence continues at coordinate 2,010,282 of BLSH010391565.1, read as the reverse complement.
GATCCGAACTC
>BLSH010391565.1:1972029-1990688 GCA_018402905.1 Glandirana rugosa | reverse complement strand
GGGTCTTTTAGCGGTTTCCTCGGTGTTTTTGTATAACGCCTCTAAAAATCTGGTTTCAGCGCGCTGTGGTACTGTCTCGTTGTCCGGAATCTACCCTGGCGATTGTCTCTACCGTCATCGGGTTCTCCCCTCCTTCGTGTTGTGTGTCGTTCTTTAGGCGGTGGTGGGTTTCTTGTCCATGTTGTTCGGGACTCGGATTTACTGGAAGTGAGTCACCGTCGGCTGTAGTTCTTACGGAATTGTCACCGCTAGCGTCTGGAGTCTGCACTGAAGGTTTGTTACAACTTGTCTCACCTCCTGTATCTTCTTTGGTGGTGTGCGGTACTATACCTTTATGTGTGGCGAATATGGCTAAGAGAGTAGTGCGTAGGGTATCTGATTCATAGGATTCAGGCAGGTTCCTAATTCTAATGTTGTGCCTGCGCCCTCTGTTCTCTAGGTCTTCTAAATGGCGTCTCATGTCTCTCAGTTGTAGTGTGTGTGAGTCTATAGCGCATTTGGCGGTGTGTATTTCCATATCATGGCGTGTGGTGGTTTCTTCTATGTCCTCCACTCTGTTCAACATTGTTTGGAAGTCACGTCTGAGGTCTGCGATCGCCACTGTTAAGGCATTCTTGATGTCGGCTGCCACTGAGTGAAGGTCATTTAGGCTCAGGGCTTGTTGTACCTGTTCTTTGGGTGGTGGCGGATTTCTTGCTGTGTGTTGTGCTTCCTCCCCTCTTGGGCTACTGCCATCTCTGTTAGCGGTCCCATCTAAGGCCTGTTGCTCTGTCATGGTGTCGCGCGACTTTGGTCTAAAAATCTCCGCAATATGTTTTTGTGGCTCCTTTGGCGATTTTCTGGGCGAGCGGGAGCGGGCTGGAGATTGATCCCCTTTGGGATTGCCCATTCCTTGGATCCGTATCAACCCCCTTGTGCTGTGAGATGGACCGCAGTGGGCAGAATGAGGGTGCTTAAGCGGCCATTTTCTTCAGGTTCTGAGTCAGTGAAGGAATATCAACAGATTGTGTCTATATTCAGGGCTCTTGCTCCTGTGGGGTATTGCTATATGGGGTTCCTGTGGCTTGGGTCTGGATTGGATGGCTTGTGTATTGTTTTGGCCGCAGGATGGCGAATGCTGTGGCGCGCCGACTAGGCCGCACTTGAAGCCGCGGCCTCGATTAGTTGCTGCGGCCCGGATCGAGCACGGCGGCCGCACTCTTTTCAGGCTACCGAACCCCCTATAGGCTGCAGGGGGATGGATGGCTGGTGTCCCTGGGTATGTAGGGTGAATCTGCCCGTCCTGAGCCCGTAGATGCCGGCGGATGGATGGCGGCCTGTTCTAGGTATGAGGGCCGCGGTAGCGGCCTGGATCGCCGGGTGTTGGGGGTGGCTGTCACCCAAATAGCTATATGGGCAGGTGGATGGGGTGATGGTGAACACACCTGAGGGGTTTTGGTGCTTCACCCGTCCTCGTATGAGCAGGATGGTCCCGGATGGAGCTGAGGGTATCCAGAGCATTAGGAAGAAGCGTCCATCTTGCTTCCCTGCAGGCCACGCCTCACCATACATCTAATTTCCTAACGACCTATTACACTTTTGAAGGCCCTGGAGCACCAGGACAGAGGAATTACCCACAAAATGACGCCATTTTGGAAAGCAAACACCCCAACGTATATTCTATGAGGCACTTTGAAATTTTGAACGGTTCATTTTTTTCCACAAGTCTTCGAAAAACATGAAAGGAAAAAGAAAACGCTTTTATTTTTACACAAAGTAGTCAATTTATATATATTTATATAAGATATTTCTAACAGATAGTATGTACATAGCAAAAATTACACCCCAAAATACATTCTGCTACTTATCCCAAGTATGGCGATACCACATCTGTGAGACTTTTACACAGCCCGGCCACATAGAGAGGTCCATCATTGAAGTAGTACCTTCAGGCATTCTAGGAGCATAAATTATACATCTAATTTCATTCCTACCTATCACACTTTTGAAGGTCCTGGAAAACCAGGACAGTGGAATTACCCACAAAATGACCCCATTTTGGAAAGTAAACACCCCAATATACAGTATCTCACAAAAGTGATTACACCCCTCACATTTTTGTAAATATTTTATTCATAGGTGTGCACAGCCTATTGCATTAGCGTGTGCACCCCAAAGTTAAAACACATACAGTATATATTGCGTAGAGCAGTGGACAGCATCAGTAGGGCAGAGATTGGTGTCAGTAGGGCAGTGGATGATGTCTGTAGTTTTTTTTAATTATTTTATTTATTATTTTTTACAGTTTTCTTTTTTTCTTTTTTTTTAATACAATATTTTTAGGAGTCCCGTTGCTGTCCCCTTAAAATAACTAAACACACAGCCAATAATGTCTAGAACCTCTGGCAACAAAAGTGAGGACACGCCTAAGTGAAGATGTCCAAATTGTACCCAAAGTGTCAATATTTTGTGCAGCCACCATTATTTTCCAGCATTGCCTTAACCCTCTTGGGCATGGAGTTCACCAGAGCTTCACGGGTTGCCAATGGAGTCCTCTTCCTCTCCTCCATGATGACATCACAGAGCTGGTTGATGTTAGAGACCTTGCGCTTCTCCACCTTCCATTTGAGGATGCCCCACATATGCTCAATAGGGTTCAGGTCTTGAGACATGCTTGGCCAGTCCACGTTTACCCTCAGCTTCTTTAGCAAGGCAGTGGTCACCTTGGAGGTGTGTTTGGGGTCGTTATCATGTGGGAATAATGCCCTGTGGCCTAGTCTCCAAAGGGAGGGAATCATGCTCTGCTTCAGTATGTCACAGTACATGCCAGCATTCATGGTTCCCTCAATTAACTGTAGCTCCCCGGTGCCGGCAGCACTGATGCAGCCCCAGACCATGACACTCCCACCACCATGCTTGACTGTAGGCAAGACACACTTGTCTTTGTACTCCTCACCTGGTTGCCACCACACACGCTTGACACCATCTGAACCATATAAGTTTATCTTCCAGTAATCCATGTCCTTAGTCTGTTTGTCTTCAGCAAAGTGTTTGCAGGCTTTCTTGTGCATCATCTTTAGAAGAGGCTTCCTTCTGGGATGACAGCTATGCAGACCAATTTGATGCAGTGTGCAACATATGGTCTGAGCACTGATAGGCTGACCAGACCTTCAACCTCTGCAGCAATGCCGGCAGCACTCATACATCTATTTCCCAAAGACAACCTCTGGATATGACGCTGAACACGTGGACTCAACACCTTTGGTCAACCATGGTGAGGTCTGTTCTGAGTGGAACCTGTCCTGTTAAACCGCTGTATAGTCTTGGCCACAATGCTGCAGCTCAGTTTCAGGGTCTTGGCAATCTTCATAAAGTGTAGGCCATCTTTATGTAGAGCAACGATTCTTTTTTTCAGATCCTCAGAGAGTTCTTTGCCATGAGGTGCCATGTTGAACTTCTAGGGACCAGTATGAGAGAGTGAGAGCGATAACACCAAATTTAACACACCTGCTCCCCATTCACACCTGAGACCTTGGGATACTAACAAGTCACATGACACTGGGGAGGGAAAGTGGCTAATTGGGCCCAATTTGGACATTTTCACTTAGGGGTGTACTCCTTTTTGTTGCCAGCAATTTAGACAGTAATGGCTATGTGTTGAGTTATTTTGAGGGGACAGCAAATTTACACTGTTATACAAGGTGTACACTCACTATTTTACATTGTAGCAAAGTGGCATTTCTTCAGTGTTGTCACATGAAATTATTTAATAATATATGTACAAAAATGTGAGGGGTGTACTCACTTTTGTGAGATACTGTATATTTTATGAGGCATGGACTGGTCACAGGTTCTTGGGTACTCTGATGGGCTGCAGATAGGTACTCGGGTACTTTGATGGGCTGGAGAAAGGTACTCAGGTAATTTGATGGGCTGGTGACAGGTACTCGTGTACTCTGATGGGCGACAGGTACTCGGGTACTCTGATGGTGACAGTACTCGGGTACTCAGGTGGGCTGGTGACAGGCACTCAGGTACTCTGATGGGCTTGTGACAGGTACTTGGGTACTCAGATGGCCTGGTGATAGGTACTCGGGTATTCTGATGGGCTGGTGACAGGTACTCAGATGGGCTAGTGACAGGTACTCGGGTACTCTGATTGGCTAGTAAAAGGTACTAGGGTACTCTGATGGGCTGGTGACAGGTACTTGGGCACTCAGATGCGCTGGTGACAGGTACTCAGATGCGCTGGTGACAGGTACTCGGGTACTCAGATGGACTGGTGACAGGTACTCCTGCACTCAGATGGGCTGGTGACAGGTACTCTGATGGCCAGGTGATAGGTACTTGGGTACTCTGATGGGCTGGTGATAGGTACTCAGGTACTCAGATGGGCTAGTGACAGGTACTCGGGTACTCTGATTGGCTAGTAAAAGGTACTGGGGTACTCTGATGGGCTGGTGACAGGTACTCGGGTACTCAGATGCGCTGGTGACAGGTACTCAGATGGGGTGGTGACAGGTACTCGGGTACTCAGATGGACTGGTGACAGGTACTCCTGCACTCAGATGGGCTGGTGACAGGTACTCAGATGGGCTGGTGAGCGGTACTCAGATGGGCTGGTGACAGCTACTCAGGTACTCTGATGGGTTGGAGACAGGTACTCGGATACTCTAATGGGCTGGTGTCAGGTACTCGGGTACTATAAAGGTCTGGTGACAGGTACTCGGGTACTCTGATGTTCTGCATATAGGTACTCGGGTACTTTGATGGGCTGGTGACAGGTACTCGGGTACTCTGATGGTCTGCAGAGAGGTACTCGGGTACTCTGGGCTGTAGACAGGTACTCAGGTACTCTGGGCTGGAGACAGGTACTTGGGTACTCTGGTGGTCTGCAGATAGGTACTCAGGTAATCTTGGCTGGGGACAGGTACTCGGGTACTCTGATGGTCTGCAGATAGGTACTCTGATTGACTGGTGACAGGTACTCGGGTACTCTGATGGGCTGCTGACAGGTACTTTGATGGACTGATGACAGGTACTCTGATGGGCTGGTGACAGGTACTCAGGGACTCAGATGGGCTGTAGATAGGTACTCGGGTACTCTGGGCTGGAGACAGGTACTCGGGTACTCTGGGCTGGAGACAGATACTTGGGTACTCTGATGGTCTGCAGATAGGTACTCAGGTACTCTGGGCTGGGGACAGGTACTCGGGTACTCTGATGGTCTGCAGATAGGTACTCAGGTACTCTGATGGGCTGTAGATACGTACTCGGCTACTCTGATGGGCTGTGATAGGTACTCAGGTACTCTGATTGGCTGGTGACAGGTACTCAGGTACTCTGATGAGCTACTGACAGGTACTCGGGTACTCTGATGGACTGTAGATAGGTACTCGGCTACTCTGACGGGTTGGTGATAGGTACTCGGGTACTCAGATGGGCCCGTGTGAGGTACTCTGATGGGCTGGTGACAGGTACTCTGATGGGTTGGTGACAGGTACTTTGATAGGCTAGTGACAGGTACTCTTTTTTACTGGGGGGGCAATCAGTGTGCTTAGTGTGTACTGCAAGCGGTAACGAGTTGTTACCACAATCTCCTTCTCAGACACTATTGGTGTGTGAGGAGGAGAACCTGGTAACAGCTCGTTACCACGGTTTGTCGACATTCTGTGACCGGCTGTGATTGGGCACAGCCGGTCACATGGTAAAGAGCAAATTTCATTGGCTCTTTACCGCGATCAGGGATGGGCTGTGTCAAGGGGACAAGCCTCATCCCCAATCACCACTCTGCACGCCCCTAGGAGCATGCACAAGCGCCGTGCACGAGGACAGAAGCATGTGACCGGTTGTGATTGGACACAGCCGGTCACATGGTAAAGAGCCAGTTTTTATTGGCTCTTTACCCTGATGGGTTGTGTCCCGAGGACACGGCTGATCCCTGATGGGGGCCCACAGTAGGGTCGAAAACCAGAGGACGTCATATGACGCCCGTCCAGGATGGGAGATCCACCATATGACAATACACCGGGAAGGAAGTGGTTAAAGAGCCAAATCAAACATAAAGCAGGTTTTTTTTTTTTTTTTAGTAGAGATTCATTTCCAGTAAAATTTAATTATTGGGTATGTCCAACCAAATAGATTTTTCAAGTTTTGGTAATAAAAACAGATTCAATCTATTACTATTTTTTTTCTTATGAATTTAAGAAGCCAGTGTTTCAGGCTCTCTTACCACCATCTGCCTTGGCCATTGTGAATCTAAGAAGACACTCAATCATCCTGCTATAGTCTTCACAATGTAAAATGAATGCAAAGAAGAAAAATTAAAGTACAAAGGTGGGACTTCCTGTAAACAACATTTATATAATAAAGTGAACTAGTTATCAATGTTGTCTTTAGGCTCCTTGCTGCTGATCTTTTCCATATTAATGACTTACTATCACATACCTGGTGATGACTGTAATGTTGTGGAGGCCTCTCTTGCATCTCCTTTCCAACTCTCCTGAAGGTGGAGACAGAGAGTGTAAGGGCAAGGAGTGGCATGGGTGCCGAAGTAGCTGGCTGGCGAGGTCCACTCTGTAAGTAGGTAGAGCTGGTAGATGCAGTTTTCAGAACCAGATGACAGGCAGTGGTCGTCAACAACTAGGCAACGAGGGAGCCATCGTCAGGCAGAGCAAGTCTAGGAGGCAGGTCAAGGTCAGTAACAGCCGGGCAAAGCAGCACAGAACCAGCAAACAGGCTGGGGTCAGAGTAATCAGGTGAACAGAGCTGAGACAAGAGCAGAAGCGGAGTCCAAGAGCAAGCAGGTCCATACACAGATAAGCAAGTACAGTGGATCAGAGACATCGGCCGGTTAAAAAAAAAAGGGCTGACATTCAGCCCGTGTGTATATCGGTCTGTTCAACAGAAGCTGGCTGGTTGGCCGGCTGCCATCGGACGAGCATGCTGGAAAACCAGCAGTCGACCGACTCCCATCCAGCCCTCTCAGCCAATGGCAGAGAGTGCTGATTGGAGTGTTCTGGTGGGAAAGCCGTCCCTCGGTCAGAACACAACAGCTCAGCATGAGAGATGCTGCACTAACGTCGCATAGTTAGTACAGTGGCTCTGACCGGAGTTGACAGTTTTTTTCATTCAACCTGCTGGGTTGAACAAAAAAAAACTCATAGGTGTTGATTTACTAAAGGCAAATGGACTGTGCACTGTACTCTGCAAGTGCAGTTGCTCCAGAGTTTAGTAAATAAGGTAAGGCTTCACTTTGCAAAGAATAACCAATCACATGCAAGGAAAATAAAAAAAAAACACTTTTGCTTGCACATGATTGGATGATGGAAGTCAGCAGAGATTCTGCTCATTTACTAAGCTCTAGAGCAATTGCTCTTGCAGAGTGCAACTGCACTTTGCAAAGTGCACAGTCTTTTTCCCTTTAGTAAATCAACCCCATAGTGTGTATGAGGCTTATGGATGAGGGAATTAAAGTGATTGTAAAGTCTCCTTTTTTTCCCCTATAAATATAACAAACATGTGATACTTACCTGCTTTGTTGCAGTGGATTTGCACAGAGCAGCCTGGATCCTCTTCTTCTCGGGTGCCTCATCCGTGCTCCTGACTCCTCCTTCCTGTTGAGTGCCCCTCACAGCAAGCAGCTTGCTATGGGGGCACCCGAGCCGAGCTGCAGGTCCGTGTGTCCATTCACACACGGAGATATGGTTCGCCCCCCGCCGCTGCTGTGTCTCAGCCAATCAGGAGGAAGAGTCTCGGACAGCCAAGACACTTGTGGACATCGCTGAACAGAGATGGGGCTCAGGTAAGTATTAGAGGGGCTGAGGCACACAGAATGCATTAAGATAAAAAACCTTCTGACTTGTGAGCAGTGGGCAGAACAGTAGTGACTTCACCAATCTCACTCCAAATATCCTGAGACGAGCAGTCAGAGACAGATCTTACATTACAGATACACAGGTATCTTGCTATATGCACAAGAGTGCCTAGACACACTATTTTTCAGGAAGATTTCAAAATAAAGTTTACATGTTTTTAGAGTATGGCTAAGGCACACTGAAAAGTTCTCATTCCTCCCTATAACAAAACAAATCTTAATTTTTGAGCTCAGGTACCCTTTACAATTCTAGCATCTAGCAATTCTAGAAACTCCTGTGGCTAAAGTTTGATTGCTGTATATCTGAAGGGTGAGACCTAAGGCACTGCTGCCTTTTACTGCAAGTGTCAGGAGATTTGGAGTGAGATTTGGCAATAACTACTTTGCTGTTCACTGTCCTATACACTGGAGGCTCTAGGATTTAGATGTTCCCAATGAGTTAGAAAATTACTTCTTGAGCTCAAGTGCACATTAATGAATACATTTGTTTACCTTTTTTAATTTTTGCTTGTTTATTTCCTAAGCTAACTCATGCGAAATATGATTTACTCATTGACTTCACAGTGCTAGTGTGGTGGTAGTAAGGGTTATATTGTGATTTGAACCTTAAAAGCAAGCCCTGCCTATAGACAACATTTAGGTATTTGTCTGATATGCGCTGCATAATATACATGTCAGATAAAAAAGTAGTCTCCCAAAGCTTTGATTGTCTATGAATGATCAGTTCCATTGTGTGTGTGTGTGCTTAAGAGATCCCTTTATCCATAGTTCAAACCTATTAGATCCTAGTGGAATCAAATGTTCAGGTTTCCTAGCAATTATGTCATCACTTGATGTCATCACTCCAACCACAGCACAGTTAATTACAGCTCTCCCATTAATTATACTCATTTATTACTACACATTTCATGAACTGATGGGGGTCCAGTGTGTGAAATGTAGGCATGGATGCATATACAGCTGCTGCCTTCACCTATTAGACTCACCATCATGTCTGAGTACATTGTGGTTATTGTATATTCATTTTTTTACAGAGAGTGGCATACTTATCGCAGAACAGTTAATTAATTATTGCTTTTGAGGGCCTTACTTGTTCATCATTATTATATTGTACTCGGTCTATAGCGACATTTTATATACTGATGCCCCTATGTATCAGTATCAGAAGTTTGAATATATTATGCAATGTGAATGTGAATTTATAGTTGGACTAGCTATGGACTCGACTATGTGCAAATATTTTAAACATATACATGAGTTTCTTGCACATTAAAATGACTATGTAATCAAATAGAAAAGCACCAGGACCCCCGTCCTTGTTCTGCTAATCCTTCCGCCAGCATAATTGCTTGTGTAATTCGTTTCTTAGTCATTTTTCTCATCAAATTTGTTTATTATTTTAAATATAACAAAGATTGTCAAATTGAGTACAGTGGTACCTTGGTCCCCAACCTTAATTTGTGAAGCGACTCTGGTCGCGAACCAGAATTGGTCATGAACCAAGGCAAATTTTCCCATAGGGTTCAATGTAAATCAGGTTAATCAGTTCTGAACTTTTTTGTTTTTGTTTTTGAACCACAAAGCTATGTAACAAAGTACATGACAGTATTGTATGAAGAGAGAGAACACAAACCTTGCACATTCTTGTCACCTGCATTACTGTTCTGCACTTTCTTCTTACCACCATGCTTGTTCTGCATTTTCTTTGGAGCCATACTGGATGTACAGTACAGTATGTATGTGCTAAAAAGCACACCAAAAAGCTTCTCAATACTGTACTGTAAGTGTCTTCACAGTACTGTATACTTTCAGTGTCTCTCTGTGACCTGCGATCTCACCAGAGCAGGAAAAATGGCCGCGGCTCGTGTTCGTGAACCGAATTGGAGTTCACGTACCAAAGCAAATTTTTGTGAACTCTTCTGTTCGTGAATCGAGTTGTTTGTGAACAGAAGCGTTCGTGAAATGAGGTATCACTGTATATACAAGGATAGTGGTACAATATTCAAATAGCAATAAAGCCAAACATATCAGTTTTTGAACAGGATGAATACATAACAATGTAAAAATGTAGCGAGTAGAGCAACGAATAAACCAATAAAGTTATTACATTGAAAGCATTAGAAAATTCCATCAGAAGAAAAAAAGTAACCTAGTGACTATTGGTTCATTTTTCAGGAGCAGTAATTAGGAGATCAATCCTATTATTATATATTAAAAACAGAAGAGATAATGTGTTTATAAGTACCACACAATATTAAAAGAAGAAAAAATAGGAGTAAATAAAGAGAAGAGGTCTTGGTCACTTTTCAGCCAACTTAAAAAAACAAGTTACAGCCCCACACACCTTCATATCTGCTGTGAATTTTTTGTTTTTTTCCACAGATACTATTAACTGCTATAGATACTGTATACATACGGTATACATTTAGATCCATGCTGCAGTATAAAGAAATCACACTTTATAAGCAAGGCTTTCTCATCTCATCGCAGTAACTTTCCTGCTGTTCTGTGTATTGCTCTGTACAAAGCTTTTACAAATTTGGGAGCAGTCTGGGATTCTTCATATCTCCCTCCCACTGCCTGCATATGGCCAAGCAAAAAACAATGAGAGGAATAGACAGCTTGTATCTGTGTGTTTGTTCTACCCCCACCCTCCCATCTTCTCTCATCACTGAGGAGGGATCCCTGCTGAGCGCAATCAAGATACAGACTGTACCCTGCATCCACAGACATGCATATTCCAAGTTCTCTGAACAAGCAGAAAGCAGCACAATTTTACATACTAACCATACAGACAAGTGGGCCAGAGTTATGAAAAGAAAAATACCAGAACCTATCATTTCGGAGCACTCTTTTCTTATTTTAACTCTTTAGTAGCGCTAGCACACGGACTATCTATTTATAGCCACTATGCTATGAAAAAAAAGGTTACATGGACAGATTATTGGTGTATCAAATGAGAACTAAAGCAGGCCATGCACTAGGAGATTTTCAAATGTTTATATGAACATTTATGCAAAAATTTTCAGGACAGTCAATGTCCCTAAAGAGAAGCTTCAATCAGTTATGGAAAAACTAAAGCCTCGTATACACGCGCAGATTGTTGGACTACCGAACGTCCAACTTTTGTCCAAATTGGCTGTTGGCAGTTTGGTCTAGTGTACTGACGGTAGTCAAGTAATCGGCCAACAAAGCTGAACGTAGTGACGTGTTACGAGCGTATAATGAGGAAGTTCAGGTGAATGTGATTTGTGAATTATGAACACAGGTTACATGACCGAACACTTCCTGGATTCCAAGCATGCGTGTTTGCAGTTCCAACTTTTTGTTGGGCCAATTCCTGTACTCACAAGCCAACAATCGCCTAACACCTTGTTGGCCAACAAAAGTTTTCTAGTCTTGTTCGACGATAATTGCAAATCGGCTATAGAATTGTGCGTACTAAAGGTCGGATAATCGGCCAAAAGGCTGTTGGACGACCGTTGTTGGCGATAATCGTACTGTGAGTACAGGCTTTTAAAGTCAGCAGCGAAAAACCTGTAGCTGCCGACTTTTAACCACTTCAGCTCAGGAAGATTTACCTCCCTTCATGACCAGGCCATTTTTGCGATATGGCACTGTGTTACTTTAACTGACAATTGCGTGGTCCTGCGACACTGTACCTAAATAAAATGTATGTCCTTGTTTTTTAACAAATAAAGCTTTCTTTTGGTGGTATTTGATCACCTCTGCGGTTTTTATTTTTTGCGCTATAAACAAAACAAAGACCGACAATGTTGAAAAAAAAAAACAATATTTTTTCATTTCTGTTATAAAACACATAGTATAAAAACATGTAAAAAAATTGAATTTCTTCATCACGTTAGGCTAACATATATTCTGCAACACAATTTTTTTTAAAAAAATCCCAATAAGCATATATTGGTTTGCATAAAAATTATAGCGTCCACAAACCATGAGATATTTTTATGGAATTTTTATTTATTTTTTATTTTTTGCTAGGAATGGTGGCAATCAGCGACTTATAGCAGTACTGTGATATTGCAGTGGGCAAATCAAACACCTAACTGACACTTTTCACAATTTTTTGGGAACCAGTAACACCAATACAGTGATAAGCGCTAAAAAGATGCACTGTCACTGTACTAATAACACTGGGGTTAACATCTAGAGTGATCAAGGGGTTAAATGTGTGGCCAATATATGTTACTGTATGTGCAGGGAGAAAAAAAAAACACTTTGCTGCTGTCAGAAGAGAGCCCAGGGTGCCGGCCGCTAATTAGTTGGTTCTGCAGCCTATCACAGAACAACCGGCACAGCAGGGGTGCATGGGCGCGTTCCCAACCTCAGCATGCAAGTTACGTGATCCGGCACAAAGCAGCTGCCCTGCCGCAGTATATCTATGGTGGGCAGTCTGTAAGCGGTTAATAAAGAGGCACTCACCTGTCCCAGGATCCAGCACTGTGCACACTTGAGCCGTTTCTTCACCGGTCTTCTGGTCACCAGCAACTGTTAACTGTGAGTAACAGGCTGTCATTGCTTGCAACTTCACAGCCAGCTTCCCTCTGTGCATGTGTGAGCCATGCTACACTTTGTGAATGGTCCCGCAGCCTCCTGTGACCTGTGACATGTCCCAGAAGGCTGCGGGCAGGGAAGGGGGAGGAGAGCGTAACGTTCCCTTTTGAGTGAAGGTCTGCTTTAAAAATGTCCTTCAAATGTGTGTTTATTTTTAACATTTTGGAACAAATGGACTTTCCTGAACAAAAACAACAATGGTGGCTCTCCTGTGGCGGATCACGTACCTAGCAGTTCTAAGTAGGGGGCATGCTGCTTGTGCTGTCATTAGTCACAGCACAAGCCGATTAGCGGGCACCTGCTGATCGACAAGGAGAAAAAAAGAATAGAGCTCTGAATATGTAAAGAAGGCAGAGCTCTGTCCTGGTAGCGGGGATGTGCTGGACTTTGATTCCCTGTAAAGCAGGGAATGAAATCCAGCATATCCCTTAGTAAAAGCACCACATAATAAACACAAAAACACTGGTTAGACACACATTTAACCCTTTCATCACCCTAGATGTTAAACTCCTTCCCAGCCAGTGTCATTAGTACAGTAACGGTGCACATTTTTAGTACTGATCACTGTATTAGTGTCACTGGTCCCCACAAAGTGTCAGTTAGTGTCAGATTGTCCGCCGCAATATCACGAACCCGTTATAAGTCGCTGATCGCCACCATTATTAGTATAAGAATAGATAAAAATTCTAGTATACAGTATCTCACAAAAGTAAGTATACCCCTTACATTTTTGTAAATATTTTATTATATTTTTTCATGTGACAACACTGAAAAAATTACACTTTGCTATAATGTAAAGTAGTGAGTGTACACCTTGTATAACTATTTCCCAAAGACAACCTCTGGATATGACGCTGAGCAAGTGCACTCAACTCCTTTGGTCAACCATGGCTAGGCCTGTTCTGAGTGGAACCTGTCCTGTTAAACCGCTGTATGGCCTTGGCCACTGTGCTGCAGCTCAGTTTCAGGGTGTTGGTAATCTTCTTATAGCCTAGGCCATCTTCATGTAGAGCAACAATTCTTTTTTTCAGATCCTCAGAGAGTTCTTTGCCATGAGGTGCCATGTTGAACTTCCCCTGACCAGTGAGAGAGCAAGAGCGATAACACCAAATTTAACACACCTGCTTCCCTTTCACACCTGAGACCTTGTAACACTAACGAGTCACATGACAGCGGGGAGGGAAAATAGCTAATTGGGCCCAATTTGGACATTTTCACTTAGGGGTGTACTCACTTTTGTTGCCAGCAGTTTAGACATTAATGGCTGTGTGTTGAGTTATTTTGAGGGGACAGCACATTTACACTGTTATACAAGCTGTACACTCACTACTTTACATTGTAGCAAAGTGTCATTTCTTCAGTGTTGTCACATGAAAAGATATAATAAAATACTTACAAAAATGTGAGAGATGTACTCACTTTCGTTAGATACTGTATCTATGCTGAATAGAGATGAGTTCAGCAAACCCAGTGGGATGTCAGGAAACCCCAGACAGTCAATAGCAGCCAAATATTGATATTGTTTTAGTCTTTTTCACAGTTAATATGCCAGCTTTAAAAAAGAAAAAAAAGAAAAAGGGCATGAGAGCTTGCCACGCCAAGAGACAAAAAAACTGTTACCACCACAAAATGAAATTTCCCCGGTCACCTGTTGCTTGCAAAGAAACCAGCCAGGAGTCTGTTGTGACATCACGCAGGAGCTGCAGGGATTTGTCATTTTGTGGTGGTAGCAGCGGTAGCCATAGCGTAGTATTAATGCTAGCAGTAGTGCGGCAATAGTGCCACTACAGCTAAATATGGTTGTGACAATATTTTGTCAATGACATCACTCAGGACACCTGGCTGGTTTGTTAACAAACAGATGGCAGGGATCTTTCATTTAGCAGCAGTACTGTGGTGAGGTGACATTGGTAGTCAGCAGGTTGTCATGCTGGTCAGTCAACATTGAAAGGAAATGGGTCGTCGTGATTAATGCTGGATCTATATTAGATATTTATCTGGACATTGTTTACTTGAAGTAACCCAGCATGTCTGGCTGGTTTGGTGATTTGACCAAATGTTTATTACTATTTATTATTACAGGTACAGGCAGTCCCTGGGTTACAAACATCCAACTTACACACGACTCCTACTTACAAACGAAGGGAGACATCAGGAAGTGAGAGTAAATCTCCCCCTGGGAAGGGAAATTCACTCCTGTACAACATATCATGGGAAAAAGGTGTCTCCACTGAAGCTTTATCACCAATCCTTGTTTCCACAACAACCCAAAATGTTTCTAAATCCAATTGTAATAGGGATAGAAAGTGAGTGAAATCTTCTATGCTATCTAAAAAAAACGTAAAAAATATTTTTTTGGCTGAAGCTACACTTAAAAAACGTACCTGTTCCCACTTACAAACAAATTCAACTTGAGAGCAAACCTACAGTCCCTATCTTGTTTGTATCCCCGGGGCTGCTTGTATTTATAAAGCACTGACCATTAATGCAGCACTTTACATACTGTACATTTACATCTGTCCCTGCCCCCTACAATCTAAGGTGCCTACCTCACATGCCTGCATACATGGGTCAATTTGGACAGGAGTATAGGAGGAAACCGGAGTACCTGAAGAAAACCAACAAAAGCACAGGGAGAACATGCAAACTCCTCCTGTTTTGACTGGGATTCAAACAAGAGACCAGCAGGCAGTACTAACTACTAAGCCCAGCCTTATCAGTTTGTTCATATAAACACAGAAACATAGAAACATAGAAAAGTGACGGCAGAAAAAGACTGAGTAGTCCATCGAGTCTGCCCCTTTTTATTTTTATTTTTTATTTTTTGTTTGTTTTGTTTTTTTTTGTTTTCACATTAACCTTGTTGTCTGACTTTAGATTTATGTTTATCCCAAGCATGTTTGAAGCCATTTACTGTTGACTATTTCACAACCTCTGTTGGTAGTTTATTACAATCATCAACCACCCTTTCAGTAAAATAATACTTTCTAAGATTCGTTTTGAACTTCCCTCCAGTTAGTTTGAGGTCATGTCCCCGTGTTGATTTTGGTTTCATATTGAAAAGACTGCCCTCCTGAACCTTATTCACCCCTTGATGTATTTAACCACTTAAGGACCGGAAGGATTTCCAGCTTTAGGACCGGGGTCCTTTTTGCGATTCGGCACTGCGCCGCTTTAACTGAAAATTGCGCGGTCGTGCGACGTTGTACCCAAACGAAATTTGCGTCCTTTTTTTACTCACAAATAGAGCTTTCTTTTGGTGGTATTTGATCACCACTGCGTCATTTCTGATCGCCGCTGTAAACAAAAGAAGAGTGACAATTTTGCAAAAAAACCCAAATTTCTTACTTTTTGCTAAAATACAAATCCAAAAAAAAAATATAAAAAAACATTTTTTTCCATCGGTTTTGGCCGATTTATATTCTTCCTCATATTGGTGATAAAAAAAATCGCAATCGGCGTTTATTGATTGGTTTGCGCAAAAGTGGTCATGTTTACGGATGATGAGAATTCATTTCAGGGGTTTTTATTTTTTTTTTTTTTTTTTACTAGAAATGGCGGTGATCTGCGATTTTTAGCGGTACTGCGATATTGGGGCAGACATGTCGGAACATTTTGACACTTTTTTGGGACCATTGGCATTTATACAGCGATCAGTGCTATAAAAATACTGTGTAAATGCCATTGGCAGTGAAGGGGTTAACCTGCAGGGGGCGCTCTAAGGGTTAACTGTGTTCCCTGGGCATGTTCTAACTGTATGGGGGCTGCCCTAACAGGGGAAGGGAAGTGATCACAGCCCTTCCCCCTCTCACAGAACGGAGGTCCGTGTTTACTTACACGGACCTCCGTTCTTTCACTCCGGGGGCATCGCGGGTGGCCGGCGGAGATCGAATCTGCCGCACCCGCTCCCTGGCCCTCCCCGGACACAGTGGCGGCGCGCGCGCGCTCACTGGGCGAGATCTCGCGGCCGCCGTCATATGAAGGCGATCCGCGTTACAGAGCCACTTTGCCGCCCTCAGATGCCGATCGGCGGTCGGCAAGTGGTTAAAGGTTTCAATCATGTCTCCCCTCTCCCTTCTTTCCTATAGACTGTACATATTAAGTTCCTGAAGTTGCTCTTGATATGTTTTATCCCCCAGACCTTTCACCATTTTTGTTACCCGTCTCTGAACTCGTTCTATCTTATCAATAACTTTTTGTAAGTGTGGTCTCCAGAGCTGGACACAGTATTCTAAGTGAGGTCTCACTAAAGTTCTATTTAGAGGAATCAGAACCTTCTTCCTCCTGCTGGGGATCCCTCTACTGATACATCCCAGAATTCTATTTGCTTTTCCCACTGCCTGGTCACACTGTTTGCTCATTTTGCAATCATCTGAAAGAAGCACCCCAAATCTTTTTCTTCTGTAATGCTGGCTAACACTGTACCCCCAATGCTGTACTCTCTAAGGGGATTCTTATTACCTAGATGCATTATTTTACATTTAGAAATATTGAACTGAATGAATGAATGAATTCCCTCATTATCCCATTTACAAGGAGCAGATAAAAGGTCCAAAGTTAATTTCAAGTGTGCTATTTGCATTTGGACAGATGAGACCAAGATCAACTTGTACCAGAGTGATGGGAAGAGAAGAGTATGGAGAAGGAAAGGAACTGCTCATGATCCAAAGCATACCACCTCATCAGTGAAGCCTTTTGGTCCCTTAAAAAGTGGGAGGCACATATACAAACTGTTGTAATTCCTACACCATTCATCTGATTTGGATGTAAATACCCTCAAATTAAAGCTGAAAGTCTGCAGTTTTGCTCCATGTCAAATCCATTGTGGTGGTGTATAGAGCCAAAAAGATTAGAATTGTGTTAATGTCCCAATATTTATGGACCTGACTGTATATATAATATATATATATATATATATATATATATATATATATATATATATATATAGCAAATTCCAAACACATTAACAACACTGGAAGATGGGAGTTTAATAATAATAATACACATTTCTACTGTTTTTAAGTATTTGTTATTAATACATGACCTAATACTTTTAAGGATGCGTGACTCTTCATGTAATCAATTAAAGTGATTGTAAATGATCACTTTGTAAAACAACCTCTTCAGCTTAAAATATAAATGAAAGGCAAAACATTTGTGTATAGATATAAAAAATATAAATACCTTTTTCACCTTTTTTGTAAGTGATCACTTTCCCTAGGTTCCCTCTATTCTCAGCTGCATAAGAGCTAGAGGGAGGGGAAGCAGCTGCACACTAAGCTTCCCAGTGAAAGGCTGTGCATGGGGGGGGGGGTTTCAGGACATGTTTAAAGGAGTTGTAAAGGCTGAAGGTTTTTATCTTAATACATTCTATGCATTAAGATAAAAAAAACCTTCTGTGTGTAGCAGCCTCCCCAGCACCCCCTATTTACTTACCTGAGCCCCATTTCTCTCCAGTGACGTCCACAAGTGTCTAAGCCATCCGGGACTCTCCTCCTAATTGGCTGAGACCCAGCAGAGTCTCCATTGGCTCCTGCAGCTATCAATCAAAGTCAGTTAGCCAATCAGGGGAGAGGGGGTGTGACCAGATGGGGGTTCCATGTCTGATAGGGCACACGGAGCTGTTACTCGGCTCAGGTGCCCCCATAGCAAGCTGTTGGGTGTGGGGGCACTCGACAGGGGTAAGAGGCCAGGGGAGCAGAAGAGGAGAAGAGGAGGATCCATGCTGCTCTTGGCAAAACCAACTGTACAGAGGAGGTAAGTATAACATGTTTGTTATTTAAATAAAAAAAAGTACTTTACAATCACTTTAATCATTATAGGTAGAGTTGAGCGAACCTCTGGAAGTTCGGGTTCTGCTGGTCCGTCCGAACTTCGGGACAAAGTCCGGGTCCGGGTCCGGACGGAACCCGAACGATCGCACGGGAGATGGATATTACTAATTTCACTAACATTTCATGAAAAAAAATAAATTTATTGTTTGTACAATATGAATGGAGGAGACATGTCAACCAAAACGGTTCTCGTCGTACCTAGGAGGAGAAGAGGAGAAGACGAGGGGACCGGAGAATGGGGACAGCTCACGGGGGTGTGGGTTGTCGAACGATACCCCCGTGGACTCGGCTCATTGTCGAGGCACACGGGATAGTCTGTACCTTGGGGGTAGACCAGTGTGGGGGAGAGGGGACTAACCGATTGACTGAAACTAACTATCGACGTCCTCGGTTAC
>BLSH010391565.1:1947198-1962435 GCA_018402905.1 Glandirana rugosa | reverse complement strand
CTGTCGACTGGTCCTTCTCTGGGACGTCCTCTGGTCGACGTCTCAGGCGATGTAGGAGTCATGAACGGACCAATTCTTTTTGTGACTCCCCCCCCCCCTAAGAATCCTAAGAAACGGCAGTGGAGTGGAGACACAACATTCACTTCTAGCCCTCGGTCCCACATGGGGGGGGCAGACAGACTGACAGGAGGGGGCAGAGTGACATGGGGGGCAGACAGAGTGACATGGGGGGCAGGCAGACCGGCAGGAGGGGGCGGAGTGACATGGGGGAGCAGGCAGAGTGACAGGAGGACATGTGGAGTGGACACTCTGTTCTCGCTCATACCTAGGACACTGTGTATTATGCTGGCACCAACCCTGGCTCCCGATCTTCACTTACAACACAGAGGTGAGGTGACGGCAAAGAATCCTAAGAATCCCCCCCCCCCTCAGTGTTTTTCTTAACCAGGCAAGTACTGAGGATGTAGCGGACTCTGCAGCTGGTCTCCTGCAGGGTCTCTTCCTGGTCAGCTGTCTAGCTGTCTGTGTGAGCTCCCATCTCTGATCCAGCGCGCTGTCCTCCAATTCTCCACTGACACGGTGACACCTGAACACTGGGGGGGTGCCAGCCAGAGCGGACTGCAAACCAGAGACTCTTTCTTCTTTAATGGTCTCCTACTCTCTGTAAAGTTGTCCAGGGTTGGAGTGTCCTCAGTATCTGCCAGGCGGATCTGATCATAGAGGCGCACAGTGGCAGGGGATGTTTACTCTGGACATGTCCTCCAGTGCTGTGCCTCTAATGACATTACGGTCAGATAGATCGCCTGCCTGCCTGAGTTAGTTACATGCTGCAGAGGCGCGAGGCAGCATGCCTTGCACTATACAGCACCGCACTCGCACTGAACGTTTACACTTACTGGAGTCCTGTGGGAGACAGAGAGCAGGGAAACTGGCGCCCTAGGCAGCAGTGCGCCCTAGGTGGCTGCCTAGTTCGCCTATTGGTAGAGCCGGCCCTGCTTGCAGCCAATACCCTGAAGATAAGCTGCTGTGTCCTTCCTCCTCCAGCTGTTTGGTGGAAGCTGATACCTCTTGGTGTAGATATCCCAGGAGGCTGCTGAAGCAGGGTTGATGTCATTTTCACCTAGGAACAATGGATGCAGGAAATTAGGTGGAATGAAAATCCCCCCAGAAAAAGGTTAACACTTATTTTTTTTCTTAAGTGTGGTTTCACACAGCCGTGTCCGTGTACGGGGTCTTTGCAGATCTGTCATCCACTGGCTCAGCAGGGATCAATTCTCACTGTGCCCCGCGCTCCTCTATGGGAAGTTGGATTAAAATGGACCATCTTTCCATTTTTATCCGATCCGATCCCCAGACGGATGGAAAAATAGGGTTTCCATCCGTCTGACTTTTCAGGACAGGAACGGATCGGAGAGCGACGGGTGTCTGTGCACCTGTCACCGCTGACATCTGTTGCTCCATAAAAGTGCATGGAGTGTCCATTCAGGTCTGCCTGAACAATGGACAAGCGGACCTGAACTGAAAGGGGCCTAAGCCCACTTTAAGTACCCTGCTTGCTAAATTCTAGTGTGTGTGTTTTCAAAAGTTTTATTATTTTCTGAATGCCCTGAAAATAGACATGTGCACTATGGAAAATTGTATTTATTTTCGTTTCATTCATTTTTTTTTTTCCTTAAACGGATCATTCGTTATTATCGGCATTCGTTACTTCTGATTATTCATAACTTTGGATGCATTCAAATTCGTTCGTTTAGATGCGGCATTCGTTGCTTTAGATAATTCGTAACTTCGAATGCATTCGTATTCGTTACGTTACATTCATTTGGATGCAGCATTTGTTACTTCGGGTAATTCGTAATTTCTGATGCATTCGTATTTGTTACATTCACTAACCGTTACTTTAGCCAACTTTGAATGGAAATTCCAATGCCTATAATTTAATAGTTTATAATAATAAATAATAATAAAAACTATAATAATAGTTAACAATTTAATTACAATAGAAAATATGAAAAACAAAATTATCCAAATGTAATCAATTTGTTAAACTTGTAGGTTGAATTGTCTTTCGTTCTTTCGGATTTTCGTTATTTCAGATTTTCGCTCTTTCAGGTTTTTTTAATGTTGGATTTTCGTTCTTTCTGAAAATTTGTTTTCGTATGCATCATCAAAGGAATCTTTCGTTCATTCAGATGCTTCTGAATGAACGAATATGCCGAATTTTGTCCGAAAACGAATTCATAACAAAACGAATTGCACAAGTCTACCTGAAAAAATGTTTCCAGTTTATGAGCACCACCTTCTGTAATTCTCATAAAGGGAGTTTGTATAAAACATTATTTGACAAGAATTCTCTAATTTAAAACCCCTCACCAGTTTGAAGTTATGCATATATGTTTCTTCTTGTCACAATTTCTATCACAACTACTCTTGTTTGGGAGAGCATGGTTTCTACAAAAGCATCATCTCTTTCAGTCCAGCCATCATACCAGGTCAATTTTAACAAATACAGAAGCAAAGGTGAGACATTTTTGGTAAGGGTAGACATTTTTTTGGTTATTACTAAGAATTCATAGTGTTTTTATTACTGAGAGAAGTAGTAGTAGTACTTAAGATAAACACCTGGTTCTGCAATGCAGTGACAGGTGCTCTTTAAGTCTTTTGCAAAAATTGGCAATATACATTACTAGCTGTGACAAACTTTATGAAAACCTATACTACTTTAGATATACAAAATTTAAACAGACACCTCAGCTGTTCTTCTTTCTCCCACATTGTCATAATCTATATAAAATATTTATGACGGATTCTAAGCACAGCTGTATAATGTTCCTTTCCGAAGGGCAGTAAAACTTTTCTCCCCACATCATTAAAAAGATTTACCTGCTCAGCAGATCAATTCTTGATTTGGTCAGAACATGTAGATCAATGGGACTGCCTGAAACTCTAAACGATAAATGAGTACATCACTGGCTAATCAGGAATATTATTAAAAGCCAACTGCTGAATTCAAATGAGTTGAAAATAGAATAATGTCTACCTATTTGCTACTTTAATATCAGTGTCCTTAAAATAAACAAAAGACAATGAGCTACAGGCCCTTCTTAGATGCAAAGAAAAGGGACTGTAAGGGTAACAACTTCTATAGAGAAGATGGCTACAAAATGAAGATTAGTGGGTTTGGAGGAACATGTGACTAGGTTAGAGACAGAAATATGTAGGGTGTCAATACTATGCTAGCTGCCTGACTGTCATACTGATGCTTTGAACTGAATCATTACCGAGCAAAGCAAATATAGAAATAATAAATCCTGACTTGTCTCTGACTGTTATTGCAACATACTTATTCCAGGTCTTTAATATAGAAGGGTTCTATATAGCTAACAGTATGTGGACACCCCTCAAAATTATTAAGCTCAGGTACTGTACCAGTGAAATGTACTGTTTCAGCACACAAATACATTGTGTATAAGCATGCACTTCCAACCTTGTGTAAGCTGGAGAAGGCCCTTTTCTGTTCCAGCATCACTATGATCTCATGACACAAAGCCATCTTAAAAACATATTTATTGTTAATAGACTTGATGGGGAGGAATGTGAGTGAAAAGCACTGAACTCAACCCTATTGAACACCCTTAGGTTGAATTGAAAAGCCAAATACAAGCCAGGTCGTCTGATCTCACATCAGTATCCTACCTCACACATTTGGCTGAATTGGTACAAATTCCCACAAACAAACTCCAAAATCTTGTGGAAAGCCTTGCAAGATAAAGTGGAGCCCCAAAGGGGGCCAACACCATATTAATGACCATGGTTTTGAATTGGAATGCTCATATAAGTCTTATTGGTCAGGTGTTCAAATACTTTTGGACATATATTAAGCCAGGCACAACCATGCAATTAGCCTTTTTTAGAAGTGGGCCATCAATCACAGTCCCTATATTTCTCAAATGACAAGAGTACATAAAGGATACACTTATACCCATTTTTTAAGAGTGAGTACAAGTACCGATATTTGTGCTTAGGTACCAACCAATACCAATTAGTGATACCGTGCGGTGCCATTTGAGCCCATACAAAATTAATGGGTTCAAATCGCTTTGAAAGAATCACATGTGATTTGAACAGGTGCGATTCCTGTCCAAATTACATGCATTTTCCTGCGCTCCTTTGTGAGCCCAGTCTGAAGTCACTATGACAAGCCTGGGTTCACACAGGAGCAGGGCGGAAAACCGCATGTGATTCAGACAGGAATCGCACTGCATTCCTGTTCAAATCACATGTGATTCTTTGCAGTGAGATTTGAGCCCATTCATTTTGTATGAGCTCAAATTGCAGTGCAATGGTATCGGTTTTAGGAAATTGAAGAATTGCACGAGTACAAGTGCTTGGGAAAATGCTTAGTATCGGCACCGATACCAATATCGGTACCAGTGAAAATAACCCTAGTGTTCATTATAGGAAACTTGTCAGGAGACAAAATGGAGACTGCATTGCTGACCTCTACATGTGAAAATACTAGTTGCTTGGCTTAAATACTTTGAGTCAATTACCTAAAATAAGTGCAGATACGGACTTTACTCTGACTTTCCCGATTTGATCATCTAACAGTATTGAAGCCAAATAGTGAGCATAACCACCAAGTAAACAGCATTTTCAGGAGGTGGTCAGCAGTGGCAGAGTCTGAATATCTCTTTTAAAAAAGTTTGCTTTAAAGCCCAGTTCCAATTTCTTTTTGTTTTTACCTATAAAATCTAGCACCCTTCACTTTAAAATATAAAAAAAACAGCTTTCATCCCAATACTCATCTCCTCCCCCGCAGTGCCCCCCTCACAGACTGACCACTCTAAGGGTAATTTATTCAACCCACTCCCTGTGAACCCTGAGCAACATGGAATTGGCCAAGGGTGTGCATCAGCAAGCTGGCCTGAGCTTAGAGGAGAATTCTGCAGAGAATGGTGCACCTGTCATTATGTGAATGTTGTTTTCCACCTGAAATAGAAAAAAAGGTGTCACATGACTAGACCAACTATATATATATATATATATATATATATATATATACATATACACATATATATATATATATACACACACACACACACATATTTTTTTGAAGCACTGGTTCTCTGTGAATACATTTGTATATGACATTTTGTTTTATGTCAATGTTGAATCTATGAAGCGATCCTGTGTGAAGAAAATTAATCGCAAGGAAGTGCTTTGATTTTCTGTCTCTAATACATAGAGCATACGGCACACTGACTGTAGACACATGTACTGAAATTATTATTGAAGTAAGTTGGGATATGCATACATTTGCAGTACATGGTGGACTACATTTACTTTACCTGGATTTTTTGCATTAAATACTCCATGCACATACTGTTACTTTTTATATTTGATAGGCATAATCTTTAACTTTAGCAACACAACAATTTTTTAGGTTGTATTCACACTTTGTAATTTCAAAGTGCAAGCAGTTTGATGAATTTTCATTCCCATTAGAGCATGCATTTATGTGTGCTGACTTGTCTTCTTAATGCATGCTCCTTTTGCTGCATTTCTATGCATGCATTTTGTATTTTTTTGACTGAAAATATAAAAATATTTTTAAAAACATCTTCTAGTCATATGGATACTGTGTTGAAATGCAGTTAAAAACACTACATTTGTGATTTCTTGAATTACTAATAAATGATGCAGCTCCATCCCAGCAAATTATACTCCACCCCTTCCATTCAGGGAACTAAAGGAAACAGTCATTAATTATAGGTATGGAGGAACATGTTACACACAGCTCCAACTTGAACAATTGTATGCATCCAACATTCCCAACATTTGTCTGATATTTGTGTCTCCGCTGGGCAAAGTGGTTCTTTTTACCAGCTCCTGTGTCATTAGAGGACACAGTTGTAATTTAGGGGTTGGCGGATGGAACTACAGTGCTCAATGGGGAACAAGGCATCTGACAGATCTGGTTTCAGATCAGTGTTTTGGATGTTGATGATTGATTGGCAGTGGTAAGTCCTAAAGACAGAAACATTTATTGACACGGTGAGGGGGATTCATAAGTATCAACTGTGCTCTCTTGCACTTCTTTTTTTTCAGAAAGTCATTTTAAATTGGCTTCAAAACAAATAATTGTTCTTGCAAATTCTTGAATTTGGATATAATGGACACTAGACTTATCTAACACACTTTGAAATTACATTTAGTTTAATTTCTCGTTCCAGTAATTGTGGTCCCGTGGCCCAGGGCCTGACAGCTCAGGCTCCCCTTTAAAAATGAACTTGTCTCCTATGATAAGCACCGTTTAACTGTGAGTACACACTTCAGCAAGCACAATAAGACAGGTAAAGAGGGTGCTTTTCTGAATGCTTTGCTAAGAACCATCAACAGGTGACACCTTAGCAGCACTCCTATATTCTGCCACTTTCGTATTTTTAAAAAATTGGGGACTGAAAATGAACTGACTGTTACACTTTATTCTTAGTAACATAGTAGGAGCTTTTTCTGAAAGGGTCTCTCTATCTTGTATTGGGCCAAATAAAACAGTTGTGACAAAGGCAGGAATTGTAATTTTGCCTGATCTTATATCGTCACACACAGCGGCTTACAAATACACATTCATGTGGTGTTGCTCTCTATGTGCAAGCTTCTAATCACACCCTGAGACACTGGTATAGTCATGCCCTTATCAAGTCAAAAAGGATGCATGGCTTGAACCTGAGGAGGGTTACCATGGCATGCTGCCCTCAGTTCACCCAGCAACAGTGCAGCCCAAACTAGTAGAACTTTCTAGTCAGGCCTTACATGTCGTATTACAATATATAGTTTGGGAATTTAGCAGATCCCCAAAATCTCACTGTGTATTTATGTCACAGGGGATAAAAATGTCGCTGGCCAGATTCTTTGGTAGATTGGCACAAGAATTACACATTTCAATATTTGATTTCAGGCAGCCTGCATTGTTAGCATTTACATTTTCTATCGTTCTCCCTGAAATGAATGCTTATTTGAACAGCAATCAAGATAAAATCACTTTAAATTTTAAAATCTCACAAAAAAAGATGCAAGGCTTTCTATATGTGAAGTGAACAAAATATACTATACAGATAAAGTGACCCAGTTAAGGAACTCAGCATATAAAATGGATATTGCCATTAGTGTATTGAATTTGGCCATAAACAATACAATTACAGCTAAAGGTTTAAACCTAAACTCCAAACAGATTTAAAGACACCAGTTATGTTTTCAATAAAAATCCTCAAAAGTATTTCTAGTAATGCAACTAAAGAGGTCTAAATCTGTTTGGATATCACCCTCTTTTAAGCCTCTGTATAGCATCACTTAGAACAGGAGAGTGAGAGGCATCATTAGCAGCCAATCAGAATCTATGGCATGGTCAATTGATGACAGAAGGAGAAGCAATGTCGGCAGAGGTGACCTCATCAGTGTGCTTTAGATCCTCAATTATCCAATCAACGAAATAGAGTTAGTTTTGATAAGTGTTTTTACCAAGCTAAGCTGCTACAATGGATGTCAAGGATCTTTTTATACTGTCTAGCAGGGGTACCTGTGTCACAAAACTGGCTGCACAGAATTATAATTCTGTTGTTTTTTTTTTTTTTTGGCTGCAAAAACAGTTCCCATACATGCAGTATGACTATATGTAGATGCTTACATGGAGTTCCCCTTTAGCTTAGAAACTACAAATTACTTTAAACATGTTGCCATTCAATGCTGATTATCTCCTGTAGACTTTTGACTGCCACTTCCTGTCTATGTGCAATGGCCGCATGGCACTTTTAAGGGCAGGTTTTCTGATGCTGACATTGGTAGACCATGCCTGCCACTTGTAGTCTCCACCTGAAGCTCATGTATTAGGGTAATAATGCAAAAACAACATTGGAAGACAAGGACAGAGCATTGCCATCCTAAAGCAAGCAGTGCTTGAACTGGACCTGCATAGAAGAAGTGACAGGTATTATTTTAATTAAAGCTGCAGATCTGAAATTATATTTACATGTTAAATGACATTTTTATTATTGGGGTTACGTAAAAAAAAATCACAATAAAGGCGAAGGGGGATTATGTATTTAGGGAGCAGATTTGTCTGATGCCTATTAAATACCCTGTTAACTAATGTTATAGTGTTACACTTGCCTCTAAACATGGCTGGATATTTGCAGCAAGCATAGGTTTACTCAATGTAATAACTTAGTACCCAATAAGCTCAGTATTGTAATCTTGAACAAAATGGAGAAAGCCAAGGCACTGGAATCTTGTATTATTGCATATAATTATAGCAGCTGGCATGCAGGATAATAGAAGAAATGACACGATAGAATGTGATAGCGTGGTAGCCATTAAATCATTTTTAATATACTATGAAAGCTTAAATCATACATGAAACACTTCTGTGAAACAAAGTTAAACAGTGTTCACCCTAAGCATAGGAGGCAGGCAGGTATTCCTAGCTATTAATAAAGAAAACAGAAGAAGAGGACAGTGAGTAAGCACGGTTTAAGGAGGATTTGGCAATGAATGGGTCTGGGCTGGGAGGGTGTGCTGCGCTGACAAATGAATTTGCTTTGGGATGACAGTTCTTGTTGATTTGCCACGCTTGGGCTGGCACTTTGGAGGGCGATGCTGTGAATTCCCCCCTCCCTACCAGACACCAAGAGAGAGGGGGACAGATGGCATCCTTCCGAGGGTCTGACCCTCTCCCACCCTTCACCTGCACATCTCATGGGAAAATATCCCAGCTCCCAGCTGCCATTTGAGAGTTGGAATGTCTGCAAAGCTGAACTGGAATACTGGGGGGCAAAGAAGAGAACCAGCAGGAGGCAGTGGGGGGAGTGGATGGGGAGAGCGTAGTCTGGAGCAGGATATTATGAGGAGGGGGAGGGAGAGTGAAGATTAGGCCACAGCAAATCATGCAGGACATTATTCTAATATAGTCTGATATTGTATTGAGAAGCTTTGCACAATATGAATATTAGGGTTATTTTCATGGATTCATACAAAGTAAAGACAGAGAAAAAAATCACATTTTCCTAGAGATAACAATGTCAACATAATATATAAAAAATTACTATAACATTTATGAAACAAAAAAAAAAAAAAAATTACTATTTTTTATTCATTTTTGCATTTATATATTCAAATATTTATTATGCTGATTATTGTTTTTGAACATAAAGGGAGATTAGAAAAGAGATAGCTGTTAACAATCCCCACAGATAAATTTCAGGTATTTCAAGTACAAATTTGTCAAGACATTTTTAGGAGATACACATGTAACAATCCTGAATCTTACAAATTTGAAGTTGAGAGGGAAAAAAAAAATCACAATTTTTCTTTCATTTTTTTTCTCTTTAAGTTTTCCTTTCGTTTGAAAAAGGGTTGAATGGCCCCCTTTCACCAGCTGGATGGTTATTAGGTTATAATAGAGGTAACGTGAAAGAGATTAAAGTAGTGTCAGATAATGAGGAAGGAATTTGGTGGATTGGCATATTTGAAAGATGTTGAAATTCAAATTAATGTCCAATCTATACATTTTTTCCAACCTAAGCCACAACCCAGCACAAACCTATACAATAGATGGGCGCTCTAGGAATTATTATTATTATTATGCCAACTGAATCTTTTTGTGCAGTTATACATTTCTGATGCTGCTGGTGTTTTACATCAAATAATGTGTGCAAAAAAAGGGTATATTTACTAAAAGAGTAGAAGCTGTTTCTTTGGTAAGTGAAGGGAATGTTCACTGAGTGTGGAAAATAAGGAAAAGCTGTGTTCATCTAATTAGTAAATGTGAGAATTTTAATTTGCCTACAATACATTATTTGATATTCACTTTTATAAGTTCACCTTATTTACTATGAATAGTGAATATCCACTTTGCTAAATTAACAAACTTTACTCCTTTGGGTTAATTTACTAGGTATTGATTACTGGGGCAAGGTATTGGCATATGTTATTGAACATTGGAGTTACTATGATAGTGTAACTGTTATTCAAAATGTCAAAGCGCAACTTGCAGCAAGCTATAACAGTCCATTGGGAATTATATATGATTGTTATAACTTCTCCTAAGTAAAGAAGAATTAGTTACTATTTGGGATTTCTCTTTATTGCTCTTTTCACCTACCTTGATAAAGCTGGCTATTTGAATACAGAGATCATTGCAAGATATAGACAGTATTAGTGGAATTATGTATGTTATGTATTGGGAACAGTTAAACAGTACCACACATACTGTCTCATATTCTGCATAAATGGAAAACAATTGTGATTAGTGAAAATGGGGTAATCAAAGAGTGTAATCTCTTTACATCCCCCAGTGGTATAAACTAAATGACAGATAATATGTGAAGCCACTTTCTTTTTTGGAGGTTAAGAAAAGACTCTCTATAATTAAAAAACAACCTAGCTGTATCTGCAGGGTATGCAGAGTGATTGTGTTACTATTTTAACTTATATATCATGGTCAGGAAAAAATGGAAAAAAAAATGTTTTTTCTGGACAGATGCATCAGACATAATATTTTGTACTGAGATATCCAGCCAGTAGGTGGGGCGTTAAGCTCCTTTTTTTATATGTTTTTCTACATTGCCTTACCATGTGTTGTAATAAGACAATTGTTTACAGAGATGAATAGCTCAACTCTACTTTCCCACTGTGTAGAATTGATGGGGTGGCTTTACAACTGCCTAGATAACTTCTACTCAATAAAAGAGGGGCCGGATATTCATTTTACTTGCTTAAACTACTTGATTGCCATACTATTACACACCCTTGGCAGTCAAAGGGATAAAGGCTTGTGCAGTGAAATTAAACTGAATACAATTTTTTGTAGTTTTATGTTCATGCAGTGGTGGCCCATCTACTAGGGATGCACGGGCGCCGCCCCCCCATCCATGCGTCCACCCCCCTGATCTACATGCAAGGGTGCCGGATACATGGATTCCAATGAGGGAGTGTGTTTTGAAGCATGTGATTAGAGCCAGAGGCTCTAATAGGCTTCAATAAAGAGTGGGCTTGGGGCACAGAGCACTGCACTTTGAGCCCACCCAGTTTTGTTACAATAGCGAATGAATATTCACTATTGTAAAACTGAATCTCCTTCCGTCCAATTAGCAAGTGGGTCATGAGACCCATCACCCGATTGGCCAAAAGGAGATCCGATCAAATTGGCTGGCAGGAGACGCATGGTGCATGGAGGAGAGTAGGGAAAAGATGCATGAAGGGGAACCGAGCAGCAAACAAGCAGCATAGAGAGAAGCTGCTGCCGCCTGCCGTGCTGCCCGCGAGATGGGGTAAGTGCGGGGCCCCGACTGACTCAACGACCAGGGGGTGCCGCCCGTGACCCTGTGACCCAGCCGGCTGGCCGGCTGACCGGGGGGATTGGGTGTTGCCACCCGTGACCCGATCTGGCTTGTGGCGGCGTGCGGATTGTTTGCCGCCCCCCAAAAAAAAAAACACCAGCCGCCACTGTGTTTATGATTACTAAGCCTGATAATTCTTGGCTGTCTATGTGTGTACTGTTTACTGTTGTACTGTTTTCTTTTTTCCTTCACATTTTTTCTGGTATTTTCTGAAAATATATTCATTATATTTTAGCTCCTGCCTATATCATATCACTGTGCTTGATTTACTAAAACTGGAGAGTGCAAAATCTGGTGCGATTCTGCACAGAAACCAATCTGCTTCTAGGTTTTTTGTCAAAGCTTAATTGAACAAGCTGAATTTAGAAGCCGTTTGTTTACCATGCACAGCAAAACCATATTTTGCGCTCTCCAGTTTTAGTAAATCAACCCCACTGTCTCCAAAAAGTAACATCACTGAGCATTAGAAAATGACACTCCAAGTGACATCAACAAGGGTCAAGTCTGGGGTATCCTGTAAGGAAATCCAGTAGTAACATCTTCCTGCATAACCAATATATATATATATAGTTTTACTTTCAGCTTAATATGACATACAAGAAGCTGTTTATCATTCCTTTGTTTCAAACAGTGACCCTTTAAATCAAAGTTGACTTATAACTTAAAAAAAACTTAAAAAAAGCCAATCAGCTTGTAGCAAATAATGGGCAAAATTGTAAAGTTAAAGCCCATCTCTTTTTGATTATTTCTCACGCCCTGTCCCTGTAATGTCCACACAAGAAACATGGGTACTTTTGTCACCAGAGCAGGAAGGCACAGACACCAATATAAATATTGTTGGAAGGTCTAACCCTTCGCTCATATCCTAAAATATCTTTTTGTCTATATCTCCAATGGAGAGTTTTTCCATGTTCTTTCATAATAGGAAATACAAGGAAATCTTTCCAACAGGGACACAGACATCAATAAAATCCTGACAGAGGCGCTAACATTTCTTTGCTCTATTCAAAACATTAGAAAAGATTAGTCTGGAGTTGGCCAAAATCAAATCAGACAAGATGCTACATAGGACTGAAAGTATGATTGTCCAACATAGGTCATAGCCAGTGTTGCCAACCGCCAGTAAATTTACTGACAGTTTGTAAAAAAATTTACAACTGTCTATAAATATCAAGGTCTGATAATTTGTCATGCTGTGCTGACTTTTTAAGTGTAAACCGGGCAAACTACTTGATATGGGTATTGTCAGTGTTTCCATGTTGTGTTATATCAAAATGTGATATCAATTGTCTCAGTTTTTAATAGGAGTTCAGTTATTTTTCAGGTTACCAGTAAAAAATGTGCTCCGCCAGTAAATTTTACATGTTGTGCCAGTAAAAAACGCTGCAGGTGGCCCTCCAGCTGTTGTGGACTACAAGTCCCATCATGCCTCTGCCTGTGGGAGTCATGCTTGTAACTGTCAGCCTTGCAATGCCTCATGGGAATTGTAGTTCCGCAACAGCTGGAGGGCCACTAGTTTGACACCTGTGGCTTAGTGTGTACTACAGCCATCCATAAATCATGTTGTTGAATTTCAGTAACACTTTCCCAACTTTACCCCTACATGCCACCTCCTGGTAGCCTTTTAGGTGGGTTTTAATGCCAGGAAGCTGTGTGGCTTCTCTAGCATTTGACTGCTGTGATTGGCTCTCATAGCAGTTACATGTCACAGCCTCAGGCCGCCGTGGGTGCATAAGTGCATGTGCAGCGGCTGGGTGTGAAAGCACACTTTTCCTACTGCAGCATATATGCTTTATGCATTAGGCAAGAGGTTAGTAAAACAATGTATAATATATTAGGATAAACTACAAAACCTAAAAGATATAATGTGCAGAACTGAAACGTCACCAAAAATACTCAGAAAAATGCTCTGGTACTTAAGGGGATCTAAGAAGAAAAAGGTCTGGACATTCAAGTAGTAAAATAAGAAGTAATTTTCAAAGCTGCATTGTTAGTAGTCAGTGGGAGAAAAAAATGCTTGGGGTTAGTAGATGTGGAAGGAGGAATTCTCTGCTCTTGGTTTTCAGAGTTGGAAAAAAGAGAAAAAAGATGCATTAATGTCAGGTGAGCATGGTGCTCAGTGGGAGATGAGGGCCACATTGGTGCTTAGAGGGGGGTAGGGGGAACATATGTACTGAGCAGGTGGTGGGAATAACAATAATGCCCAGCAAGGGTTAGGGGAGCGATAGGGTCCAGCAAGGGTTGGGGTTGGAGAGGAACAATAGTGCCCAGTGAGTGATGTGGTGGGGACAAACCAAAGTCACCAGTGCAGGGAGGAGAGAACCTATAGTGTTGTTTGGCATGGGGAGTGGTGGGGGAGAACAATAGTGTTTAGCAGATGGTGGGGAGCAACAATAGTACCCAGTAGGGGTGGTGATGAGGAACAATAGTGCACAGTGGTGGGTGGAGATAGACATTGGTATCAGAGGGCAATAATTATCCCGCACAGAAGTCTATGTACTGCCCTGCTGATGTCTCCCTCCTCCGCCTGCCAGGATAATACAGATTCTGTTGGGGAGGAGATCATTCCACCACACAGAGTCTGTAGAGAACTGGAGCCAGATACTGGAACAAACCCCCCAGAAATTGGCTCTGACATCCAGCACAAATCTGGAAGAAGCTGGAACTCTGACAAAATCCTGGGACAGTTTCCTGAAATCTGAACAGTGGTGGTGGTGGCGGGGAGGTTATGAGAAAGCACAAAGAACCTTAGCTTTCAACTACTATACACTTCTAGTCCCCCATGTAACTGAGATTTAAATGGCTTCCTTTATAGATACATTACACAGTGTCATTTGCATAATTTCAAGATAAAAAAAAAGAAAGGAGCTTAAAAAAAAGAAAACAAATGCAGTCACCATATCTTAAGGGCTGGTAAGCTGCAATATATAACATTTTTGTTCCTGGGCTAGATACGCTTTAAGAAACAGCTATATGCTAATTAGCAATGATATAGAAAGACTTTTTTTATACTTAACATTGGTGCTTGGAATATGCCAGTTAGCAAACATATTTTGTAAAGGAAATATCTTCCATCTGTTTAAACAAATAACTTACTTTAGAAATCAGTTATCATATAGACATAGAAACCTCATCTTTCACACTAGAAAATTTCAAAGTACACTTAGGCATCCAGCAAAATAGATGAGAAAAAAAGTGTAAAACACGAGCAAAGGCTGGCTACATGGTAGAGTATAAATATTTAACTAAGATAAAGGAACTCTCTTTATTAGAAATAATCTACAGTGTACATACAGAATATACTTACGCTTACTGGCAGTGCCGAAACAAGGTAATCTAGAGCCCAGGGTGATCATGCCAAATGGCGCTTCCTTCATCAAGATGTATGTGCATTATGTGTCAGTAAACCCCCCCCCCCCAAAAAAAAAAAGAAATAGTACTAACCTGTAAGCTTATCACCAAGCATAAATCACCCCTCCTCCCAGTACAAATACTCCCCATGGTGAAATCCTCCCTCCCACCACAAATCTATGCCTCCATCGCCCAAAATCCCCTCAGTACAAATGCCCCCTCAAAAAAAATCACCTCTCCTAGCACAAATCCCCTACTCCTCATATTTCCCCTGTAAGTACACACCCTCTCCCCCCACTCCACTCACACCACCCCAGCACAAATTCCATTCCCCAATCCCCCCTCCTGGCACAAATCACCCCCCCCATTTCCCCTCCTAGCGCAAATACCCCCCAATCACTCCTGCTAGTGAAAATATCCCCCCCCTCAAAAAAATGTCCCCTCCTAGCATAATTCCTCTTGCCCCGTAACCCCCCCCCCCCCCCAACAC
>BLSH010391565.1:1908353-1928359 GCA_018402905.1 Glandirana rugosa | reverse complement strand
AACGTGTATAGTTAAAGATGGTCCGTTACACACAATCAAATAACCACTTTAATTTATAAAAAATACAAAAAATCTACATATAAATGTTTCTATAAGTCGAGTAACATTAGAATAATTACTAACATTTACAAAATTTTAACAATAAAGGTACGTATCAAACGTTTGTATATGTGATATAACAGTTTTCATAACACTGATCACAACTCGCTTGGGCCTGACATTGCAAGCCCAGGCATGGCTTGAAATCCCACAGGCACCGTGCCTGGGCCTGGGCCTGTAAAGTTTTTAGCAAGCCCAAGCCAGGCCCCAAGACGATAAAATGAGGTGACCCGAACGATTTTTGAAATGTCCGGGTCCGGGTCCGTGCCACGGACACCCTAAAGTTCGGTACGGACCCGAACGTTACAGTCCGGGTTCGCTCAACACTAGTCACAATACTTTTGACAATATAGTGTATATGTTTGCAAACTATGCATGGAAATAACAATTTTAAAACATTTACAATCATTAATAAGATTACAATGAGCTGAATATCTTTGTAAATATACATCTAAAAAACATAAAAAATATTTAATTTCACCAATAAACTAACACACATTGCCTGGTAGAAATTGATATGTGCAATGTAAAGCAAGTCTGTATGTTCTTATTACATTGAGATTCCCACATTAACAATAAAAAGCAGTAAATGATTTACCATGTTGTAAATAACCATTTCTGTACTCACCTTATAATGTCCTTTGTTTTGACGGCAAGGTCAACACTGACTACATTGTTTATTAAATTCAGAAACTTGCCCTCTCTGACTTATCTGTTCCACGAAGGCTCTAAATTGTTAGACAGAGAAATATGGTTCAGCATTTTATATAAGGTAATACACAGGCACCTGACCTTGTACAGCACTTAGCAGGTGCTTTGTTCTTGCCATTGAGGCCACAAATACCTCATACTGTCCAGTGTCATCAAGTAGCAAACGTAACCTCGGAGATGGCTTAGCGTTCAAATTCAAATGTGCTTATTGCTTGCTTGACAAAGACTAGAGCATAGGATTAGCTGTTTTTTGGACTCTCTTGATCAAGAGGGCCACCTGTTTTTATAATCAAATGGTGCACTTGTGGTAAGCACATTTGCAACATTTGCTTAAAATAACTACATTTTAACTCTTGATACCTTGAGGCAGTGTGCACTGTCTCTGACCAAACATTTTTGTGTTTTCAGTATGCAATAATATACTGTATTTGTTTAACAATATAGGTGTTTTTTTCTATAGAGATGTTGTTCAATTATAAAGCAGCACATGCAACTCTGCGACTACACATTTTGAATTGGCTATTTTGTAAGCTGTGTCCTATTGGGTTGTCTAAGTGGTAGTGTCTGGATTACCCATTACTTTATATCTCAGACAATGGTCATCTGGGCATATAAAGAAGGTATATATCCCCAGTGGACATACAGACAGAAATAAAACTATTCCCTACTACATCCAAAATGAAAAAAAAAAATAACGTTTGGGCTATTTATACATATTTAATCTATGAATCCATAAATATTCACAATTAGGAATTGATTTTTTAATTTGGATAAGCCAATCACAATATATTTAATGTTAATGTAATGCAGAATTGAACCTTCCTTTAGTGGTAAGCTTCATAATAGTGTGCATTTTTCTGTATGCTACATTGAACTCTGCAGTTTGATATAACAATATCTGTTTCCCTTAGAATAGTCATATCTCAGCATGTCACTCAGCATGTACACTCTATAGAATAATGCTTGTGTAACTGCACATTGGTCCTTTGAGCCCTAGCACTCACAAGAGAGTTCTCTGTATGTCATCAGGGAAGAGAGAATCTGCTTGATTTCAGTTCATGACCCCATTGATGTCCTTAGAGGAAAGGGGTTTGGGAAATCTGCCATGGAGAACATTTACCAATGCCAAAATAAAACATAATTGTCAGCTCCCCTTCACCGGCGTCTGGATCCCTGCAAACTGGAACCAATAAAAAAATAAATAAAAATATGCCTGGTATCTCTCTATATACATAATTGTCAGCTCCTCTTCACTGGCGACTGGATCCCCACATACTGGGACTGCCCTCACAGCACAGAGTACCTAGACACCTAGACTGGAGCCACAGGAGAAAGATGTAGAGGGGGCCCTGGAAAGGAGAACAAGCATGGAGTCATGGGGTTATGGAGAAGTGTGTTTCCTGTATTGTATATGTATCCAATAACATACAGAACATGGTCACAGGGGGTGAGGTTGGTGGAGACCGGTACATGCTCTGCGGTACTGCCTCAGAAATGCTGCAAACATTGGGTGTGTTGGTTTCTAAAAGAAGTTGTGTCCAACGTGCTTTATTGTCAATCGTGTAAGAAGTGTGGCCATGGATTACAAAGTGTTACCTCTGCAAGTGTACTGCTCACTTCTAATTCTGGAGTTCTGCCTTAATGTTGATTCCACATGACCTCAGCTCCTGTCTAAGGTTTAGGCATTAACAAGCACAGTTCCACAGTGTCACCGCCAGGGCGCCTTAAACCCCACCCACATACAAACCTTTAACATTTTATGCCAACTTTAATTAATTGAAACTCATGACAGTTTCCCTTAAAACTAAGCTTTTTGGAAGTAAATAGAGTCATTATGGGATCAAATGTGGATACCACATTTTTGTGTATAGCCAAAAATGTTTACTGTCTTCCTCTAATGTAGTAAATCAGAAAGATGTAAGGGACACCAAGAAAAGAGAAAACAGTATAATTTTCAGAAAAAAAGTTAGACACTGATAGTTCAGGGCAACAGCACAAGTTCTTCCAGGTAAATCCTAGTTCAGTGCACAAAGTATCAGATTTTTTTTGCAATCTACTAAAATGAATTCACTTAGGCCTCATCTACACTGTTACTGGTAAACGGATGTTTGAGAGCAGTTGGGCATTTTTTTTAACTGCCCCTGAACTCTCCTCTATGTTATCTTATCAGTACATTTACACAGGGTTGTTTATAGTCGTTTCCAGTCAGTTGAGTTTAGAAGCTTTTTTTGGAACCCATAAAAATGCGTTCAGAACGGATGTTCAGAGGCATTTGAAACACCAAATGCCTGTAAGACTTCATGCACACGGGATGCTTTTTCAACCTCCCCTGAATGATTTTTTTTGACAGCTAGAAGCTGGCATCTAAAATGACAGTTTTGCCGCTTTTTGCATGCCACGTTTAGCCACGTTTTGCCATGTTTGAGTCTTTTTTTTTTTTAATGGAAACGTCTGTAAACTAAACGCTTCTAGACGCGAGTTACCGCATTTAGAGAGGCGTTTACAAGCTGTTTGGCATTAAAAATGCCTCTGAACTGGTGTCTGAACCTATTTTTTTGCATTCCAAAAAAAGCCTCTAAACTCAACTGCCTGGAAATGACCTTAAACGACCCTGTGTAAATGTACTGATAAGATAACATTAAATGAGTTCAGGGGCAGCTGGAAAAAATGTCCAAATGCCTCTGAAAGTCAGTTTATCAGCCTCACTGTGCATGAGGCCTAACAGCTTGTAAACGCTGCTAAACGAGGTAACTCACATTAAGCAGCATTTCATTTACAGGTGTTTTCATTTTAAAAAAAAAAGTGCTCCTACATGCGAACGTAGCTAAACACCAAAAGGCTGTTTTTAAATTTTGGCTTCCAGCTGTCAAACAAATCGCTCAGGAGAGGTTGAAAAAGCGTCCCATGTGCATTAAGCCTAATTATCAAAATACCTCATAGGGAGTCAACGTCATTTGAATATCAACACGCATACAGTTCTGAGAAAGTGTATGAATGATTTGGAAGTGTCTAGATTTCTGAGTGACTGGCTTCTAACAAGTGATTTGAGTTTCATCTAAGTCACAAAAAATACTGCTCTTCAACAAACAATACCAACAAAATTTCTATTAAAATCTCTATAAAACAAAAGCTAAAACAGTATAAGTAACTGATGGAAGAAAACATGTAAACCTCTAGGATAAATAGGAATCGGGCGTCCCAATCAACCCAGGAGTGTGTTTAACCTGCCCCGTTGAATTCTGTTGAAACATTGTAAGATCCCATCAGAAAAGATTTTAGGGAATCCCAAAAGAAACATTGTATGTCACCTAATAAGGTTTACCTTTTGGGCTGCTTTGAAAATTGAGCTACATTTGTACTTGTTTTTAGCTATAAGATATAGTTATGGGAGACTGAGGGCAAAGGTTGAAGGGCAAAGTTTGTATTACCCATATGCCCCTTTCATGACACTCATTGTGGGGCTATTAACATGCTGCTAGGATTTAAGAGTTACCACAGCAACTCTATGCTAGTTTTCGGCCAAAGAAGCCTAAAAGGTCCTCAGAGGGTCCTAAACTGCTAAATGAAGCAAGGGGAATGTGGTTATTATAGGTCCTTTGGGAGTGTTCTATGGTTCAGGTCATCTAGTTCTGTTCATAACATATTGAAAAGCTAATGTTTTCAGAATTAAACACAAATAATGTATTTCTACATCTTAATGGACTAAAAACAGAGGTTTCAGAAACAGCAATTCAGAAAATTATTAATATTTCCATAATGCCACAGGCTATAAGAGTTTGTAACTTTTATTAGTGCTTTGCTATGCTCTGAAGCAATAAATAAAGTTTATTCCATTTCATTAAAACACTTAAAATAGGTATCACTCTTAGCTAAAGTATGAAAAGTACGTCTGGATATCTAAAGGGTGATACATATTGAGACCTCATAAAATACTGATGGAAGAGTAGAGTAGAAAAAAACACTCTCAGCTGCCACTGTGTAAATAGATAGGTAACTGATGCAATTCACATACTCTTCCAACTCCTTCATTCAGGCAATGTCAAAAGCATGTTCTTTAGGCTTTTTCAATTAACAACATTTTTTTTGGTTTTTGGTGTTTCAGAATAGGGTTTCCATAAGCTGGAAACACTAATGGATGCATTAAGTTGTTACAGTTTATCTGCAGACAGAACTGTTTTTTATTAGTTTTAGCAAGAATAGCGAAGGCAATTCTGTTTAGACAGTTGTCACTGAAACAGGTGTCCCATTGGAAGATTCTCTCCTAACCTCACCAAATACAAAAAAAACAGATTTCGTATAGTAAATACATTGTTTTTATTTTTTTACATCAATGACCTTTGCAACAAAGCCTCACAAACTGGTGGTCGAAGTTTCCAGTTTGTATGCAGTAGTTTGAATACCAAGTTCATATAGTGAACATGTTAACCAATTTTAAAGTGATATATCAGGAAGTCACCAAGTCAATTATAGACATGGTGCACTGCATTACACAATTTCCTAAAGAGTGTAAAGGGTAAAAAAAAGAAATGTGGAGAAGCACATAAAAGTGCAAAGTCTTCAGTTCAGTTCAGATTTCCGTTCACTGTAGGCAATTAAGTGATATAGAAATTCTGATTAATAGTTATAAGTTTACTCAGTTCTTTTAAATGTGATACATGTGGAATTGTATGCATTGTCAGAATTGCTTGTTTTAAACCTGCAGTGCAAAAATCATTTGTCAGGACATGTTGCTGAAAATGCACTTTGCTTGTATAACTAGATTAATCATACATGTTTTTGGTAATGTTATAATAGGGTAGCATACTTGTAATCAGATTTTCTTGTAAACGTATCTTTCTTTAATTTCCAATCCAATCAGATTGATTACTGTAGGGGATCAAGTTTGTCTGAGGCCCAATGGTTAGATAATGCCCAGTATTATTAATTACTATTACATGTCAACTATATCAATTACTCCTAAATATTCTGTGCCTAATGTGCCTTGTTAGCCCTAGGTGTTACTTGAACCAGAAATGGAAGAGAAAGCCAGCAGAGAACCAGCATTAAATGGCTTTGGAATGATGTATTCCCTATATTTCATACATGGTTAACAAATGAACTACATGTGGTGATGGGGAACAGTGCCAACCACACAGCATTCCTGTATTAGACAGTGCCAAGGAATAATGATGCAGAGCATGTTCTCAATATGTTGCAGTCAGAAGCACTTACAAAGTGCTGTTTTATTAATGTTGGCCGATTCATTAGAAATCTCAATTTGTAAAAATGGTAATTTATTTGAGGATAGCTTGACAACTCAAATATAGATCCATATCTTTAAAGAACTGGTCAGGCAAACAAATGCCAAGATCTTTTGATGTTACACATAAACATAATGCAGCACGTATAAATTAAAGCAATAACACACTTGCATTGCTTGATGAAAATACAAACATGATATAAATACATATGCTGTACAATATATTCTTATAGCTGGCAATAGTAATGCTCACAGTTAGCAAATAAATCACATTCATAAAATAGATAATGAAAATATAATATGCTTGAAGAGCGACTTATTTTAAATGTGTTCCACTAAGAAACACCAGTAAATGTTATTATTCTAATATACAATTAAAACTTTGCTTAAATGAATACTTATTTAGTTCAGGGTTAAAGGTAACACTTCTGCAAAATAATTTAAAATTGCACTCCATGGACAGAAACAAATTATCTTTGCAGTGGGTCCCCCTCCCCACTGCAAGAGTTACTTGCTTGTTTTGCACAAGGGATGATAAAAAGGTAATTTACACAACAAGCCAAGCGATCTTTATACTGCTTATAAAATTCAGTATATCTGCTCCTAAAGCCTTCCCCTCCTGGAGTGTGGAGAAGGCTACCCACTATGCAGAGGACAGACTGGAAAGTGTGATGTTATCTTAAAAGCCTTCTAGGTTCTGAGGTGAGTAGGACACTTTGTAGGTATATATGATTTCATAGTAATGGAATAATTGTTAGTCAATAAACCTAGGGTGGGTCGCGAGCGCCAAATATTCAAGTAATAGATTTATCAACACCTTTGGTCAGCTGAGCTAACAGCTTGCCATTCACATCTCTCTGTTTGTAAATACTCTGGACTTGATGTAGCAGTATCTACTGAAGGGAGGCTTGGAGGGCATTGTATAAATCAGGGTCTTAGGTAGTGGTAAATGTGTTTTTTACATTTTTGGCTATGACTTTTGCCAGGGCAAGGTTCTTCTGGGTTTGACTTCTTATTTTAGAGGCATGATAGAGGCATATTCCCCTCTAATAAAGGCCTTAGAAACATCCCTCACAGTTGAGGGCATGTGGTACTCTCATTGATTGGCCAGTAATGTTGCAGTGAGGTTTGATCATGAAGAATCTAGACAAAGCCTGTCACCAGGGTCTGAAGTTAATTTGAGAACAAGTTGTGGAGTCTAATGGTCAGACATGCCCTGGTTAAGGATCTTAATGGAGACTATAGCAGGGAGTACAGATAAGGAGGTGTAGGCCAAGTTATTTCTGGAGAAGGGTCTATGTGAAATACAGTAAAGTGGCACGTAAAGTCTGTAGTGGTAGGATGCCAACATTTTGTCATTTAGTAGGCCTCTGCCTATTTAGGCATTTCTGAGGTGTCTTCAGAAGTAAGGTTAAGTCTGTCCAAAGTGGGGCCGGGGAGTTTAATTAAAGTTGTCGTTAACCAGAAATTTGTCTGCTTTATAATGGATTACAGGACATAATCCTGTGGAGCGGGTGTGCATTGGCAGGGGGAATGGAGTAAATACAGCTCAGCATTAATCATTTCAATATGAAAAACATTGGCATGAAGAAGAGGGATCTCCCCTCTGGATTTGATGTGAGGATAATAAAATGAAAGGGGGGTTGCCCCGTGAACCAGGAAGCTCACCCTTATAGCTGATGTATGTGGCTAATGTTTAACCGCTTGCCGACCAGCTGCCACCTTTGTACTGTGACAGGTTGGCACAGCTGCGCAAATTGCCGCCATTGTACGTCAGCTGCTGGAGCCGATGCGCGTGGATGGCGGCCATGATGTCCGCCGGCTACCCGCGATCACTCCACAGAGAGACAGGACGGGGAACTGTCAATGTAAACAGACAGATCTCCATTCTGTCAGGGAAGTAGAGAGAGATCTGCTGTTCCAAGTAATCTGGAACAGTGATCTATCTCTACTCCCTGTCAGTCCACTCCCCCCACAGTTATAAACACCTCCCTAGGGAACATTTAACCCCTTGATCGCCCCCTAGGGTTAACCCCTTCCCTGCCAGTGACATTTATGCAGTAATCAGTGGCTATTTTTAGCTCTGATCGCTGTATAAATGTCACTGGTCCCAAAACAGTGTCAAAGGTATCCAATCTGTCCGCTGCAATATCGCAGTCCCACTAATAATCGCAGATCGCCGCCATTACTAGTAAAAAAAAAATAAAATAAAAATGCCATAAATCTATCCCCTATTTTGA
Source organism: Glandirana rugosa (assembly GCA_018402905.1). Classification (NCBI taxonomy): domain Eukaryota; kingdom Metazoa; phylum Chordata; class Amphibia; order Anura; family Ranidae; genus Glandirana; species Glandirana rugosa. The sequence goes on along the minus strand of BLSH010391565.1, from coordinate 1,920,070 downwards.
AGACGCTATAACTTTTGCTCAAATCAATCAATATACGCTTATTGCGATTTTTTTTTAACAAAAATATGTAGAAGAATACATAGCGGCCTAAACTGATGAAAAAAAGTGTTTTTTTTTTGGATATGTATTTTGCAAAAATTAAAAAATATTGTGTTTTGTTCAAAATTGTCGCTCTTTTTTTGTTTATAGCGCAAAAAATAAAAACCGCAGAGGTGATCAAACACCATCAAAATAAAGCTATATTTGTGGGAAAAAAGGACACAAATTTTGTTTGGGTACAACGTCGCAGGACCGCGCAATTATCAGTTAAAGTGACGCAGTGCCGTATCGCAAAAAATGGCCTGGTCAGGAAGTGGGTAAATCCTTCCAGGGCTGAAGTGGTTAATCAAGCTGAGATTTTTACAGCCATATACATTTTTTAAAGTTTTAAAAAATGTAAATATCAGAGATGTCTTACATTTATAGGTAAAACGGAACTTCACTCAAAAGGGTTTTGCATCCTCTAACCCCTCCACTGTCACATTTTGCACTTTTTGTGGGGGGGGGGGGCGAGTACCTTGTTTTGACAGGTACCCACTCCCACTTCAGATCCCCGCAGGGATCTGTGTCCAAGTTTGCCCCTCCTCCTCCTCCCCCCGCAGCCTTCTGGGACACATTATAGGTCCCAGGAGACTGTGGGACCATTCACAAAGTGTGACTCGCGCATGTGCAGCAGGAAACCAGCCATGAAGCTGAAAGGCTTCCCACCTGCTTTCCCTTACCTAAGATGCCAGCCCCTGCACCCAAAGCTGATTGGAGAACCGTCTCAGGTGAAGACATCGCTGGATCTCTGGACAGGTAAGCCTCCTTATATTAAAAGTCAGCAGCTACAGCATTTGTAGGTGCTTGTGAACCTGGCAGCTCAGGAAAGGGGAAATTAGTATATGCCACCCCTGAACAAGATTAGGCCACATGACATCAACATGTGGTGTACCTTGCCAGGTGAGATTCCCCTGGCAAAACATCTTGTCCTAATGTTAATGAGGACAAGGGCCTCTTCCCCTTTGCTGTGAGGGGTCTGCCAGTGGAGGGCATTTTGGAATCTGGAAACCCCCTTAAAAACAAGTGAACACCCAAAAATGAACCCCCCTATATTAATAAATAAGGGGTTTACCAAAAAAGTTATTGTAAATAAACACACTCACTTTCTGATAAGACCTCTTTTAACCTCCCTGGCGGTATGATTATTTCAGATTTTTGGTGCTGAAAGCGGTACCATTATTTTGCATGGAAATTTGGCGTTTCATATTGTAGGCCTGTAATTATTAGGAATAGCTCACTTAAATCTGTCCAAACAAGAGTCTAGTAGACATCCCGGGTATGATAAAGTTTGAAACATGAAATCATAAATTATAATATAATAAATAACTAAAAATATTATCAAAAATAATAACGTAATAATAATAAAATGTATTCAATAATTTAATCAAACCAAAAACACTGAAATTTGCTCAGTTGCAGAATTGTCACTGTCGTCACGTTCAGTGTCTGATGATAAATTTCCCCAAAAATCAGTATCACTCAATTCTGCAAATGATTCTTATTTACTATCGCTGTTTTCTAGCTGATCAAAAACCACTTGTGATGTAAAGGGACGCTTTTTGGTTGCCATGGACATTCTCAAGTTTCCAGGCAGAAAGAATGACATATATAATATAAAAGTGCATGCAGGGCACTGGGCAAACCACTAGGGATAAATGGGATGTGAAATTATTTCATACAGTAAGATTACAGTGTACTGTATGTATACTGTGTGTTTCACTTTTTGAATTTGCTGCCGGTCTCCGCCCCCCTGCGACGCTCGCAGGGAACGGAGCCCAGCAAACAGAGGCATCGGGCGGCGGACACAGCCTGCAGACACGGCGGGGGACATCGCTGGATCCAGGGGACAAGGTAAGTAACGCTGCCTTGGATCCAGCGAGGCAATCCCGAGTGTGGCTCTGGGTTACCGCTAATGTTACTGAAATTCCACCCCGAGCCACACTCTGGATTAATGCTAGGGAGGTTAAAACTGATACTTTTGTTTACATGGCTGGGGATTGCAAGACAGCAAATGAATAGGGCCAAGTGATATCCCTGGTTGCTAAGGACTCAGAGGATGCAGGCACCTGGTGCTTCCTTAACAACCATTGACAATGGAAGCTGTCGTATATAGTAGTAATAAGAAAAACGCATTACTATATATGTCGTTCTGATCCAGCTGAACGAGTAAATGTTCAGCCATTTAGCCAGGCCTTGAAGCAATCTTTAAAAAGTACAACATCCAATTTATTATTTCTTTTACTTTTACAGTAATTATTTTATTTGGGATATGACCCCACCATACATCACGCCTTCCTCTTAAACTATTGAACCTTCTTTATTATTATTTCAACCATGCAATCTCTATATCAAATTGGAACTAAGAGGAAAGAAAACACCCCATTTACTTCCTGTATTCTCCTTTTACAATAAGTATAGGATAGATGCTGTGTATTCCATGATGTGTATCTTAAATATAAGATGCCTCCACCATGGCAATGGAAGAGTTAACCCTGCCTAAATGGGATCGCTTCTGAGTTAAACCCCTGCCAGAAATCTGAACTGGGAGAGTAATTAGGTACAATTATCATTAAACTCTAAGTTATGCAGAGAAAGCCTCTATGTAATCCATAATGGGATCTAATTAGAACCTGCTATATGCTCATCAAAATAAGACAGGCAAAGGTGCGTGAAGCTATGGTCTATGGTTCAGGAACAAAGTGCAACCTAATTTGTCTGTGCCAGAGAAAGCTAGCAGGAGAGTGAAATTGTAGTAATACCTTTATTTGGCTAATTGAATAAATTTTATGGGGCAAGTTTTCCAATATCCTCTTTGTCAAGCATGGTGTCCTACAAATAACTAAACACATTGAATATATTTATATTTGTATTACACCATGCCTGAGAACTAGAGAAATAATCATCAAAAGCTTCCTATATATGACAACGTTTACAAGTTCTACTTTCAATTTGTCGCTGTGTAAGGTCTTTCCCTAGTGAGATCCCACCGCACACACATTATTTTTTCCCTTGTATCTCTCCTCTAGCACACACATCAGTCTGTCCCCTATATCCCTCCTCCAGCACACACATTAACTGTGCCTCTGTATCCTTCCTCCAGCACACACAGTCTTTCCCCTGTATATCTCCTCCAGCACACACACATTTGTCTTTCCTCTATATACCACCTCCAGCATACCCATGAGTTTTTCACCAGTATCCTTCTCCCAGGACACACACATTAATCTTTTCTTTTGTAGGGATTGGCTGCCCTCTACTGTCTATCTGTGGCTCTGCTGCTTAATGTTCACAGAGATTATTTATGTACATCACTTCATATCTCTGTGTGCCTGGGTCAGAAACAACAGAAATAGGGAGTGGATAGTGAAACAAAGAACTGTGCCACATGGGCTTTTACACAGGGGCTGCTACTGCTGCTGTATTTTCACCCAGACCAGAAGCAGAGACTATTATATAAATATTCAAGTATTCCTGTGTTCTAATAGTTAAACTGCAGCTGCCCATAGCTTCTTAAGTGTGTATCTAAATCCATGTGACAGACTTATCTGTATCCTGCTGTTATTATCTCACATGCACAGTGCCAAATAGCTAGGTCTGTGCTACCATATATACATATGTATAGTGGTCAGCATCCGGTATATTAATAGATGAACCTGTTTATTGCAATAAAGTTCATATGCAGCTTCTGTTATTTTAGTTAACCCTGTCCCTTCTGGTCTAGGATTCTACAGCTAGTCTTAGCTCTGGGCTCAATAACCACTCATAAGCTAGAGCCAGGTTAGGCATCCAACGACCACTTCTGGTAGTTAGAGGTCCAGTTGCTTGTCAGATAAAAAAAACTACTAGGGACTCTGAATTCCAGTGCCACAACTCAGTTTCTATGTGTGGGAAGCTCCATTCTAGGATGTTAAATAACAGCTGGAGGGACTCCCCATCACTGCATATCTTGCTTCAGGTCTCAAAGACGAATGCCACACTGTGATCATCTTCAAGAACCCATGCAACTGGATTTGCTGCAACATCCAACTGGAGGTATCTCTCTAATATTAACTATACAGTATATACCCATGTACAGTATATATGCACAATTCCACCAGGACGCCTATTGACCCCTTTGCTGACAATACATGTTTGTACATTGGATGTTTGTACTATTATTATTTTTTTTCTTTTATAAAGCGTGTATTATTTCCATACTGGTGAGCATCTATATACTTATGGTTAATGTTATACGCTGGTGACATAGTTCCTCTGCTCCCAATTACTTTGATTAGATTAATGTTAATTTTCCAGGAATGGAATACCCTCTCTTTATAGAGGCTCTGTCCTGGGTGAAGGCATTGCCAAATGTATTATCATACACTCGCTTCCACTTAGCAAAGGTTCTGGTTCTCTTATTTATCTACAGGTTTAGCGCAATATCCTGTTTGGGGAGGGTCATTTGCCATACACCCCCCCAAAAGGGGGTACACTTTATATCCCTCCTCCAGCATACATATAAGACTTTTCCCCTGTATTCCTCCTCTAGGACACACTCATTAGTATTCCCCCTGTATCACACCTCCAGCACACACATTGGTCTTTCCCCTACATACTTCCTCCAGCAAACACATTAGTCTGTCCACTGCATCACTCCTCTACCATTACCATTTGTATTTCCCTTGTATCTCTCCTCAAGCATGCACATTAGTCATTCCCCTATGTCCCTTCTCCAGGACACACACATTAGTCTATTCCCCATATACATTCTTCAGCACACAATTTAGTCTTTCCTCTGTATTCCTCCTCCAGCACACACATTAGTCTGTCCCCTGTATCCATCCTCCAGAACACACATTATCCTTTCCCCTATATCCTTCCTCCAGGACACACACAGTAGTCTTTCCCATGTATCCTTTCTCCAGCACACAAGTTAGTCTCTCCTCTGTATCCCTCATTCAGCATTCATGCATCCTCTTCGAGTATACACACATTGGTCTTCCCATGTATGCCTCCTTTAGCACTCACCTTCTAGTCTCTCCTCCATAGACAATCCATGTCCATATTCTCCCCATAGACATTGCACACCGAACTGGATGTTCAGCTCTGAGTATAAAGCATTATTCAACAGAAGTATCTTCCATCTCCCCCTACTGCAGAAATAAATGTTCTCATTACTTCCCATTGTGCTGTCCAAGATTGCGTTTGTATGTGTCTTATGATACATAGGGGTTGATTTCTAAAACTGGAGAGTGCAAAACCTGGTGCAACTCTGCATAGAAACCAATCAGCTTTTAGGTTTTTTGTCAAAGCCTAACTGAACAAACTGAAGTTAGAAGCGGATTGGATTCCATGCACAGCTGCACCAGATTTTGCACTCTCCGGTTTTAGTAAATCAACCCCACAGTATCTATAACTACATTCAGATGCCCCTTTAATACATAAAACTCTCTAGCCAGTTTTACACCAGCAGAGTATATGCAAAAACCCACCAGTGACCATTATTAAGCATATGAGCATTGACTCATTATTGACCAGTCTGCAGTGTATGTACAACGTACATTAACATCTAACATTAGTGATCAGCTGCCACAGAAGAAGTATTAACACCTCAGTCCCCAAGTTTATAAACATTAACCCCTCAGTGACCTGTCTATAGCATAATGATCTCCGACCATTCCCATGAGCATATGTAATGACCCCTCAATGTTCAGTCCTCGGCCCATGTGCACTCCTCAGTGGTCAGTCACCAGGCATGTATGCTATCCTCTCACCCCCTGTATCTAGCTCAGGGGTAGGGAACCTGTGGCTCTCCAGCTGTTGTAGAACTACATTTCCCATCATGCTTCTGGAAGTAATTGTATCCATTAGCCTTGCAATGCCTCATGGGAAATGTAGTTCTACAACAGCTGGAGAGCCGCAGGTTCCCTACCCCTGATCTAGCTCATCTAGTTTAGCCTCTCTCTACACAGTACCCAATATATATGTCTCTCAGTTCCTATTTTATGCCTATTTCTTCTGTTCATGTGCATTAAAGAGGTTGTAAACCTCTCTGTGTGATTTGTTAGCCTAGAATAAAACTTACCTATAGGTACTGTAAATATCTCCTAAACTTGCACCGTTTAGGAGATATTTACTGTATATTCCGTCGATGATGTCATTCCTTCCAAGCTCCGTGCCGTGACCAGCAGCTCCTGTGCACATGCGAGGGAGTGATGTCACACAACTGTGGCCAGTCACAGAGCCGGAGTTCACAGCCCCAGAAGGAAGACCTGCAAAGACGGATGCAACCTGCAGCAGGGACGGCGCGGGGCTTTGTTTGCAGGTAAGTGTCACATAATGTGCTAGTATGCGATGCATACTAGCTCATTATGCTTTTACTTTACAGAGAAGGGGGAGAAAAATGTTACTTGCTCTTTAAGCTCTTAGCTGCCAGTACACAATGCATGTCAATTTTCCTCTCAGCAGCCAGTCCTCAGCACATGTGTAATTACTCCTATGTTACTCCTTCTATGCCTGTGCATTAACCCCATAAGCACATGTGCTATAATTACACATATTTTTTCAGTGGACCATGGCAAATAACAATCTCCCTGAACTCTTGCCCAGTGGGTTTATTAGTTCTACTGCCCAATTTTATATTTAAACCATCCCCCGCAACAAAACTCTACCCCATCTCTCACATTTTCAGCAACACTCCCCTGATGACACAGTCCCTGTTAATAACCAGTTATATCAAAGTGTAAATAGACAATGATCTTCTACTACACCTTGTACCCACTATAGTATAAAGACTGGCAACTAATTAAGAGGACAATAAAAAGAAGGGATGGGTCTAAACCAACTAATCCAAACATGCAGGTAAACTGGAATATACCATTTACAAATTCTAAATTACAAGTTATAGTTACACTGGATTACCATTAGGTGTCAGCACAATGACATTATACATTATATAATGAAATTCAATGCAAAAATGGATACCCAATTAGTGTTCCAGAACTCTGCCCCTCTGAAATTGTCAGATTTCACTATTAAACATAACTTAATGTAACTATAATCCATAATAGAAGATTTGTCCTGGACCTGAACATTTTAACAAAAGAGGAAAACATGGAAATGTAAAGAACTTCATCAAGATGATTCTTGAACCCCATCTTCAAATCAGGGTTGCACAAGATGTCATACCCCATCTGATTCAAGATATAAACAGGATGAATGAAAAACAAAACGCTGTCCAAATAAAGTGTTAGTAAATCCAGGACCCTATATTCACTATATCTGGTCTCCCTCAGTACACAGAACATGGCAATGCAATTATTTTAGTAAATATAAACTGCTAAATACCTTTTCCCATCAGCATTATATAGCATATAACATAGTCTTGTGACTTCTATCAGTCTCTGATTAAAGCTTGTAGGAGGAGTTATAATTCTCCTCTGACTGTCCTATAAGGCTGCATGACCCCTGACTCTCTATCTAGACAGTGCTGATTGGCCCTGTGCTGATCAAATGCACCCTCCCAAGAAAAAGAAACCTCTCTAGCAATACACACCAAACTGAGCATGTTCAGAGGGCATCCTTGGGTTCTATTCTATCAGGAGATAGATTGGAGACTGTGGAAGAAGAGTAGGATCAGAGAAGACCGGATCAAACTGCCTTTTTACACAATGCACATGATTAACCCCTTAGGTTCCACAGTGAGTATAACAAGCATGCTTTACTTGTATATACAGACTGATTACATGCTTAGTAACTCTATAAGTCCTTGAAGTCCTGAACTTGACATCCTAGAGCAGTTCTTGCATCAGGTCCCCTCTCCATTGGGGGGAGGTTGGCAACAGGAAAGTCTCTGTAGTAAGTTGAAGGAATCTCTTGGCAAGTCTAACAGACTCTGGGGGAGATTTACTAAAACTGGTGGACATAGAATCTAGTGCAGCTGTGCATAGTAACCAATCAGCTTCTAGGTTTTATTGTAGAAGCTCAATAGAACAAGCTGAAGTCAGAGGCTGATTGGTTACTATGCCCAGCTACACACGATTCTGTGTACACCAGTTTTAGTAAACCGCCCCCCTCCCCCCAGTTCTATCCATTTAGTCAGGTAGTGCTTTAGAGTTTGTAGTCAAACAGTCCATGAGCTGATGCTCATCAGAATTGTTGTACAGGATGTCGGTGAATTCTTGATTAACCATTGAAGATTCAGTTTTGCTGTTGTCATAAGTGACAACCTGGCTTGTTGGGGCTGTCACAAGGTAAGCTAGTGAAGCTTTAACTTCACTGTATGACAATCTTGTTGGAACACACATCACCTGAAGTTTGAGGCTTGCATTCAAAATTAATTTGAATGATTGTCCATCCTAGGTGTTATTCTTTGGGTATAAGGAGCGTAATTCCAGCTGTTGTGTTGCTCATGTGCCTTGTGTATTTGTAGGACGTCTCTACAGAGATAAAGCATAATTTTAACATCATTGTCAAGTGGTGGGATAGAATCAGCTAGATGACTTAGATGTGATTCAGCAAATGCATCCTCTGGTATAGGGATATTTTCCTTGTCATTAGATAGTTGACTTCTCTCTATGAGCTTGGGAAGAGGAATCTGTTGATTTCCCTCTAAAGACGGAATGATGAAGTCAGAAGTATAAGCTGTTTTTACAGAAATCTCAACCAAGACTGCACATGCGTGCAGTGTAGAGGACAGAACATTACTTTTATTCTGAACAAGTTGAACATTTTTGAATCTGCAAGTGAATGACTGCTTTGGTCGTCTAAGACAGCGTACATCTTAACCACTTTCTTAGGTTTTCCATCAGGAAACACCTTGACAAGTCTTATTTTTGCAAATGTTTTACCCCAAAGTCCTTAATGGAATAAATCACTACACTTTGACATGACCGTTGCAGGTGACCATTCTTGGCTCTCCCCATCATGATATGACACAGCAGGAAGAGGATCTACAGGGGAAGAGCTGATGAAGTGCTTGAACATGGGCATTAATGTCACAGTGTATTTTTTGTAAAGTGAAGTTTCATCTCATTTACTAAGCTATGGAACAACTGCACTTGCAGAGTTCAATTGCACTTGAAAAGTACACAGTCTATTTTTCCTTTAGTAAATCAACCCCATAGTTCTTAGTGCACTTTATTGGATCTTCTGTATTTGCAAGACTATCATTGTCTAACTTGCAATAACATTATTAACCTGGCCTCTGCTATAGCTAAGTCTTATTCAATTTGCAGGGCTTCCATTTCTACCTTCTAGTGGGCAACATCTGCCTCCATTTTTGCCTTTTTTTTTTGCAAAGACTGCTTGCACCATGGTAGACTCTACCTCTGTAGGAGCATTTATCAAGATATTTTAGTGTGTCTGGTAGATGTTTTACAATAAGACGTGGTCTCATGCATTTATGATATCTTGTGATCTGCACGTGATTTGGCCTCCATCAATATCAGTTATGCATTGCACAGTCCAGTCAAATTGTCAGACATTTCTGCCCTATATTATTCATAATATTCTGTAAAAGAGAAATAGGACCAAAGCTTCTTTAGCCCTACTTCTCTTGTCGGTTACAGGAGTGCACTTAGTTCTGCACTTCTGTGATCCAGATTCAAACAGCAGCAGGCTAAAGTCCACTGTCAGCTGATGTCACTGAGCCGGTCCAGGTCACTTTAATGTCGAGATCCATCCAGATGCCTGAGCAGTAGCTGGCTCAGCCTCCCATCATGCTGTTGAGAGCCTGAGTCAGCCACTCCCGCCCTCTCCACAACCCAGCGCTCCATTGAGAGCTGGAGGGGAAAAGCACAGAGACAGGCACTGCTAGTCATTGGCTCCCCGCTCACTGAAAACTGAGAACTGAACAATCAATCCTGCTTCAACCTAGATAAGTATGTACAGTATCTCACAAAAGTCAGTACACCTCTCACATTTTTGAAAATATTTTAATATGTCTTTTCATGTGACAAAACTGAAGAAATTACACTTTGCTACAATGTAAAATAGTGTACAGTTTGTATAACAGTATAAATTTACTGTCCCCTCAAAATAACTCAACACACAGCCATTAATGTCTAAACTTATGGCAACAAAAGGGAGTACACCCCCAAGTGAAAATGTCCAAACTGGGCCCAATTAGCCATTTTCCCTCCCTGCTGTCATGTGACTCGTTAGTGTTACAAGGTCTCAGATGTGAATGGGGAGTAGGTGTGTTAAATTTGGTTGTTATCACTCTCACTCTCTCATACTGGTCACTGGTATTTTAACATGGCACCTAAAGAACTCTCTGAGGATCTGAAAAAAAGAATTGCTACTCTACATAAAGATGGCCTAGGCTATAAGAAGTTTGCCAAGACCCTGAAACTGAGCTGCAGCATGGTAACCAAGATCATACAGCAGGTTAACAGGAAAGGTTCCACTCAGAACAGGCCTCGCCATGGTCGACTAAAGAAGTTGAGTGCACGTGCTCAGCATCATATCCAGAGGCTGTCTTTGGGAAATAGACGTATGAGTGCTGTCAACATTGCCGCAGAGGTTGAAGGGGTGGGGGGTCAGCTTGTCAGTGCTCCGACCATACGCTGCACACTGCATCCAATTGATCTGCATGGCTGTCAACCCAGAAAAAAGCCTCTTCTAAAAATGATGCACAAGAAAGCCCGCAAACAGTTTGCTGAAGACAAACAGACAAAGGTTCTGATGAGAGCAAGACAAACTTTTTTGGTTCATATAGTGTCAAGCGTGTGTGGCCACAACCAGGTGAGGAGTACAAAGACAAGAAGCCGCCTACTGTGACATAGACTTCCCCGGGGTCACACCTGTCTACTTCCTGGGTATCACCTTCCACAGTTTGCCTCGGTTTACCTGCAATCCTCCAGACCTGTTCAAGACAACAGGTCTGGAGGATTGCAGGTAAACCGAGGCAAACTGTGGAAGGTGATACCCAGGAAGTAGACCGGTGTGACCCCGGGAAAGTCTATGTCCCAGTAGGCGGCTTCTGATTCCCTATGATAAGGGATCTAGGAGATCCAGCACATCGTGGAAGGTGACCCCCAGGAAGTAGACCAGTGTGGCCCTGTGGAGGTCTATATCCACACAGGCGACTCCTGACCCCCTATAACAAGGGGTCCAGGAGATTCGGTAAGGAGACAACCATTTTTGGTGGAGGATTGTTTCACTATATGGTGGCGTGGTGCATGCTGATTCACGTTGGGAAGATCTGAATAAGAACATTTCAACATCACTATTTCACTGGGCTATTGATTTATTTTCTATGGACTTGCACATTTTTATATTGACTCATTATTGATGCACTAGAAGCTATCATAAGATTGTAGTTGTGGCACTGGATTATATTGTTTTGTTATACCATCTAACATTTTTGATTCCAACATCTGGTTTGTTTGAATTTTCTGATACATACACGAGCGCAGCTTATTTTGTTTATTACACAAAATTTTACACGTTCAGGTATCTTTTATTTAGTTATCGGGTCACTTTATCACTACAACTTTACAAGAATAAGTCTAGAAGGGTTGCACTTAGTCGTACGTGGTGCGGTGGTATATCACTTTGTTAGGAGGTGGTTTTTACCAACAGAGGAATGGCTTAGAGGACCTGGGGAACAATATCCCCCAGTCCTCAGCGGACACACCTATATCTGGAGGTGT
>BLSH010391565.1:1893525-1904441 GCA_018402905.1 Glandirana rugosa | reverse complement strand
ACGAGATGTATTAGTGGACTCAAAGACGTATTTGAAAGGTGTGTATATGTCGATGTGAAGGGTGTAAACGTAGTTAGATAGACTTCTTCCTAGAAATGTAAGAGTGGTCAAAGTGGGTATTTTCACTCTGTCGCTTGTCTGGAAGGAAAGGGTTCTACTCTCTGACTACACGTTGTCCACCGATATAGACGACCTAGGTTTGTGTGTCAAATCGGAGGGAACTTCGAATTGGTCAAGGGATGGCTGCATATCATTTTACTGCAGCCGTCCCTGACCGGCAGCTAGGCCCTCCTGCAGTATACTGCAGGAGGCGAAGAGCGGCGATGACGCCCGGGGGTCCCCGGGCGTGTCGCCGCTCCGCAGTAGCGGCGAGAAGCGGAGGACGTCATATGACGTCCTCCCGGATCGACGGCCAGTCCCTGCCGACGTCATTTTACTATACGTCGGTAGGGAACTGGTTAAGCTTCAAGGGAGGCTAAACTGTGTGTTTGGATCCAGCAGATATAGCCACCTGTTGCACATCAGTCTCTCATCTTGGGAAAGGAAGGTCTGTTCGCTGTCTCACTTTTATGGGTGAAACTGGTGAGAATGTAAAGATCCTTCTTCAGATAGATTGATGCAAATGTGGGAAGTGTAGCTGTATATGTGTGGAAAGTTTATGCAGAAACTCAGGTGATTATGTAGAGCAGAAAACTAGTACAGTCTATCAGCACAATAATTCCAGCAGCAGGAAAAATTTTAGATTAATCCTTATTTCACAAGCAGTTCAATATAAAGAAACTTAAAGCGGAGTTCCACCCAAAAGTGGAACTTCCGCTTTAAGTCCTCCTCCCCAGCTCCAGATGCTGAAACTGAGCTTTTGGGGAGGAGGGGGGGTGGGGATACCCTATTTTTAGGGGTACTTCCGCCCCGGTCGCCTTAGGCGATCGGAAGTGGAAGGACTCCTTCCCCCTCCCTCCCAAAGTCTTCTGGGACACAGGACAGGTCCTAGAAGACTTCGGGACCAATCACAAAGCGCAGCGCCGCTCGCGCATGCGCAGTGTGCGCCCGGCCGTGAAGCCGCGGCCGGGTGCCCACAGTAGCAATGCCGGCGCCGCGGAGGGGAGGGGGAGAGGAGCGAGGCTCCGTGCGGCTCCATCGCTGGACCGGGAGACAGGTAAGTGTCGGTTTATTAAAAGTCAGCAGCTACACTTTTTGTAGCTGCTGACTTTTAATAAACCTAAGGAAAGGGTGGAACTCCGCTTTATGCATGTGCAGCTTTCCACACTTCCAACAAGTGCAAACAGAGACATTAATTCTGGGGACTGTATTCTGATCCTAGTTGCTTCAGAAACTATTAGGCCTCATATTCACGGACGTTTCTTAAAAAATAAACAAAACTTCGGGCCCGACGTCAAGGAAAAAAAATCTGCGTTTTTCGGCGTTATGCATCGGCGTTAGTGAGCGTTAGTTAGCGTCGGCGTCAATAGGCATTTTTTTAAAAAAATCATCCCTCTGCTATTTTTCAACCTAAAAACGTTTTGCGGCGTCTGCGTCAAAAAATGCCAAAACGTTACAGCCTCAGAACGCACTGCCCGTGGGTTCTGGTTTCAGCTCACTAACGCCGACGCCATCTACAGCTCAAAAAGGTCTGCGTTTTTAAGGGGCCATTGACTAACATGGAGAGCTGCAAAAAATGCCAGAAAACGTCGGCGTCAAAAAACGTCCGTGTGTATGAGGCCTTATTGTATCATGTGATCCAGTGCAGGCAAACACACTAATTTGTGACCTGCATTTGGAGTGTTGTTAAGTTAACACTGACAACCATTGCCGATCACAAGTGTAGTGCGTGTTGAATTCAGTGCAGGAAAAGTGCATGGAATGCAGGTTTCCTGCACAGTGTTCTGGTGTGAACTGGCAATTTTGCCGCGATTTTGTACAGGTCAAAAGAATACCAATGTAAAAAGCATAAAATGCCCAAATCTGCCTGAAAAAATACCTCTAAAACTTGTCTGAGCTCGAGCCCTGGTTCACATATGTGCGATGTGGGAACCAGTGTGATTACAGAGCCGGTTCCCGCATCACACCTCTCCCGCTGGCAATTCACACTGCTTTCTGTGAACCGCTGGCGGGTGCCATTACAAAGTTAAAGACACCTCCAGTTTTGTTCACAGATCGCAGTGCGTACTGTGAACTCCCACATAAATGTGATGCAATTCTAGTGTGGGAAAAAAAAGGTACATGCACCTTTTTTTTTTGCAAATCCAATGCGAGTTCAGCCATACAACTGGCTGAACTCTCACTGCTCAGAGATCGCATGTGATCTGCACCTGCAGTGTGGGTGTGAATCATATGCGATCTCTGAGATTGCACAAAGTCTGAACCCGGGCTCAGGCATTTTCAGGCTTTTGGCTTTTTGGAGTGGAGATGTGAACCATCTCCATAGAGAATCATTGATTTTTTTTCCCCTCCAGCGTTTTGTAGCTTCAGGCTTCAAGCTACAAAATGCTCAGGTGTGAATGGGGCCTAAGAATCTACATTTCAGTCATGCACTCTGTTCACGCGCTCTCTCAAAACATGGTAATATAAGCATAGGTTTGCGCAGGGCCTGGACACACCCAAATCACTATGTGTGGTAACGATTTCCCCTACTGCCAGTGCTTCCCACCTGCAGTGCTGTTGGCTTCCCTCCTCTCCCCCTGGCCACTGTGCAGGATGTTTCAGTATGGAGAGTGGGGGGAAAGGGGCTAGTGAATATGTAATTTACAGACCACTCTCCTTTTCTAAATGAGCATAGTGAACACATTCACTCACTGTGCCCATTCATAACTGAAGCATAGTAAACATTGTTTATTATGCTTCAGTTTGTAAATGAACAGGAAGCCACTCAACACATAGCACTTCCTATGTATTTACTGCCCCATGCAGCTGAGGCTGCAGAAAAAGCTCAGTGTATTTAAGCTTTGAGGTGCGCACTCTAATGCAATAGGCGGCACCCACCTATGAATATAAGTATTGTGCTCCCTAAGGAACTGGAAAACCTCACAGACAGGAGACTTTGAAAGGTTTTGTAATCTGTTAATTTACTGTTCTGTTTCAAGCACCACTTTACACTTTGACATACCTTCTTTAGACCTTGGTCTTCAGGAGCAACATATCTTTTCCTCTCTCATGAAACTGAAGACAGACATCAATGGTCTCATTAGTTCTCAGTGACCACAAACATAAGGGAGCCCTTCACTCCTGACTACTGATGTAAGGGGACATTTCACCTCTAATCACCAGTGTAAGGAAAACTTCCCCACTGACCTCCAATGTATGGAACACTCCCACACTGACCACCAATGAAATGAGGCATTTCTCCACCGATCACCAATTTGAGTGGTGTTTCTTCACTGACCCAACATAAGGGGGCACTATACTGACTATTCTACACAGGGTATACTGCAGATATACTCCTACCTGCAATCACCAACAATGTAAGATCATAGGTGTGCGCAGCCTATTGCATTAGGATGTGCAATTCAAAGCTCAAATATACATTAACAGTATATTTATATACATACACACACACACAGACACACACACTCTTATAGCAGAGCCAGATCAGTGAAAGAGAAGTACAGTAGCTATTCAATAATGGTGGAACTGGTCAGAGGGAGATATTTCCCATCTCTACATCGGCACACAAAGCAGTAATGCTAATGTGTTTAGAGTGAATAGGGTGTGCCCAGGCACACCCCCTGCGCACGCCTATGTGAAGATTAAACACACCACTAACCAACAATGTAAAGTGCCACTAGTTACAACAAATGAAACAAGGCACTATTTAACTGACCAGAAATGTAACTGGGCATCGGGGCAGACTGACAACTCATGGAGCCCCCACACTCAAGCCACACCCACACAAAGCCCCACCTACATATTGCACTGCCCACATTACATGCGTTTGTCACAGAATTTCTCTACACTATGTTCAAAATAAATGTTTAATAAGTTAAGAAAATAAAGAAAAATTACATATAAGAAAGACTTTTAGACTGTCTGTCACTTGCTACAGATTTGTGCAAGAATACAGGGTGTGCTGGATCATCATACAGGTATACAAAGCAAGATGTCATATAGAATATGGTCACCAACCATTAAATCAGCAGTCAGCGCCCCCCTTAATGACCCCCATTAGCTCACAGCCCTCTTATATCAGTGCCCTCCCCCCTTTCTTAGAAACTTCCAAAGATCAGAGAGACCCCCCCTTATATCAGCACCCCGTGCCCTCTTTAAAGTCTCCAGTTAGATTGCCTAACTGGTTGGAATTGGGAGCTGCAGCAAGCAAGGAAGTGTGAGAGCCAGTGTTGGGGGTGGAGCGGCTCTACGACTATTTTCCTTCCACTATGCAGTGTGTGTGTGCAGCAGGAAAAAGCATTTCTTTCGTTGCTAACAACCAATGACCTCAAAGGAGATTTTTGAGGCAGACAGGAGGAGAAGCGCTGAGCAGGAAGCTGGAGAACTGAAGGCAGACAGCACAAAAAGGCGCAGCTGACAGGAATCCTCACTAGGTTGAAGATACCTCACTGAGTTGAGTGCAGTGCTGGAACTTTGTCCAGCACTGGCTTCATTCCCAGGAGCCTCTCATGGGGCCCCCTACTGGCCCTAAGCCCTCGGGCAGTGCCCAATGTGTCAGTCTGCTCCTGCTGGGTATTACACTGATCATCAAGGTAAAGGGGCACTACACATAGCACCAATATAAGGGGACAGTTTACCATAGCATACCACAAGTGCATACATATAATAAGGATAACAATCTCAGAAATTCATCAGATAAATTAACAAAGCAATTAAGTGTTTAAATATAAATCAATAATTAATATTTGCAAACTATAGAAAAAAATCTGGAGGGAATCCCTTGTAAACAGAAAAGTGCTCAGTGCAAAAAGTGCATGGGCAAATTCATATAACACCAAATTCCAGTGATCCAGTGTAAGTGAACAACACTTTACCCAGGTGCACACCCCCACTGAAAAGCCACTTACCAGCAGGTAAGACCTCAATGGTGGAGGTCTGACTGCGCTTTTGGGAGGTAACCCATTATAATGGATGGATAGTACAATCCAGGACTCCAGTGAAAAACAACCAATCGACCAAAGCAATCCATACAGTATATAAAACCAATAGACAGGCAAGAAAATGAAAACCATAAAACAGATAACCATGATTAGCACCCTGGCGTGTGTGATGACATTATTGCTGTAGCTCCATTTAGTCCAATAGAACGTCATCAATGGGGCTTTACCACAGTCACAGTAAGATGGCATTACAAATACCCTTTATGTACATACATTACCAGTGTGATGTGATCACTTGAATAAACGTTTGGGCAATATCTCAAAGATCTGTGGTGTGCTGGCAATATATACGTTGCTCCTATGTGGGTGGCACTAATTTCCTGGCCACCAACGTAAGGAAGTGCTACAGCAATCACCAATGTGAGAGGGCACTACAATAATGCCTGGCATAAAGAAGCTACTTCTCCACGTAACATCATTGGAAGGGAACACTACTGTAAGCGGGCGCTTCTGCATTAATCGCCAGTGTAAAGGGGCACATCTCCACTGCTAACTAAGGTAAGGGGGGCAGTTCTTCACTTACAACTAATGAGACACTTTATTTATAAAATCATTAAGCTGAATCTTTGAACGTTCTAGGTAGAAATTAACAACTTGCTTACTGGGCACTTAAACCCCCTTCCTGCCCAGGCCAATTTTCAGCTTTCAGCGCTGTCACTCTTTGAATGACAATTGTGTGGTTATGCTACACTGTACTCATTTGAAATGTTTTTGCCATTTGTTTCACACAAATAGAGTTTGCCTTTGGTGGTATTTAATCACCGCTGGGTTTTCTATTTTTTGCTAAAAAAGCAAAAAAAGACAGAAAATGTTGGAAAAAAAGAAACAATTTAATAGTTTGTTATAACATTTTGCAAACAGGGAATGAGGCTGTACTGATGGACACTGATAGGCACTGATAAGGCGGCACTGATGGGCGCTGATATGTAGCACTGATGGGCACCGATGAGGTGGCATTGGTGGGCAATGATAGGCGGCACTGATGGGCACCGAGAGGTGGCACTGAGAGGTGGCACAGATGGTAGGCACTGATGGGTGGCACTGATGAGCACTGATAGGCAGTGGTAGGTGACACCGATAGGCAGCACTGATAGGTGGCACTGATGATGAGGCAGTGATGGGCACTAATAGGTGGCACTGGTGGGCATTGATAGGTGGCACTGGTGGGCACTGTTATGTGGCACTGGTGGGCATTGATATGCACTGGTAGGTGGCACTGGTGGGTGCTGGCAGGTGGCACTGGTGGGCACTGCATAGCAGCAGTGTGTGTGCCCCCGTTTGGGGCTGATGTCCCACTGACAGAAGCCGCTGTCAGCGTAAGGACAAAAAAGCCAATTGCATTATCTGTTTACATCACTTGATCATCTGTTATTGGCTGACAGCTGATCATGTGATAAAGGCCCGGCATCGACCCCTTACTCTGATCTGTGATCAGCCGAGTCTCATTGCATGCAGGCAGCTGGTGCATGGGAGGACATATATGGACGCCCTCCTGGCAATTAAGGCCCATGCTGTAGCTGTCTTTTGTCTATAGCATGGATGGGAGTAGTTTAAAGTATAAAAAAAAAAAAATTCTAGTTTTGGATAGAGTGGAGATAGATTAGAACCCCTGTCAATTTGTATTGTTTTCTGTGCCACCCGTTAAGGAGATGCAACCTCTTTATTTGTCCTGTTTACTGTTATCATTGAAAGTGAGAGTACAAAAAAATACCAAATTTTGGGTTGTCCCCAGAAAAGTAATAGAGGTGAAATATTAAGGGATTCCCTTAATTTTCAGGGATTTCCTCTCACTTCCCAGTTTGCTAAGGGACAGGAAGGGAAGGGAAACCTCCTAAATGGGACACAGATAGCAAAAAAAAAAATCTGACAGAGGTTATAACCCTCCCTTGCTCTATCCAATATGAAAGATAAAAAAGTTTTGCCTATAGTTCTACTTGCCTATAGTTCTACTTTAAAGAAGACGTTTTGCCTATAGTTCTACTTTGAAGACCTTTGGCTTTGTAGGAGCTATATATTGTAATCTCTGTTACATTCCTGTGTGGGCATGGCTGTCAGTGATACAGACTTTTTTTAAAGGTCAGAATTGCACGGGTAGATGCTGTGAACAGTTTGTGTTTCCGGTAAACACGCAGCGGTAGATATGGTATGTTCATACTGTATGTGCACAGGGTGGGATCTGAGCGTTTAATCGGCACAGTGTTCATTGTCTTCAATGCTGCTTGTTAAAGAGGAGCTCCAGTCAATTTTGTGTTAATAAAATGTCAGTAGCTACAAAAACTTTAGCTGCTGACTTTTAATAAACAGACACTCACCTGTCCCAGTAATTAATCACAGCAAAAGCAGGATGCTGGCAATGCGCGCATGTCCCCTAGAGGAAAGTGCCAAAACATGTATGTATGCGTGATTTTGCATAGGATAGCTGCCCTATAGCAGTAAATCTGCTATGGGGCGGATGGCAAGTGGGTAAAGAGACACTGGGGTTGAGTGCAAAATCTGGTGCAGCTCGGCAGAGAAACCGCTTTTTTTTTTTAAAGCTTTATTGAACAAGCTGAAGTTAGAAACTGATTGGCCACCATGCACAACTGCACCAAACTTTGCACTATCCAATTTTAGTAAATCAGCCCCACTGTTACCTTCCCCATGCATGTCCAGGATAAGGGGTAGACATTGTCACTTTTTCCTGCATGGTCAAGGTGACATGGTTTCTTTGAAGGTTATGGATCACTCATAGTCAAGACCAGGTGATTTTAACAATGGCAGTATGAGTAATGCTGGCCATACACTATATGAAAAGTGTTGAAAGGCTCGGATCAATTGATTGTAGCGACCAGCAAATGACAATGGGTTATATACAGCTGTCCAAATCTCACATCACAATTATGCTGAACTACAATTTTTAGGGCCGGTTCACACTGCTCCAATCTCAGAGATCGGATGTGATTCGCACCGCACTGCAGTGTGAGTCACATGCGATCTCTGTGCGATGCAATTCAGCCATAGAGATTGTATGGCTGAGTTTGCATCGCAATCAGATCAAACTTGTACAGGACCCTTTTTTTTCCGTAGTGTCAGAATTGGATTGCAGGGTCGTTCACACTGCGATATGCAAACTGATTTAGGGGTGTCATTAACCAGTTGCCGACCGCCCACCATGGCTTGACGGCAGCAACTTGGATCATTATCGCGAAACGCCGTCAGGTGACGGCGGCCGCGAGAACGGGTATCGTGAGCACGTGCGTGCCTCCGGAGGCACGCACGCACGCTCACTGTGTTCTGGGGGAGCCAGGAAGAGGGTAGGGCAGACTCGATCTCCACCGGCCACCCGCAATAACTTCCCCAAAGTGACAGAACGGGGTTCTGTGTATGTAAACATGGATCTCCGTTCTGACAGAGGGGGAAGGAATGTGATCACAGGCTTCCTTTATATGGGAGCCGAGATCACTCCCCTCCCCCAGTCAGCCCAGCCCCCATACAGTTAGAACATAAACAGGGAACACAGTTAACCCCTTAGAGTGCCCCCTGCAGGTTAACCCCTTCCCTGCAAGTGACATTTATACAGTAATCAATGCATTTTCAATGCACTGTTCGCTGTATATATGCCAATGGTCCCAAAAAAGTGTCAAAACGGTCCAACATGTCTGCCCCAATATCACAGTCCCGATAAAAATCACAGATCGCCGGCATTACTAGTAAAAGAAATAAACACCCCATAAATGAATTCTCATCATTCGTAAATGTGGCAACTTTTGCGCAATCCAGTCAATATACTCCAATTGCCATCTTTTTTTTACCAAAAATATGAGGAAGAATATAAATCGGCTAAAACCGATGAAAAAAAAAAAATTTATATTATTTTTTTTTTGGACATGTATTATAGCAAAAAGTAAGAAATGTTGTTTTTTTTTTTTGCAAAATTGTCGCTATTTTTTGTTTATAGCGGTGATCAGGAATGACACAGAGGTGATCAAGTACCACCAAAAGAAAGCTCTATTTGTGGGAAAAAAAGGACGCAAATTTTGTTTGGGTACAGCATCGAACGACCGCGTAATTGTCAGTTAAAGCGACGCAGTGCCGAATCGCAAAAAGTGCTCCTAAAGTGGGAAATCCTTCCAGGTCTGAAGTGGTTAACTTTGTACTGACACTCCCCACAATTCGCATAGTGCAGTGTGAACTGTCGCCGGGAGGCAAGGGATGCGGGAACCCACAGTGGATTTGCAGGGTTCCCGCATCGCTGCAATGTGTACCGCTCCTAGCATCATATGGATATTTTTCCAGCATGTTAAAAAGTTTCTGAAGCTAGACATGCGCAATTCGTTTCATTCCGCATTCCTTTTTCATCAAAATTCAGAGTTTTCGTTAATTCGGAAATGTCCGAATAACGAAAATCCGTTTCACTAATTATTCCAAAAACAAATTTTTGAAAGGATTGAAAATCGGAAAAGACGAAAATCTGGAATTTGAAAACCCAAATGAACGAAAATCCGAACTTCGAAAATCCGAAATTTCAAAAGAACGAAAATCCGAAAATAAGAATGAAAATCCAAAAATACCAAAGAAAGAAAATCCGAAATTAAGAACGAAAATCCGAAAATTCAAAAGAACGAAAACCCAAAAATAAGAACAAAAATCCGAAAATACAAAAGAACGAACATCCAAAAGTAAGAACGAAAATCTGAAAATTCAAAAGAGTGAAGATCTGAAAATAAGAACGAAAATCTGAAAATCTGAAAGAATGAAAATCTGAAAATGAATTTGAAATCCGTAAATTTGAAAACCCTAAAGAACAAAAAACATTTGGAAAATTTCTATTATAATTATAATAATATAATTTGAAAGGAAATTCCAATACCTACCTATAATTGAATAATTTATAACCATTATTATACGTTTTATAATTATTATTTATTATTAATAATAATGATAATAAAAACTATAATAATAGTTAGAAACTATTAAATTATAGGTAAGTATTATAATTTCCTTTCAAATTTGGCTGTTAGTGATGTAATGAATTATTAACTATTTATTATAGTTTTTTTATATTATTATTTAATAATAATAATAAAAACTATAATAATAGTTATAAACTATTAAATTAGTTAGGTTTTGGCATTTCCTTTCAAATTTGTCTGCCTGGTAGTGAACAAAATTTTCTGAATTCCCGAATTCCTGATAATAACAAAAACCGCATCTATAAGAATTGAACAAACCGAATTCAAATTTTTCCGAATTTCTGAATTACTGATAATAACGAATACCGCATCTATACGAATGGAACGAAGCAAATTCAAATGTTTCCGAATTCACAAATTACGGAAAATAATGAATATCGCATCTATATGAATGGAACAAACCAGAGGCGTAACTAGAACCTTCAGGGCCCCGGTGCAAGAAATTATGAAGGACCCCTCTGACCCTTGGCCAGGATCCTTCCCTCTTCCTGCTGATCCTGGGGCCCTTTAATCCCATTGTGGGCCCCTTTATTACTGTATAGCAGTGGGCCCCCTTTCTGCCATCTTCGGGACTCCCCATGGTGGTGGAATGCCAGGGCCCGGTCCCAATTGCAACCTTTGCAAACCTGATAGTTCCCTCACTGGTGTCGGTAGTTTTTAATTTTTATTGTAATTTTATTATTTTTTTACCATTTTATTTTATTTCTTTTACAATGTTATTTTTATATGTTTTTACAATTTATTTAGGGGTTAGGAGCTCTGTTGGGGGCTTTGATGAGATATCAGGGGTCTAAACAAACCTCAGCCCTCAATCTCCATCTGTGTAGCCTCAGCTGCACAGAATGAATGGAACGCTATAAAA
>BLSH010391565.1:1867811-1885434 GCA_018402905.1 Glandirana rugosa | reverse complement strand
AATTTTCAATGATTTGCACCATAGCTTGTAGACTCTATAACTTTCACACAGACCAAATAATATACACAAATTTGGGTTATTTTTACCAAAGATAGGTAGCAGTATAGGTTTTGGCCAAAATGTATGGACAAAAATTACTTATTTGCAAAATTTTATCACAGAAACTAAAAAAAATTGTTTTTTTTTCAAAATTTTCGCACTTTTTTCAATTATATCGCAAAAAATAAAAAACCCAGAGCTTCTTAAATACCACCAAAAGAAAGCTCTATTTGTGTGAAAAAAATGACACAAATTTTGTTTGGGTGCAGTGTAGCATGAGAGAGTAATTGAGATTCAAAGTGTGAGAGCGCTGAAAGCTGAAAATTGGTCTGGGCAGGAAGGGGGTATAAACGTCCTGTATTCAAGTGGTTAATTATAATCCACATTTCTTTTCTCCTCCCTGTTTTAGATCATTTTTATCATCATTATGGTGGCGCCTGTATTTTTGTCTTTCTGACACTGGGGGGCGCTGACCATTATATATGGATAGTTCTCGGCTGTAACCGGCCTCCGCCATTCATTTGGTTAGATATGGGCAGTCCAGGTCATGTCTATTAAACTCAGTTTGGATCTTTATGCTGATTGGCCCTCCCAGGGTGACGTGGGGGATATGTCTGCGTATTGTGGACGTGTCCCTGATGACATCAGATGTGAAAAAAACGGTCGGAGCCACGCACACATGCCCACTACGCCACTGCGCATGCACGGCCCATCGCTGCCATTTTTGTTACTGGCGGAACGCCACACTTTGCCTGATGATTGCGTTTCCATGTGAGTGCTAGTTTTTATTAATATTAAACTTGCTTTTAAACAATATTACGCTATGTGGAGCTCCTTTGTTCTTCCATGGTGCCTTATCTGAGAGTCTGTACTCGCCTGAAGAATGGAGTTGTGGGAAAGTCTAGCTGGTTTGATGACCTGTTGGTGAATTGGAGTTTTTGACGTCCTGTGAGGGGAGGAATACTTTCATCCATCCTGCTTGCCTTATATTAATCAAACGTGTTCTGACCGCTCTTATCCAGGGGGTCACACATTTTAGGGTAAGAGCAGTGTGTTTATGGTGTAGTGTGACGCACTAACCCCTTTATTTCGTGCACGGAGGCTGGGATCTCTTCTGCTGTCATCTTTTTCTCCATTTAAAGACTTTATGAACATTGATATCGCTGCACTTTATAGCCTGTTAATACTACATTCTTTCTAAACTCTACACAAAGTCATGTCGGATACTGTAGAGAAATACTACTGAAAAAAATGGTGGTTGCCATAGGCAACAATAAGGGAACCAGCTATCATTATGGAACCAGGTAGGAGGAAGACTTCAAGACAATGGATTAGGTAATACTCTTCATTAAATTATCCCCTGGAAATTTGAGTATTATATTATGCATCCCTGTATCTCTAGTTCTTTTGGATTAGATGTAAGATAATGGAAGAAAAATTCCCGGCAACTCGAATGCTTCTTCTGTTGAATCATTATTTGGCATGAACAGCAATGCTACATCTGAAATGCTACATAATGAAATAGCATTTCAGATGTAGCATTGCTGTTTGTGCCAAATAAGGATTCAACAGAAGATGCCTTGGAGTTGCCGGAATTTTTTCTTCCAAGTTGCTGCATGTGGGACACAACAAGCCTAAGCACCGATACTCAGCCCTTTATTCTTTAGCCACGTATCGCGTGGATATACGGCGGCAAAGTGGCTCCGCTGCACAGATCGCCGTCTATAAATGGGGATCCGTGCAGCCGCAGTTGCGAGCGGGCACACGCGCAGCTGGCAGCACGTTATCATGCCGGCACGTACTTCGTGAGTGTGCCCACGGTTCGGGCAGACTCGATGTCCGCCGGCGACCCGCGATCGCCTAGTACAGAGGAAGAATGGGGAACCGCCGATGTAAACACGGCGGTTGCCCGTTCTGACAGGTGGTATGACAGTGATCTACTGATCCCTGTAATCGGGATCAGTTAAATCTGTCATGTCCCTGCCAGCCCAGCCCCCACACATAGGGAACACAATTATCCCCTTGATCATTCCCTACAGGTTAACCCCTTCCCTGCCAGTGACATTATAGAGTAATCAGCGGCTATTTTTAGCTCTGATTGCTGTATAAATATCAATGGTCCCAAAAAAGTGTCAAAAATGTTGATCTGTCTGCCACAATATCACAGTGCCGATAAAAATCGCAGATCGCTGACATTACTAGTAGAAAAAAAATAGTAAATGAATTCTCATAGTTTGTAAACGTGGCAACTTTTGCACAAACCTATCAATATATGGCTATTGTGATTTTTTTTACCTCAAATATGTAGAAGAATATATATTGTCCTAAACTGATAAATAAATTCGTTTTTTTATATTTTTTTTTTGACATATATTATAGCAAAAAATATTGTTCTTTTCTTTCAAAATTGTCGCTCTCTTTTTGTTTATAGCGCAAAAAATAAAAACAGTAGAGGTGATCAAATACCACCAAAAAAAAGCTCTATTTGTGGGGAAAAAAGGCATCAATTTTGTTTGGGTACAACGTCGCATGACCGCGCAATTGTCAATTAAAACAACGCAGTGCCGAATCGCAAAAAGTGCTCTGGTCAGGAAGGGGGTAAATCCTTGCGGGGCTGAAGTAGTTAAGCAAGCAGAAGAGCTTGGGTGAGTCTTTGTCTATACCACAGATGTAAGATAATGTTCATTTTTACCTTTAAAAAAAAAAAATTTTACACTTAGAATAGTGTATAACTCTCCCTTAGGCTACTTTCACACTAAGACGTTTTTCAGGCGCTGTGGTGCTAAAAATAGCGCCTGTGCAGCGCCTGAAAAACTCTCCCCCCATTCTCCCCAGTGTGAAAGCCAGAGTGCTTTCACACTGGGGCGGTGCGCTTGCAGGACAGCAAGAAAAGTCCTGCAAACAGCATCTATGGGGCGGTGCGGTAAGCAATGTATTCACCACTCCTACACCGCCCCTTCCATTGAAATCAATGGACGGCGCTCCCGTAGCGGCTATACACCACCTTGGAAGCCCCGAGCAGCGGCACTATTAACCACTTACTAACCCCTTCATGGGGGTTAAAATCGCCCCGCTCACGCCTGCATGGCGGCGCCATAGTGCCACTATAACAGTGGCACATCCCCACTGAAACTAGCCGGGATTTACCGCTACTGCCCACCCGCCCCAGTGTGAAAGTAGCCTTAAAATGGTTGTCAACCCGTGACAACCACTTTAACCTACAGGTAAGCCTAGAATAAGGCTTACCTGTAGGTGCCCTGTATATCTCCTAAACCTGCACTGTTTAGGAGATATACAGTGTATTGTCATTGCTGACGTCATTCGGCACATGTGCAGTGAAGAAACGGCCCGCTGTGCCGTTTCTTCACTTTGTTCATGCCGTGACGTCACGCAACTCCAGCCAGTTACAGAGCTGGAGTCGCGGCCCCGGGAGGAAGAGGGGCTGAAGATAGATGCCGCCTGCACAGGAAACATCGCAGGCTTCGTTTGCAGGTAAGTGACACATAATGGGCAAAGCTTACCTCTGATCAGTCGATTTGAACATACAGCAAGAACCTGAAATACCCCCACATCATTTTCCTGACCGCTATATGGCTACGTAACCTGCATCTTTTGAGCTCTGAAGGCGAAGTCCTTTCAAGCATTTTTTTGGATAAAGTACGTCTAGGTACACGAGTTGCATTCTGCTACAAGCCCCTGAGGAAAGGCTTGAACCTGAAACGCGTCGGACTCTCTTCCTCTTTCGTAGGATTGCAGAATGATGTGAAATAACTTACACGCAGTTTTTAACGGGATATGTCCACATGATAATTGGTTTATTTTGTCATATTTACAACTGTTTTATATTTTTTATATTTTGTACTTGTGAAAATAAATGTGATTTGATACATACTAAGATGTGATATTGTACATTTTTGGTTCCTCCACCTTTAAAGTCCCACCCATAGGGGTTTTCATTTTGGTATTTACCATTCAATATGGGGGCTTACTGGATCACATTGACTCAGACAGGCGTACGCCAGCTAAGTTAGAAAGGCATGGGGTGTAATACACCATTCAAATATCTCCTGTGTCCCTAATTGCTATGGAGTAATCACTATGTCAGTATAAGGTATTGATACAATCCACCAGGGTAATCCTTCCGTACACCTCATTAGTAGTGAGTGGGTCCAAAAAGGAAAGAGAGACACCACGTAGCGTGAATCCACATTAAAATGTATTTATTAAAAAGATTGGAACACTCACATGTCCATGTAAAGATAAACGCATAGGTTAAAACATCAGTCAGCATAAAGCAGTGGCAGCTAATCAGCATGAACTGACGCATTTCGTCTTACAAGACACCCCAGGTGATGATATTATGGTATTTCAGCACTGTTTGCATATTTGCACATTATTACTAATCCCATGATATTTCTTTATAGAGATATTGTGTTTTTCTATTTAGAATATTTTTTCACGTATTATAATATTTTAGTGCTGCACTATTTATCTACCTTAACCATAACAGGCAGGCAACTGACATTTCCAAAAGAAGGTTCGGCAATGAGAGCCTCCATACTTTTTCTCTTTTAGGTATAATAGCAATATTTTTGTATTTTTAACTATTTTGCACTATTAGAATTTTGGATAGTTAATTAAATATTGCAGCAGCTTAGAACACAAATCATGCCTTCTCTCGTTATATGAGTATTCCCATAAAATGAACAGGGGCAGTGTCACAATAACATCAGGTCTACTGCATAACAAAATATACCAATGCGATAATACCTTGAGATATAATTTAGAGTATGGGTAAAGATCAGTAGAAAAGGGTGAACTATTCTATTCCTCAACATGAGTTTTAGCAGTAAAACGCTTGGAAAAACACATACAGTATGCCGCAAAATTGCCATTATTGCATAAATCCTTTTTTTTTTAATCACTCAGTCTTCAGTTCTGTCTTTTTGCCCCACACAGTACAGGTTAAAAAAACCTGGGCATAGTACTGTATGTAATGAATAAGCAAGAGGGTCAGTACGGTATATCAAGCATCATATCCTAAGGCATTTAGCACAATAGTAATCAAGAGACACTGTGATTTTATCCACTTCACCCCCGGAAGGATTTCCAGCTTTAGGACCGGAGGCCTTTTTGCGATTCGACACTGTGTCGTTTTAACTGAAAATTGCACGGTCGTGCGACGTTGTACCCAAACGAAATTTGCGTCCTTTTTTTCCCACAAATAGAGCTTTCTTTTGGTGGTATTTGATCACCGCTGCGTCATTTCGGATCGCCGCTATAAACAAAAGAAGAGTGACAATTTTGCAAAAAAAAAAAACACATTTCTTACTTTTTGCTATAATACAAATCCAAAAAAAATATATAAAAAAACATTTTTTTTCATTGATTTTGGCCAATTTATATTCTTCCTCATATTTGTGATAAAAAAAAATCGCAATCGGCGTTTATTGATTGGTTTGCGCAAAAGTGGTCGCGTTTACGGATGATGAGAATTCATTTTTGGGGTTTTTAATTTTTTTTTTTACTAGTAATGGCGGCGATCTGCGATTTTTAGCGGTACTGCGATATTTCAGCGGACATGTCGGACCATTTTGACACTTTTTTGGGCCCATTGGCATTTATACAGCGATCAGTGCTATAAAAATGCATTGATTACTGTGTAAATGCCATTGGCAGTGAAGGGGTTAACCTGCAGGGGGCGCTCTAAGGGTTAACTGTGTTCCCTGGGCGTGTTCTAACTGTGTGGGGACTGCCCTAGCTGGGGAAGGGAAGTGGTTACAGCCTCCATGTAGAGGAAGGCTGTGATCACAGCCCTTCCCCCCCCCTCACAGAACGGAGGTCCGTGTTTACGTACACGGACCTCCGTTCTTTCACTCCGGGGGGGGCATCGCGGGCGGCCGGCGGAGATCGACTCCGCCGCACCCACTCCCTGGCCCTCCCCGAACACAGTGAGCGTGCAGCCCCCGTCATATGACGACGATTTGCGCAATAGAGCCACCTTGCCGCCGTCAGGTGCCGATCCGCGGTCGGCAAGTGGTTAAAGGTGCCAAAGGACAAAAAGACTACAATTCTGTTTTATAACCTTTATTTACATACAGACTTGTCAATTAAAACCATATCAAGACAACATTAAAAGCAGATATACACTATATTACCAAAAGTATTGGAACGCCTGCCTTTACATGTGCATGAACTTTAATGGCATCCTAGTCTTACTCCATTGGGTTCAGTAATGATTTGGCCCACTCTTTGCAGCTATAACAGCTTCAGCTCTTCTGGGAAGGCTGTCCACAAGGTTTAGGAATGTGTATATGGGAAGGTTTGACCATTCTTCCAGAAGTGCATTTGTGAGGTCAGGTACTGATGTTGGACGAGAAGGCCTGACTCGCAGTCTCCGCTCTAATTTATCGCAAAGGTGTTCTATCAGGTTGAGGTCAGGACTCTGTGCAGGCCAGTCAAGTTCCTTCGCCCTTGCTAATCCATGTCTTTATGGACCTTGCTTGGTGCACTGGTTTGCAGTCATATTGAAACAGGAAGGGGCTATCCCCAAACTGTTCCCACAAAGGTGGGAGCATGAAATTTTCCAAAATAGCTTTAAATGCTGACGCCTTAAGAGTTCCCCTCACTGGAACTAAGGAGCCAAGCCCAACCCCTGAAAAACAACCCCACACCGTAATTCCCCTCCACCAAATGATGTGGACCAGTGCACAAAGCAAGGTCCATAAAGACATGGATGAGTGAATTTGGGGTGGAGGAACTTGGCATGTCTGCACAGAGTCCTGACCTCAACGCGATATTAAACATTAAAAATATGTTTTGTATGCATACCTATTATTACAGGTACTTAGGTAGCATTGTCAATTTAGCAGTGCTTCATTGTACATTCGCATCAGTCCTTTCCCTCAAGGAGCTTACAATCTAAGGTCCCTAACTCATATTCATACATACATATACTAGGGCCAATTCAGACAGGATCCAGTTAACCTACCAGCATGTCAAGGCAGGTAGTGTCCTGGTTGGGATTCAAACTGGCGACCCCAGTGCTGCCAGACGGAAGTGCTAACCACTTAGCCACTGTGCTGTTGGACACTAGTTGCAAAGGGGGAGATTTACTAAAACTGGTGCACTAAGAATCTGGTGCAGCTGCGCATGGTAGCCAATCAGCTTCTGACGTCAGCTTGTTCAATTAAGCTTTGACAATAAAACCTGGAAACTGATTGGGTTCTATGCAGAGCTATGCCAGATTTTGACTACTCCGCATTTTAGTAAATCCCCCACTCCATGTTAGTTGGCCAATATATGGGGTTCATACCATACATAGGGGGAGATTTACGAAAACTGGTGCACTCAGAATCTGGTGCAGCTGTGCATGGTAGCCAATAAGCTTCTAACTTCAGCTTGTTCAATTAAGCTTTAGCAATAAAACCTGGAAGCTGATTGGTTTCTGTGTAGAGTTGCACCAGATTTTACACCCAGCTTCAGTAAATAACCCCCATAGTGTCTTTATGATTCAGTTACTTATTATTATTATTATTTTTTTTATATTTAATTTTAGTAAACTGCTTTAGGCAGTGGACTAATGCAAATGCTTCTATGTACTGTGAAAATCACTGTGGAATTTTACAGAACTAACATCCTCAATAGATATAATGTTTTATGGAATAAAATGTTTAACATATAATAAATAAATAAATAAATATATATATATATATACATTTTTAATACATAAATCATTATATCTATTGGGGATGTTTTTAACTTCTGTGAAATTCCACTGTGATTTTTTACAGTACATAGAAGCAATCATATTAGTCTATATACATAATTTATATTTATCTATATATATATAATATATATTTATTTTTATATTCAGACATTCAGAGCTCTTCTTCTTTTTGATGGCAAATGCTTAGTATAACAAATGTGTTTGACTACAGACAGAGGTCTGGTGACAGTATAAAATGACAAAACTTTGTTCATACCGCCTGTTAGCACAGCAGTTCTTGGCTTAAAACAGTAATACCTAACCGTAAAAGATTAAAGGAGGTTGTTGAATTTTGAGCAGATCTACTGTAAATATCCGACATCAGCTTCAATCTGCCAACTGACAGTGACTTTCCGGCTGCTCTTTGAAATATTCTGACACGTCGGTTTGGGACTGATTTGTACATCTCTAGACAGCAGAAAGCCAAAATCTCTTCTTGAAGTTCACTGTGATAATGTAACTGGTTCAGCAATGTGACAATCAC
The DNA here is from genome assembly GCA_018402905.1 of Glandirana rugosa. Lineage (NCBI taxonomy): Eukaryota > Metazoa > Chordata > Amphibia > Anura > Ranidae > Glandirana > Glandirana rugosa. Next base: position 1,877,143 of record BLSH010391565.1, on the reverse strand, counting down.
TCAGTGCATGACCACAAAGTGCTGACAGATGATACAGCGTATTACATTCAGCCTTCAGATTGCAGCACGAGACTTGGAAAACGTTTTATGTCAACAGTATTGTACTATTATGTGTAGGTCAGGACTGAGTCGTGTTTGCTTTATGCCTGTGACAGTACCCTGTGTGATGTGTGATCCTGTAAAGTTGTAGCGGTGTTTTTTTTTTTACTTTTTGGGTTAAATTGTACACATATTCGTTTTTTTTTTTTGGACACAATCAGCTTTATTTCTTATGGCAAACAAATCAATTTGCCACATACAAAGTGGACAAACCTATGGCAAGAAATTGATCTTACTGAGTGGTTAAAGTGATTGTAAACAATTAGCTTGTAAAACAACCCATTTAAAATAGAAATGAAAGTCAAACATTTTTGTATAGATATAAAAAAACATTATAAATACCTTTCTTCCCTTTTTTATAAGTGATCACATTCCCTCTGTTCTTAGCTACATATGAGATGAGGAGGGAGAAACAGCAGTACACTGAGCTTCCCAGTGAATGGCTGTGCTGTGGGGGCGTGTCAGGACAAGTCTGATCATTGGGGGAGAGCAGCCTGAGTTCCCAGTAGACATGTGCATGATGAAAAAATATGTTTAGATTAGTTAATCTAGTTATTTAGTTTAGTTAAATTCGGCTGATTCATTGAATTCATATTCTGGATTCCTATTTGGAATTCGTTTTATGTCTTTTTCTAATTTCCTTCGAATTTATTGATTTTTTTCCTTTCGAAACGTTCGTATCGATACATTTTGAATCAGCCGAATCAAAAACCTTCGATTTTTTTTTTTCCAATTCGAATGTTGCAAGGTGAACAAACAAAGGAAAAATCTTCATGAAATGATTACAATGATTTTTTAAATCACCTTTGGCTTAACAAAAACAGCATTATTTTGAAATTGTACTCTAATAACACACACAGTCTTTGATTTCAGAAACATGTTTACAGTTCAAATTCGACTGGAATTCAATGTAAAATTCGATTTGAATTTCAATGAAAATTTCAGAAATTCTGACAAATTTCGTTTCATTATTCGGAATATTGGGTAAACTTTGTTTATACTGTAAAACAGGTATTCGGATATATCCGAATCTCCAAGTAATGAAAATTTGTCAGAATATTTGTTTAGAACTAAATGAACCGCACATGGTTAGTTCCCAGCATAGCTAGAGAACTATTCACGGTGTGGTCAGTTTTTAATAGGAAAGCAAGGAGACTAGCAGGAACACCATGGATTTCACATAAAGGAAGCAATACAAAGATAACAGGATACTTTCTCATACAAGTACATTGTACAGCAGGCACTCTGTACTTGCTGTTACTGTTTCTATCTGTCTATCTATCTATCTATCTATCTATCTATCTATCTATCTATCTATCTATCTATCTATCTATCTATCTATCTCTCTCTCTCTCTATCTATCTTTTTTTCTCTACCTACATTGCAACTCTGTAATATTTTTTTTGCTTTCCTTGTTCACATGTGAACACATGGAATTCCGATTTTTGGTGTTTGTTAATGTATGTACTATCTGCAAGCACTGAATAAATAAATGCAGTGCCAACCCTTTTTTGGCTGCTTTTCTGTGTTCTGTACCTGAGCTTTTGGCACAAAACGTTTTTCATCCCTTAAAATGATTGTAAACGATCACCTTGTAAAACAACCCATTCAGTTCAAAATAGAAATGAAAGGCAAACATTTTTGAATAGATTAAAAAAAAAAACATTATAAATACCTTTTTTCCCTTTTTTATAAATGATCACATTCCCTCTGTTCTCAGCTGCATAAGAGCTGGGGGAGGAGAAAAAGCAGAGCACTGAGCTTCCCAGTGAATGGCTGTGCAGGTGGGATATCAGGACAAGTCTGATCATTGGAAGAGAGCAGCCTGAATTCCCAGCATAGCTATCAAACTGATCACTGTGTGCTCTCCTGCTTAGTGTGGTCAGTTTTTAATAGGAAAGCGGAGGAACTGGCCGAAACACCAGGGATTTCACACAAAGGAAGCAATAAAATGAGAACAGAATACTTTCTCATACGAGTATATGGTACAGCAGGCGCAAATCAGGAATATGAAATGATGGGGTGGCAAAAGCTTTAATAATCTACATGTGATAATATTATTTTCAGCTTGGAGCCCATAAATTGTACCTTATACAGGCGGTCCCCTAGTTACAAACATCCGACTTACAAACGACTCCTACTTACAAACGGAGGGAGACAACAGGAAGTGAGAGGAAATCTCCCCCTAGGAAGGGAAATTCACCCCTGGAACAGTTATTATGGGAAAAAGGTGTCTCCACTGAAGCTTTATCACCAATCCTCGTTTCCACAACAACCCAAAATTTTCAAAGTCCAATTATCATTGGGACAGGAAGTGAGGTGAAATCTTCTGATCAGAAACACAGACAGCAAAGCAAACATTACAGGGGTGTTACCCCTTCCCTATGCTATCCAAAAAGCTTAAAAATATTTTTTTTTGGCTGAAACTACACTTAAAAAATATACCTGTTCTGACTTACAAACAAATTCAACTTAAGAACAAACCTACAGTCCCTATCTTGTTTGTAACCCGGGGACCACCTGTATAGTGACTGTAAAAACTGTGCATCAGAGTATTATGTTTAAAGTTTGTGTCAAGTCAAAAGCTTTTTCTAGTCTTGGGTGGATGAGGAAGAATTAGAACCAATGTTGAATTTTTGACTGCTACCAGGTTATTCAAAAAACATGCCAGGGACAATAACAGCCAAGTGTGGAGACAGGAGCAATATAATGCTTGCCATACATTGATAGATTGTTTTTGTTCAGCCTGTGCAGAACAGATTCCACCCTCCACACTAACAGCCCTGATGGATGATTCTGCCAACAGTGCCTCTGAGGCAACCTAAAGAGATACAGTTGTGGTTCAGCTGACCATTTTCTATCCAGTTCCTCTGATTTTTCAATCAAAGGATGTTGAGCAAGAGGAAGCCAACAAGGCCACCCACGTAAACATCAACTGGTTCATCAGGGACTGGCCAAAATGAGCACATTATATGGTCAGAATATCAGTGTGGATAGATGTGCTTCCCCTGCCTTGCTATTGTATTCTGACAGCCATAATGGCAGCTGTCAGAATACCTGAACGTTTGCTATATTTGATTCCATGCAGGAGCTGCTTGGCTGACAATTTTCCACCTGGTGCCATACACTTTATAGTAGAAGGATGTCAGGTAGGAGTCTCTTTCTAAACCCCTCTCTGCATTGTGCTTGGCACTCCCCAAGGTGCACTCCACTAGGATGGACAGACTTTGGGAACAGTGGCACCTAGACATCGCCTCACTGGAGAGGGAAACTTGGGAGGAATGTTTTGAGGATAATTCCAGGATAATGGTAGCCTCTAAAGATAAGCTGACAACAAACCAAGTTCCTTCACAGAGTATATTATATCCCGCAGATACTGCACAGAATCTACTCACAGCAAACCTCAGCTTGCACTAGATCAGTGTTTCCCAACCCAGTCCTCAAGGCACACAGGTCATTTCTTCAGGATTTCCATTATTTTGCACAGGTGATTTGATCAGTTTCACTGCCTTAGTAATTACCACAGCCGTTTCATCTGAGGGAAATCCTGAAAACATGACCTGTTGGTGTGCCTTGAGGACTGGGTTGGGAAACACTGCACTAGATGTCATACAGAGGAGGGAACTTACCTCCATATGTTCCGGACCTGTCCGAGGTTACAACAGTTTTGGAATGTGGTCTTTGATACTATGGACTCCCATCTGCAGCTGTCTCTTCCCCGCACGCCAGAACTGGCCTTGCTTGGTATTCAGGATGATGAGCAGCGTCCTAGGTATACTAAGATGCTAATATCGTACCTACTGTATTATGCGAAGAAAGAAATACTGTTTAAGTGGGCCTCCCCTCTCCCTCCCATGGCATCTTCATGGGAAAAGACTATCAATGGGACATTGCCAATGTATAAGTTGACATATATTAATAGGAACTGTCCCCTGAAATATGAAAAAATATGGCAGCCGTGGGTGGCTGATTCTTAGCCCTATACTGGGATATGAATTGTCTTATATGCTTCCTTTTCCAGAAGACGTACAATACAACCTAAATGTTCCTTGGATGCTGAATGTTTCCCTAGTGACATGTATGTAGAGATGTTTCTGCTTGTTTCCTGCACTGTATCATCAAATTCGCTAATATAACTTGTACTGTTGATTTTTCAATAAAAAGCAATACTGTTTGTAAAAAAAAAAAGAAGGGTGTCAGGTGGGAGGGGGGCAATGGGGACACCCACTAGGCAAATTTTGGCCAGTTTATCAGGAACCAGCCAATATTTGCACAGTGTGTGGCTAGCTTGGGGGAAAAGCATGTGGGCAGGGTCTACTCACCCTGCACATGGTGAGGTACCTTTTCTCGTTTACATGCTCACTAATGCCTGGAACCAGGCAGGGCAGTGGTCATGTGAAGATTAGGCAGAACGCCAGATTAGAAGTGAGTCACACACCTTGTGCAGCTGTGTAACTACATGCCAATTCCTCCTGTAAAACACTTAGATGGGGATATCATTGAGCTCCTGTCCCACTCCACCAGTCCAGCTTTCCTCTGCCACCTCACTCCCAGTGACAGCATGGGGTCCCACCACGGACTAAGTGCAGAACTCAAGCATGCACTTAATTAACTCCTACAACTCTCCCATACCATGTGGCTAGGTTCATGGGGTCTCCATATTGCAGGTTCGGTCCAGAATACTTTAAGGGAACAGACTACTAGGGAGAGAAACAGAGCACCAACCCCCTTCGTTACCGGGGGGCCTGTCTCCCATGCCTGGTACCACTCTTTACTGTCTGGCTGCTATTACATTGCCATCAGTTCATGGTTGCCCATAGCAACTACATTCCTTCTGTCAACTCCTCTGCTGAATTAACCCTTTGTAGTGGCCTTCTGTTCTTACACTTTACCCCATATGTGCTTTACAGTAAGGGTTTCAGTACACCATGCAACTCTTTGAATAACTTCAGACCAGGCTTAAAACAGGTGATAAACTTTGCTGGACTTTTTCAGCAATACAGTCCGACAATGCACAATAACAGTTTCTTCCCAGGCTACCCAGTGCATTCCTCCCCAAAGTGGAAGTCCATAAGTGGCAGAGCCCTGGTTAGGCAGTTTCCATCAGTGTGCTCCAATGTTGCTGGCAATTACATTTTTTGACTTGACTTCCCCGTTCTTCCCATGCCAAGCCAAGCTTTCCCCTGTTTATTTACAGCACATGGTGGAGGGCAAAGCCCAGAAAAAATAATACAGAGCTAGCTTAACCCCTTCCAACCTGGGTAGCCTGCAAAACGGACGCTACCTTAAACACAACACTTGTAAGCACCTGCTTACAAGCAAGTTGGCAAGGGTAACCAGAGCAAGGGTCAAACAAGTGTAAGTAGCAAATGTATGATGAGGGGTCCCTACAAGGTCACAGCAGGCAGAGTTCAACCAATGTATGGACAATCGAGGCCAACAACAATGATCAATCTGAGAACAGCAATAGTTGCAACCACAAGCTAACAAAGACAGCGATGGGTCTTAAAAGTGAATTTAACCCAGTCAATTAGGATATGTGTTAACATGTGAATGTGCTTGGTAATGCCTGTCCAAGTGGAGTGAATGCCAGAGAGAATACAAATGCTAATAAAATGCTAATACACATATGTAAACCCTAATGGAAAGGAGAGAACCAAAGATCACTAAAGAGAAGATTCGTGTTTAGGAATCAGTGGCAAGACCATCAGAAAGGTGAACCCGTAAGGTAGACCAACACCCAGCTAATTAGTGCCCAACAATGCACCAGGCGGCTGACTTCAACATGAAGGACTGCCTTTGGATTATTTCTGGGAATATGTATTTACCATATCAACAAGAAATTCTGTAGGTGAACTTACTGCGTCTTCCGCGCTCGTTCCAGTTTTTTTTATGGTGACATGTGTGTAATACAGAAAACCAGAGGTATTTTTAAAACCCCTTAAATGATCATTTTGCAGAAGTAACAAAAAATACACTTATATTGCAAAACACGCAGTAGCAGCCCTAGAAAAACTGTTATTGCACAAAGTTGCATGTTTCTAATGAACTGCACTGTAATTTGATGAGGATTTTAACACCTTCCCAAAGAAAAACATTAAAAACTTTAATGTGCAGGAAAAAAAAAGCACATTCGTTTTAAAAAAGCACACATGGAAACTCATGTAGTAGTGCAACAAGAATCATATTGGTGTAAAAGAAGCCTAAATGCTGCATTTCTTGGTGTTGGTTTCCAATATTATCGCACAAAATACATTTTTTTTCTTGTTATTGCCTCTGCATGAATGAAATATCATTTCAAATGTTTGCTGTCAGTTTGTCACTGTCAGTGTTAGTTCTCTCTGTGCACTGTCACTCGATATTGCATTTGCCGTGTAGGTCTTCTTTCCATTTCTGTTTCTTTCCTTCTGTCTTTGCACTAGATTTATATAAGTGGAGAAAAGAATAAAGCATAACAGTGCCAAATGAAAGTCATATCCACTATTGTTTACTTAATTGTCCAATATACTCTGCAGAATTAAGAATTAAGCCAAATTCCAGGCAGATGCAAATTATGCAGCTCTGTAATCATTAACCGCTTGCCGACCTGCCTCGCGCCCCTTCGCTAGCGGGGGAGCCAACCAGCAGGTCTAGCAGACTCATTGTGCGTCGGCCACCCGTGATCGCTCCGGAGAGAAGCAGAATGGGGATCTGCCAGTGTAAACAAAGCAGATCTCCATTCTGTCAGGGGAGTAGAGAGAGATCTGCTGTTCCCAGTGATCAGAAACAGCGATCTCTCCCCTCCTCCAGTCAGCCCAGCCCCCATACAGTTAGAAACACCTCCCAGGGAACACATTTAACCCCTTAATCACCACTAGTACCAAATAAAGAACCCCTATGGGTGGGACTTTAAAGGTGGGGGAACCAAAGATCATCAAAAACACATCTACATATGTATCAAATCCACATTTATTTACACAGATATAAAAATTACAAAAAAGTTGTAAAAATTACAGTTAAACCAATTAATGTATAAACATATCCTGTTAAAATATTGGATTGTTCAAATGCAGCCGGCTCGCACACATCTGCGTGTAGGTTCCTTAACATCATTCTGCCATCCTACGAAAGAGGAAGAAGGCCCCAGGCTTAGGGCTTTCTTCCTAAGAGTAAGTCACCACTGCTGACCTTTTGTATTTAACCACTTGCTTACTGGGCACTTAAACCCCCCTCCTGCCCAGGCCAATTTTCAGCTTTCAGCGCTGTCAAACTTTGAATGACAATTGCGCAGTCACTACAGTGCTACACTGTGCTCAAATTACATTTTTATCTTTTTTTTTCACACAAATAGAGCTTTCTTTTGCTGGGTTTTCTTTATTTTTTGCTAAAAAAAATGAAAAAAGACCGAAAATTTTGAAAAAAAAAACAGTTTCATAGCTTGTTATAAAATTTTGAGAACAGGTCATTTTTCTCCTTCACTGATGTGCGATGAAGAGGCAGCACTGATTGGCACTGATGGGCACTGATAGGCTGCACTGATGGGCACTCATAGGTTGCACTGATAGGCACTGATAAGGCGGCATTGGTGGGCACTGATGGGTAGCACTGAAGGGCACTGATAGGCGCCACTGATGGGCACTGGTGGGTGGCACTGATGGACACTGGTAGGCACTGGTAGGCGACACTGATGGCAGCACTGATAGGTGGCACTGATGATGAGGCACTGATGGGCACTGGTTGGCAGCACTGATAGGTAGCACTAGTGGGCATTGATAGGTGGCACTGTTGGGCACTGACAGGTGGCACTGGAGGGCACTGCATTGCAACATGTCCCCCTGTTGGAAACCGGAGATTGGCTTTTTTTTCCTCACGCTGTCAGTGTGAGGGAAAATAAAGGCCATTATTGATCTTTTGTTTACATCACGTAATCAGCTGTCATTGATTGACAGTTGATCACATGGTAAGGGGCCGGGATCGGCCTCCCGGCAATTAAGGCCCGTGCTGTAGCCGTCATTTGGCTATAGCGCGGGCGGCAAGTAAATGCCTTTTTATGCCTTGCTGCTGTAATGGTTTCGGTATTTTGTGGGTCACTGACCTTGAAAAAAATATGCAGAACAGACGTTTTGACAATACTCTGAATTTGAGTCAATGACCATTTCCAGCTCTTTTTTAATGGACCCCCATTTCCCTTCTGCATGTAAAGTGGTTGCAAACTCTTACATATACCCAGAGAAGTGAGTGGTGATATAAGGAGATGAAATCTCCTTCCTGTCTTAACAGTCTCCTCTCAGTCAAATGATGTCTAGTATCATTCATACCTGGGCTCCAGAGGCGGCTCTAGGCTTTATGAGGCCTTAGGCAAAACCTAGACATGAGACCCCACTCTCACCCATAATGGAAAAAATAATTCAAGCGATAAAATAATTAACTGTATAAACTGCATATATTAGGAGCTTTAAAGTGCTGGTGTCGGTGCTGTCTATCTCAGTGCTGGTGTCAGTGCTCTCTATTTCAGTGCTGGTGTCAGTGCTCTCTATCTCAGTGCTGGTGTTAGTGCTCTCTATCTCGGTGCTGGTGTCAGTGCTCTCTATCTCTGTGCTAGTGTCAGTGCCCTCTATCTCAGTGCTGGTATCAGTGTTTTCTATCTCGGTGCTGGTGACAGTGCTCTCTATCTCAGTGCTGGTGTCAGTGCTCTCTGTCTCAGTGCTGGTGCCAGTGCTCTCTATCTCAGTGCTGGTGTCAGTTTTCTCTCTTAGTGCTGGTGTCAGTGCTCTCTATCTCATTGCTGATGTCAGTGCTCTCTATCTCAGTGCTGGTGTCAGTGTTCTCTCTTAGTGCTGGTGTCAGTGCTTTCTATCTCGGTGCTGGTGTCAGTGCTCTATCTCGGTGCTGGTGTCAGTGCTCTCTATCTCAGTGCTGGTGTCAATGCTATATCTCTGTGCTGGTGTCAGTGCTCTATCTCGGTGCTGGTGTCAGTGCTCTATCTCAGTGCTGGTGTCAATGCTCTATCTCGGTGCTGGTGTCACTGCTCTATCTCGGTGCTGGTGTCAGTGTTCTCTCTATCTCAGTGCTGGTGTCAGTGCTCTATCTCAGTGCTGGTGTCAGTGCTCTCTATCTCTGTGCTAGTGTCAGTGCCCTCTATATCAGTGCTGGTATCAGTGTTTTCTATCTCGGTGCTGGTGACAGTGCTCTCTATCTCAGTGCTGGTGTCAGTGCTCTCTGTCTCAGTGCTGGTGCCAGTGCTCTCTATCTCA
>BLSH010391565.1:1850285-1861312 GCA_018402905.1 Glandirana rugosa | reverse complement strand
GATGGGATCCTCGAGTCTTCCCTCTTAGACAAACCAATGTATACTATTCTTTTCCTAAAAAAAAAAAGCTTGTGAAAGTTAGAAAGTTCAGAGACACTTAAATACCTCCGTAAAGGACCAACAAACACCACCATCTTACGGAAAGAAAGACTAAAGGTGACCACGAAACCCTTACGGTCATAAATCCTTTACATCATTACTTTCGGGACGTGTCCAATAGACGTTTGTCTCCGTCTGAAGAGAACAAAGGAGCAATCATCGAAAACTTTTGACCAAACGAATATAGAACTAATATGGAAGGTACTACAGTAATAATCACAACTCCCGAACGATTTTTGAAATGTCCGGGTCCGGGTCCGTGCCACGGACACCCGAAAGTTCGGTACGGACCCGAACGTTACAGTCCGGGTTCGCTCAACACTAATAATGACATCATGGAAGGTATAATCAAGATATAAGCAAACCAGTTTTCAAAAGCTACTAACGAGGAAACAAGAGAAGTCTGCCTCTGTTTGCAGATAACCTGTGCAGGGCTTTCATTACTACATTTCCTAAATACTGGCATTCCCAAAGCACCAGTGGAAATCAGAAAGAAAGGCATTCTACCACCACAAACAACCAGGAAATGCCTCCATAAATTCACAGAGACTTGAAAGATTGAAAGTGTTCGAAAAAAAAAAATCCTTTTCTTATCATATGTAACCAAACAGATTCTCCCTTCTGAGCTCCTAGGGTAGCATGAAAGAATGAAAAGGAGTATTGATAGGCAACAAGAGCAATTCTTCTGATACTTTAGATCTATAACATACTCTCCACAGTTTGAATATTAAAACTGTGTATATTACATATTCATGGATGCCAGTTATAGTGGACCCATTGCCACTTAATTTTTCATGTTTGCGTGTATGTATGCACGTATGTAGCTATGCTTTAGCTTTGAAAGTATGATGCTTTCTTTCTAAAATGATATTCATGCAAATGTTAGCTCTACCAGTTAATTCTGTAAAATATTTTTTACATTCCTATTCTATAAGAATCTTTGACAACTACAGTTGGTCTAGTTTTTCATTGTTGATTTATTTTTACTAAATCGTTTTTTTCTCGTAAAAGCCCACATCATTCTTAATGAATGAATCACTAAAAGCTCACATAAACTTTAACATGTTAATGTCTTTACAAAGTAATTTATAATATTTTTAAACCTCCTGCCCCGGTTTCAATAGAATAACACTTTGTGATCCTACCATTAGATTTTTGTTTGGACACTTCCTGTTATAGGGTGGCTATTCCCATGTCTTAATTGTACTCCGGAATTGTCAACTTGTCACAAGGCCTTCTGGTGGAAACTGTACGTGCCTCATTGCACATGTATGTTCTTCCATTGGGGTTGATATACTAAAGGCAAATAGACGGTTCACCTTGCAACGGAAGTTATACTTGACATGGGAATTTTCCCCACAGCTTAGCGAATGAAGTGAAGCTTGCTTCCATCTTTCAATCAGGTGCAAGCAAAAACACTGGGGTTGATTTACTAAAACTGGACAATGCAAAATCTGGTGCAGCGCTGCATGGAAACCGATCAGCTTTCAGGTTTCTTTTGTCAGAGTTTAACTGAACAAACTGAAGTTAGAAGCTGATTGGCTACCATGCACAGCTGCACCAGATTTTGAGTGCTCCCGTTTTAATAAAAGAACCCCACTGTTTTTTTTTTCCTTGCATGTGATTGGGTATTCCATCATAATTACTAAGCTTTGGGAAAATGCCCATGCAGAGTGCAACATTTCTTTAAAGTACAACTTCCCTTGCAAAGTGAACATGTAGGGATTAGGGATGAGGTCAGTGTTCGGCCATAATGTAAGTTGGAACCAAATACTGTCTTTTTGGACGTTATTCCGAACACTAAATATTTACTGCAGTGGTCTCAAACTGGCAGCCTTCCAGCTGTTGCGAAACTACAAGTCCCATGAAGCATTGCAAGGCTGACAGTTACAAGCATGACTCCCACAGGCAGAGGCATGATGGGACTTGTAGTTTCACAACAGCGGGAGGGCCACCAGTTTGAGACCCCTGATTTAGGGCGTACAGTGTGGATGAACATAACAGCTTCTGGCTGTCAATGGTTGCTAAGGAAGCAGTAGCTGTTTGCACCCAGTGCATTCTTACCAACCACTGACATCACCCAGCCCATTCACTTACATGGCCGGGAATCCCTGGCCATGTTAGCAAATTGGCAGAGAATGGAGCAGATTACATCATTGCCTAAATATGGCCACATATCCATATTAGGGCAATGATGTCACCACTATCCCGGCTTCAGTGATTACTAAGGTAGCAATAGCTAATTGTGCTCACTGCATCCAACCACTGATGTCATTCAGCCCAATCATTTGCATGGCCAAGAATCTTCAGCCATGTAAGCAAATGGGCAGGGAATGGAGCATTACATTATTGCTTAACTATGGCCACATGGTCACTAACATTGATGTCACCCCTATACCCGCCTCTTCCTTTATAAATCTAATGACAGTTCAGGAGCTGTCATTCGGCTTGGTGTGCGGCAGGTTATCAGGTTGTTGTTTTTTTCAGCAAGTTGGCTGGGGTGGGATTGACAATGGCTTTGCAACAAGGAATATTTTTGGACTGTCATAAACTCCTATTAAGAAAGCCCACTCTTTCCACCCAACTCCACCATTCATAGAAGCTGTTCTACAGCTTTTATGAATAGAAAGTGTTCTATGAATGGAGGGGGCAGACCTTTCAGTCATCTGCTTGTCATCCATTCATAGATCGCTCTCCATTCATAAAGTCTGTAGAAGTTAGGTCCCTTGTGCTGATTTTTGTGTTTTTTTATTTTGGCTGCACTTAGGGCATAATGCATTACTTTAATATACTTTAATCAACTTTTGTTGCCTAATATATAAGAGACAGGAACTAAGAAAAATTGGTGTGTGGAAAACGGTGCACATTTACAGGTTCATTATAATATATGGTGAAGACATAAGCATATAAGTACAAAAGAAGACAGCTAACAGGTTCAGACTTCAAAGGCAATTTTGATCACATGATTTGTAAAAAAATATATTTTATTTGTACATATCAGTATAAAAAGTCGCGAGAGTAAAACACAGAAACATAAAAATGAAAAACATGGCATCACATATGCGTAAAATATAGGCTGTAATGGCCAGATGTTATACAAAGTGTATTTTACACCATATCAGATGAGTGGGCCCCTGTGCGTCAACGTGTTTCACTGGTTCGCTTCATCAGGACACAAGAAGGGGTGATGTAAGTAAAAACAGGTCTCACTGCATTGGAACAAAGACATATATCATATTTCAATATATCTTGTCATCACATATGAGAGGTGTATATTCTATACATCATAGGTGGTATTACCAGCTGGATTTATATTCACCTTGCCTAATTGTGAACACGCATGCATGCAAAAGGATTTCCCTGGGCGGGCACCGGAGCAACAGGATAAGCCAGATTGTCTGAACCCCACATGTTATAATATAAGCATAGGACTAAAAAAATGCAAAAAGATGGCCATCATTACTCCATAGTAGGTAGCATATATGAATAGAAGCAAAATGCAACAAGATATGAGCAAACCAACCATGGCCTTTGGAGAGTAAAAGTATAAGTGTATTACTCTATAGCATCATATTTTGAATCATTCAGATGTCAGCTATTGTGTCATAACCCCACAGAGATGTTAATGCTCAACAATGCATGTTGCAGTGCCGACAGGTGATCCAAGGAGATACTGCTAATCGAGGCAGACCAAATGACATCCTATATACTTCCACTGCAGAGAGAGACACCAATCTTACCCGCCGCGTGCGGCAAGCGTGTGATGTCACATGGCAATCGCAAGTCACACTGGATGGCGTCATATGGTGGTGCAGTCTGCGCTGTGCACCACACATGTGGCCAAGAACACACCCAGACCACTCCCTGAGGCGGCATCACAGCAGGGTAGTGGTGATACGCCCCCTGGGATGATGACAGGAGATGGGGAGGCACAGAAGCTGGCCTGCCTCTCCTCCCAGCACCAATCCAGGCAGATCACTAAGGCCCGCCTGGAAAGGGGCGAGTAGGCTTCCGTCATGGCCAATGAAGATAACACTGCAAGGAGCAATAAGGGGATGGAGCTGAATGGAAAAGAGTGTCCCCAGCCAGCACAATGGAGCAAAACAGGGGCAACCAAATGCCTGTAAAAGGGAGAAAACAATGCATAAATATCCACACAGGTGATAGCTAATATACCTACAGATAACGTGTGAAAAAGTAACCAATCTGTACTTACCACCATATGATGACTCATTACAAGAACTGAATCCATCAATCTAATAGCATATATTGGTAAAGAAGTTAGGTAATTTGACAGGCAAAGGATGTTATATCATAATAGGGAGGAAAAGACCATGGTTGCAGACCAACCATTATAGAATTCACAATGAAAGAATTATTTGTACAGTGATGTCAGACATTATAAAAATGGTCTGAAGCTGAGAACATCATTTAGTCCAGGATAGGAAGTAGCCTTTAGGTCATATATCCATTTTGCCTCCTTACATAGTACCCTTTGGTCAAAATTGCCTCCTCGTGGGTCCTCATAGACCCTTTCCAGGGCTGCAAATTTGAACACAAAGGGCTCATAGTTGTATTTGAAGGCTATGTGATGGCCAATGGGAGTATTCAGTAGGCCATTAGTTGTATAGTACATGTTGTCCTTCATCCATTTCCAAAATGGTCGGATCGTTTTGCCAACATAGAAGGCACCACATTGGCATAATATTATGTATATGATACCTTTAGTTTGACATGAAATGTGGTGTCTGACAGTATGTGTATTAGGAAGTATGATTGTGTTGCCTTCCAATACCCAATCACAGTAATCATAAGCATAAGCATATAAAAAGTATTAAATACAAGAAGAGCACCAGAAATTAAAATGTTTTATTTCTCCTCTAAAGGACTGCACCCAGAGAACTGAAATCCCAGCATTTCTCTACACAACTATTCATCTGTGCCTCCTAAGATATGCCAAAACAGCAAGTGATTTCACATTGCTATTATTCTGCCAGCAGTCTCACCCTGTCAATGTTCTATCCTTTCCAATGTCTTCCCTGCCACGGTTGTGTTTTGCCTTGTCTGTATTTACTTGTTGCCAGTATTCTGTCAATTCCTCTGGATTTCTTATAGTGTCTTCCATGCCAGCATTCTTTCCTTGTCTGCCAGTTATTCGCCTTTCAATTCATTTATGTACGAAGTCCCTTTTGACATGCTACTCTACTAGTGTTTTGTGTTCCAGTATTTACAGCCTGCTATTGCTGCATCATATTTTCCTTTGTTAAATAGGGCCGGTTGTGCTGGTCACACATTAAAGTAAAAGTTAATAATGCTACAGATTTGTAACTGTTAATTGCTCAACATCTCAATGGGTAATGGATATAAATTTGAAAGGTTAAAAACCTAATATTTCTAAAGCTAAGATAAGAAAACTGGCACATTCGATTAGCATGATATGTTTTAACTTTTCAACTCACTATCTTGCTTAGGGTTGGTTTCTGTCCCCTATTAGCAAAAATGTCTCTTTTTTATTTAAAATATATTTAAAGCCAACATTTTTTTAAGCATAACTTAAGGCAATTTGTTTAGATTTGGATAGAGCTTTGAGGGGTTGGAACTACTGTCAGGTTTCTATAGCTGTCTGCATCTCTGTTAGGTTGATTTACTTTTAATTATCTGTTTTGTCAGTTTTTGAATAGAGTAGGAAAGGGTTAAGCAGGCAATACATGGGTCAAATTTCAAAATAATTTTCTTAGGAAAATTGCAACAAAGTATTTTCTTTCAAATTCACACCATTAGTGGGCTGTAGCAACAGCTGATTTTCGTGCAGCCATCGAATTTGAGTGATCGGGCACGTTGGAAATTTTTGAAAAGACAAACAAATTTCTAATCAATGATGGGAAAATCATGTGAGAAATATAATCGAAAAAGAAATGTGCAAGATAAGAACATTCCTGGAAACAGAAGAGGATTCCCAGCCATGAAAATTATTTTCTGTACAGGTGAAATTGAAGGCTTGGGTGGTCGCATTTCGAAATCAATGGTGGCACCATTAGATCACAAAACGCACTAAAATTCTGATTTTCGAAAGAAAATTTTTGCAGAATTCAACCCATGTATGGCTTGCATTAGAACCTCCATCTGATTTATATTGCTGTCTGTGTCTCAGGTGGGGAGATCTGTCGTATTTCTCCTGGTAACCATTGTAAGGCATTATTTTGGATGTTTTGTGTGAGGATTTTTAACATATAAACAAAATGCAACCAAAAGTGTTTAAAAAGTAAAAATAAAAGGCCCAAAGAATTTATTAAACCACTTCAATACTGGACACTTTCACCCCCCTCCCTGCCCAGCCCAATTTTCAGCTTTCAGCGCTGTTGCACTTTGAAGGACGATTGCGCAGTCATGCAACACTGTACCCATATGAAAATTTTTATAATTTTTTTCACACAACTAGAGCTTTCTTTTGGCGGTCTTTACCCACTTGCCCAGCAGCCACCATCGTTATACGATGGCAGGTTGACTCTCCTGCACGAATTGCCATAGGTGTACGGTGGGCCGTGCATGAGATATTGTGGGTGCGTGCACCCACTGCACACTGCGGAAGTGTGTCCGTGGGACTTGATGTCCGCCGGCAATCCGCAATCGTCTTGTACAGAGGCAGAACGTAAATGTTCTATGTAAACAAGGCGGATCCCCATTCTGACAGGGGACATGTCTGAGATCTTCTGTTTCCAGTCATCGTGAACAGCAATCTCTTTTATGTCCCTGCCAGCCCATCCCTCCTACAGGTAGAACACGCTGAGGGAACACACTTAACCCCATTGATTGCCCCCTAATGTTAACCCCTTCCCTGCCAGTGTCATTTATACATTGATCAGTGCATTTTTATAGCACTGATCAATGTAATAATGTCACTGGTCCCCAAAAAGTGTAATTTGGGGTCAGATTTGTCCGCTGCAATGTCGCAGTCCCGCTAAAAATCCCAGATCACCGCCATTACCAGTAAAAACTATTAAAAAAAATAAAAGTCCCTAAATCTATCCCATAGTTTGTAAACGCAATAACTTTTGCGCAAACCAATCACTATAGGCCTATTGCGTTTTTACTAAAAATATGTTGAAGAATATATATCGGCGTAAACTAATGAATAAATTAGTTTTTTTTATATTTTTTTTGGGGATATGTATTTTACCAAAAAAGAAAAAAATAATGTTTTTTTTTTTTTTAAATTGTCACTCTTTTTTTGTTTATAGCACAAAAAATATAAACCACAGAGGTGATCAAATACCACCAAAAGAAAGCTCTAATTGTGGTTAAAAAAAGACATCAATTTATTTACAGCACAATTGTCAGTTATCGTGCAGTGCCGTATCGCAAAAAATATTGCCTGGTCAGGAAGGGGGCAAATCCTTCCAGGGCTGAAGTGGTTAATCATCACTGGATTTGTATTTTTTTGCTACATAAATGAAAAAATATGGCAATTTTGAAGAAAAAAAACAAAGCGTGTCTTGTTTCCATTATAAAATTTTGGCAAATTAATAATCTTTTTTCATAAATTTAGGCCAATTGTATTCTGCTGAAATATTTTAAATATTGTGAAAATAATCCAAATCAGTGTATATTATTTAGTTTGTATGAAAGTTATAGAGTCCACAAACTATGGTATATTTATCTGAGAATTGATGTACTGACTGCCTATCTTATCTCTTGAGGCCTGAATACACCAGGACAGTACAAATACCTCCATATCACCCTTAGTAAGAGGCACGGCAAGTTTTTTTGAAGTTGTAATTTTTGTCACACACTGTGACCAGAGCAATACAATGTTAACATAGTAACCCTGTACTACTCTGGGGAAGTGATTAGGGGTTTTTTTTACTCATTATGATTGCTTATACCAGTGAATTTCACTGATATAAGCAACCATTTTTACTTAACAAAACTGATTCATTCAGTATTTACTATTGTGATTAGCTGTGATTGGCCACAGCTAATCACATGGTACAGATGGGCTGTGATTGGCCCTGTCTGTACCATGTGATCAGTGTGACCAATGACAGCTAGCAACACAATTGTACACAATTAATGACATGAAAGAAAGCCATTGATTGTGTACAATTGTCATGTGATCTGCTGTGATTGGTCACAGTGATCACTTGGTACCGGCAGCAGGCCGGTACACTGATCAGTCATCTGCTGTGTCCAGTGGACACAGTTGGTGACAGATCGTGCCGAAGTGAAAGAGGCCATATGACGTCCACCTGGAACAATGAATGTGGATAATATTTTATATATTCATTTTTTCCTCACAAAGTGCATGCACATGGTGTGATAAAAATAAATGATAAAAAACATACATTTTTTCCCAAAAATAGGTTAAACATTTCAAAAACTGTAGAGAGATAAGGGGGGGTGTTCCCTATGGGATTATACGGTGCAAAGAAGACAATTAGATCTCACAAAAAACTAAGTAGAAATAAAATCAAATTTTATTATGTTCCATCCAAGTAATATCAGCCAAAACAATGGCTATCATGCCCAAAAGGAGGGCTATACGGACATTAAAACAATAACACACAGAGTTGGGTATACAATAATGGTTACAGTCTCATTTGATATAAAAGCATATTCCTGATACATGCACTTTAGGTCAACATCCCGACATGTTTCGCCCAACATGGGCTTCCTCAGGGGACTGAGAATGACCGATGCACTTTGATGTTCCCGTAACTGCAAATATACAGTAAATTAATGCAAAAATATTCCATAAGTACGAATAGACATTTGTACAATTATTTCATATCATATCCAAACCCCGTCATGCAATGTGGACACAGCCAGCCCACCCCACACCCTGAGAGATGCCAACCCCCACCCAGGATCCCATCACATCACCCCAATGGGCTCCCCCATCCCCCCACCCACACACCCACACAGACCGCAAGCCACAAATTAAATCCCAAAGACGTGTTACACCTCACCCCATGCCGCGTACCTACCCAATAGGCCAAGCACAAACCAGCAGCCGCCAAGTAGTCGCACCGCACCCAGCTGGAGGCCCCAACCAAAGGGGCTTTGCAGAGGACACTTACAGTCCAAGCTAAAAAATAGATATAAAAACCAAAATAATCACCAAAAATTAAAGAAATTAAATATTATAATGATTGATATCTATCAATCAATAGGTGCCAAAACAGGGCACCAAAAAGGGCAAAACTTGCCTCAATTTATTAACATAAATAAATATAGCCGGAGATGGAGGGACCGTTATCTCAGCCCAACATCTCAGTTCAGGGGGTCTCTTTCCCTCTCCCATCTTCTTTTAAACCGAAGTCTAAGGCATTTCCGGCTCTTAATACTAATTCAAATATCTGGGCGTTCGTTAAACAGACAACTAGGGAATTGGAAAAGATGAAGAACAATATTCCTCATTCCCCAAATATCTCACGTGCATTAAGAAAAGCCATTAAATCACTACAATCTAACCCTAATATTGAAATAAAACTGGCTGACAAGGGTGGCAATATCGTTATTATGGGTAAAATGGATTATAAAAAGATGTGTATGAATATATTGAACAACAAGGATTGGTATCGTGTGATCACCAAATCTGCTTTTGGTAACTTTGAAATGGAATATTATAATATTATACCAAAAGCTTTTCACATGGGCATTATTAACAAGGATACTTGGAATTTTTTAAACAAAAAAGAACCTAAAACGCCTACTTTCTATGCACTTCCAAAAGTTCACAAATCCATCACCAAACCCTCAGGTCGCCCGATAATCTCAGGGTGTGATTGCCTGACCCGAAAATGCAAGTCTCCTTGTTGACGATTATTTGCGTCCACATGTTACTGCACTTGCTTCCTATGTCCAGGATACGATTGACCTGCTAAGAAGGATTGATGGGGTCCACCTGCAACCCAATAGTTGGTTGGTCACACTGGACATAGAAAGCTTATATAACAGCATTCCACACAAAAATGGATTGAGGATTATTGAAAAGATATTAGACGAACGAGGTCCGGAAGCCAGAAAATACTCCCAGTTTGTTATGGAATTGCTAAAATATATTCTTACACATAATGTGTTTGTTTTTGACAACTCCCACTACCTCCAGGTGCAGGGCGTGGCGATGGGGACTCGATGTGCCCCATCATATGCGAACCTGTACCTGGGGGGGTGGGAGAGAGACTTGTTTTCTGATGAAACATTGTCTTTTCTTTTGGTACATGTGGCGGCCTGGTATCGCTACATTGACGATGTCCTGATTGTGTGGACGGGATCTGAGGAGGAATTTCTCCAGCTATTTGCAGCAATGTCAAAAAATGACTTTAATCTTAAATTTACCTATGAGTATAGTCAGAAAATGGTTAATTTTCTGGATGTACAGTTGATGGTTGATGATAATGGATGCTTGTGCTCAGCAATTTACAGGAAACCCTCAGCAGGGAATACCATCTTGCATGCCACTAGCGCACATCCAAAGTCACTAAAAGATAGCATACCTTATAGTCAATATCTTAGAATTAGAAGAAATTGCACTGATTTAAGAGAATTTGATAGAGCTTCAAAAGAACTATATGTCCGGCTGAGGAAACGGGGTTATACCCACGCATGCCTCAAACGGGCATATAGAAGAGCCAGGAACAGGGACAGACAGTCCCTGGTTTTTCCGAAACCCAAACAAGAGGTGGATCAGCCTATTAGATTCATCACGGGATATTCATCAGCAGTGGCGGCTGGTGAAGTTTTTGGATGGGGGGGCGCCAGGCCCCGCCCTTCCCTTTGACCCCTCCTACTTTTAATAAGCCCCGCCCCTTATAGAATCCACCCACTCCCCTGTATATCAAGAAAACTTCGAGATAGTTTAAGAGAATTTAGTCACGTTAAAGAAGATTAAGATTCTATAACTGATATTCCATACGATAGAAAATCAC
>BLSH010391565.1:1756620-1768453 GCA_018402905.1 Glandirana rugosa | reverse complement strand
GCATATGAGACACTCTTTGGATGGGTTCCTACTTCTGCGAGTATTGATTTTAAAGCATAAGTATATTGTGTTACAAGTTTCAGATTACTATATCTTTTTGGTATTGGAGAAAATGTGCACTGCACTTTGCATGTCAAAGTGCCTGAATTAAGGTTTATTACTACCAATCAGATTTTACCTTTTATTTTATTTTAAGAAAATTTAAAAGGGAAATTATTTTATGAGCCAGGGAGACTTTTTTTTACATTTATAAATATACAGTATCTCACAAAAGTGAGTACACCCCTCACATTTTTGTAAATATTTTATTTTATCTTTTAATGTGACAACACTGAAGAAATGACAATTTGGTACAATGTAAAGTAGTGAGTGTACAGCTTGTATAACAGTGTCAATTTGCTGTCCCCTCAAAATAACTCAATACACAGTCATTAATGTCTAAACCGCTGGCAACAAAAGTGAGTACACCCCTAAGTGAAAATGTCCAAATTGGGCCCAATTAGCCATTTTCCCTCCCCGGTGTCATGTGACTCGTTAGTGGTACAAGGTCTCGGGTGTGAATGGGGAGCAGGGGTATTAAATTTGGTGTTATTGCTCTCACTCTCTCATACTGGCCACTGGAAGTTCAACATGGCACCTCATGGCAAAGAACTCTCTGAGGATCTGAAAAAAAGAATTGTTGTGCTACATTAAGATGGCCTAGCCTATAAGAAGATTGCCAAGACCCTGAAACTGAGCTGCAGCATGGTGGACAAGACCATACAGCGGTTTAACAGGACAGGTTCCACTCAGAACAGGCCTCGCCATGGTCGACCAAAGAAGTTGAGTGCACGTGCTCAGCGTCATATCCAGAGGTTCTCTTTGGGAAATAGTCACATGAGTACTGCAAGCATTGCTGCAGAGGTTGAAGGAGTGGGGGGTCAGCCTGTCAGTGCTCAGACCATACGCTGCACACTGCACCAAATTATCCCAGAAGGAAGGAATGCACAAGAAAGCCCGCAAACAGTTTGCTGAAGACAAGCAGACTAAGGACATGGATTACTGGAACCATGTCCTGTGGTCTGATGAGACCAAGATAAACGTATTTGGTTCAGATGGTGTTAAGCGTGTGTGGCGGCAACCAGGTGAGGAGTACAAAGAGAAGTTCGTCTTGCCTACAGTCAAGCATGGTGGTGGGAGTGTCATGGTCTGGCACTGGGGAGCTAAAGTTCCTTGAGGGAACCATGAATGCCAACATGTACTGTGACATACTGAAGCATGAATCCCCCCTTTGGAGACTGGGCTGCAGGGCAGTATTCCAACATGATAATGACCCCAAACACACCTCCAAGATGACCACTGCCTAGTTAAAGAAGCTGAGGGTAAAGGTAATGGACTGGCCAAGCATGTATCCAAACCTAAACCCTATTGAGCATCTGTTGGGCATCCTCAAATGAAAGGTGTAGGAGCACAAGGTCTCTAACATCCACCAGCTCTGTGTTGTCACATGAAAAGATATAACATTTACAAAAATGTGAGGGGTGTACTCACTTTTGTGAGATACTGTAGGCTCTATAGGTCCTGAGCTTTTTTAACCACAGTGAAAAAAAAATAACTGTGCCCAATGCATAAAACAAGCAAAAAGGACAACCTGAGATATTGCAGGTACACAGTGGTAGCTCGTCCATTCCGCCCCCCCCGTCCATGCGTTCAGCCCCTAATATACATACAGGGTGCTGGACGCATGGACTCCAGTGGGGGGTGTCTTTTTTAAGCACATGATTAGAGCCAAATGCTCTAATAGGCTTCAAAAAAGGGTGGGCTCGGGGTGCTGAGCTCTGAGCCCAAAGCCCATCCAGTTGTATGTTAATAGCGAATTAATATTTGCTATTGAAACACTGATTCTCTTCCCAGCTCGTGAGACTCGTTTCCCAATTGGACAAAAGGAGATGCTATCTTATTGGCCAAGGGGGAGAAAGAGGGAGGAGACTCACAGCCGAAGGAGAAGCAAGGGGAAGACCGACCGACCCACCAGCCACCATGATGGCTCACCTGCAGCAGTTCAGCCATCCGGACAGGGGAGGGAGAAGGAGGGGAGATCGGTAAGCTACGGTAAGGAGGCCGTCAGTCTCCCTGCATTCATGTCCATCTCCGGGGGGGTGATGTTGGTTTGCCGCACCCCCCCCCCTTGAATTACCGAGCACCAGCCGCCACTGCAGCTACAGATGAGTTATACAGAAATTATTTGGGGGCAAATCCAAACAAAACTTTATGGTAAAAGTTAATGCTTTTTCTCTGTATTAACACATGAAATTGTAAACATATCTACACAAATATAAAGTGAAGAAAATAAAAGGTTGTGCTGAAAAAAATCACCAAAAACTCTGATATCAAAAAGTATGGAAAATAACTAGCACCAATAAACCATGGCCATTGCCTGGGATATTACCTATATAGCACCCTCCTAGAAAAGGTTGCTAGAGAGGCTCAAGTAAATCTATCTATTTTTATTTTTTTTGCTCCTCTGTAAACATAGAACAGTGTGTGATTCTTTTTGGCTGCTCTAAATCCCACTGGCTGCACGCTCGACTACTTCTCCCTGTCTTTTAGTGGATTCTAGAATGTAGTGAGCTGGAAGAGGCATACCCTTGGTCTGAATATTTATGTCATCTCAGCCAATCCCTGGGGAGAATGCTCAGTAGGTGGCTGACAAAGGCATAAATAGTTTAAGGCTTGAAGCAGCAGGCTTTTTGTCCATAAGGAGAGGATCCCAGCCTGAAGGATCGCTGCTCTTCGGAGCAGTTTAGCTGAACTCTGCAGCAGCTCAGTAAGAGCTACTGGAAGTAGTCAGAGCTGGATCGACTGATGATCTGGCCAGGAGTCTCACAGGAGAAGTGTCTGGCCAATATTGACTGTTCAGTAACAGGCTGGGGGTAGGGACTAGACCTCACTGAGTTAATCCAGGCTGAATATGATGTTTGGCAGGACAGTGTAAATCTTGGGACTGGATGGACAGAAATAATATTCAGTTGACAGGTAAAACAGTTTTCATACTGTTTATGTATTTACTGTTTACCTGGATTTCTGCTTCAAAAGGTTCTGAACAGATTGGATAGTTTTCTTTTCGGGCTTATTTAGTAAAACTGGTTACTTGTGCCAAACATATTTATATATTTTGGGTGGATTAAAGTCACTGAAGCCATAACATCCATAGCTCATATACCAAAAGTGTTTCAAAAGTGTCTGAGCTGTTAGGTTAAAGTTTTTGGTCATTGGCTCCTGATGCTGTCAATCAAATCCCATGAGGAGGGATCAGGGAGTGGGGCTGAGCTGTGCTGTGTGTGTCACTGGACACACACAGCCCTGCTTGGGAGTGAGCCCGCTGGTATGCTACCATAGAGAAGAGGAGAAGCTAAGAACACTGTCAGGGGACCCCAGAAGAGGTAAGTATACTAAATGTATTATTTTAATTACAGAAAATAGCCTTTACAACCGCTTTAACAATTAACTCTTAAAAAGACTCCATAGTCAGACCATTCATTTTAATTAAAATCTTCCCATAAAATCATATGAGCATATAACAGTTTGTCTGTTGTTTACAAGTGAAAGCCTCTCTTGTGTAGACATCCAAAAGCCCTATGACCGCTGCTGGACGCTGCCATCTTGGATGTGATGGATGTGATGGAAGCAACCACAGCAGACTCAGAGCTATCATTCAAGTTGTAGGCAGGTAGCCTACTGTGTGTAGTTAGCAGCTGGCTGCCCAGGTCAAGGGGAAGGGGTTAATGTTTTGCCATCATTCCTAGGTGTGTGCGCGGGCTTTCATTGGAGCCCAGCCTCCCTCCTGTGTTCTATAAACGAGGTCCAGATCCTAAGGAGGCTCCAGGAAACAATTGTGGAAACACATGGAGAACCTATGCTGAAGACTCGCTGGGACTTATGGTCCAGTTTAGAATGTCAATTTGCCAGAAGAACCCTGGAACATGCACTTCTCAGTTAGAGCACTGCCAAGTTTCAACTTTTCTCTAAGAAACTTCACCTGTTCAGGTATCCTGGGGCAGCCACAGTTAGGTTCAGTTAGGATCAGAATGTTATTGCATATTACACATGTTTTCCAAGTTACAGTAAACATTGATTCAACTGCTCAGAGCCTGGTCTGAAGTTATTCAAGGGGTGCATATAAGGATTTGGCATATCATGAAAAAACTGGGGTCCGTAACCACAGTATGGGTTATGTGTAACAACACTACGATACCTACAAGTAGAAACAGCAACCAGTTATTGGCGTGGTACTTGATAGGTGACAGGTTGCAAGGGGGTCGGTACTTGAACACCCTCCGTAGCTGTCCATCTCCGCCGGTCATCGGAAGTGAACTAGCGTTACGGAGATCTATGGCCTGTTCACTTTGTACAGAAAGAGAAGAGTTAAGTGAGAGCATGCATAAAGTCCATGCTGTGTGTTTGGTGGGACCCCATTCTGTTACTGGGAGTGAGGTAACAGAGGTACGCTGACTGGTGGAGTGGGAAGCGGCTCAGCCTGTCCCTCCAAATGCAAAGCATACATCAGTAAAAGCGTGTAGGACATGGAATGAAGAAGTTTAAGGAGGTGCTCCATATCTTGGGTAACACACACAAAGAGACCACCTTAATATTTGACTTTTTGCAGGATCGTGGCTCCAGCCTGGTCCCCGGGCATTGGTGAGCATGTCTTTTGACAAGGGTTAGTGACCCTGTTCAATGTCTGGCATCATTCAAAGGACCCACCTCTAGGGGTAACCTCTCATGTGACCCAACCAGAGAGGGAAACATGGAGGACGTGATGGACAATCTGCCTACCCCCCTTACAAAGTAATACCCTATAGTTTTCACCTTCACTTCTCCCCCAGCAGCTACATAAAAGGTTGTTTAGGGAGGTGTTGGGAGGAGCAGAAGTGCTGGGTCTGCACATGCAGTAATTAGACACTCCCAGAAGAGTAGAGGGCTAGGACATGTAAGAGGAAGAGGCTTTGCTAGGAAATTGCCTCCCCTTGAATAGCAAGTCTAAAGCAGTGCAAGTGTATAAAAAGTAATTTAAGAAAAAGAAAAACACTGCTAGTAAGCATTTAAAATGGTTGTGAAGGCAGAAGTTTTAACGGTATTATCATTCTCTGCATTATGGTAAAAAAAACCTCTCATGCTCAGCTCCCTCCCAGCCCTCCTCTAAAAATGTCTTGATCCAGCACTGTGTCCAAGAGCAGCAGCACTGCTCTCTCTACTAACATCGACTGAGGCAGCAGCAGGATCCATTGGCTTCTGCTGCTGTCCATCAAATCATGTGAGGAGGGAGTAGGGATGGGGTCGAGATTCACTGTGTGTGTCATTAGACGCACACAGCCCAGCACAAGATCAAGCCCACAGGTGTGTCACTATAAAAAGATGTTTTGGTGCTATACAGAGAGGAGGAGGAATGAAAAGCACCGACAAAGGACCCTATAAAAGGAAGATCAAGGCCGTATTACATGTTTGTTTCTGTACAAAAAAAATATTGAACCTTCACTCTCAGTTTAAGGTACTTGTTTTTGTGTGCTTTTTCCTGCAATTTGTTTTAACTCATTAAGTTATTAACAAGGT
Organism: Glandirana rugosa; assembly: GCA_018402905.1. NCBI lineage: Eukaryota > Metazoa > Chordata > Amphibia > Anura > Ranidae > Glandirana > Glandirana rugosa. The sequence continues at coordinate 1,762,864 of BLSH010391565.1, read as the reverse complement.
CTCTTTAACCTAAACATAACCCACACCCTAACTTCTAAGAAGCTAAACAACTGCTCCCAAATTTAGTCATACTTGGGGGGGATTTACTAAAACTGGTGCATACAGAAACTAGTGCAGCCGTGCATAGTAACTAATCAGCTTTAATGAATTAATGTCAAAATTTAACTACTTGCCTGCTGGGCACTTTTACCCCCTTCCTGCCCAGGCCAATTTTCAGCTTTCCTAATTGTCACGCTTTGAATGACAATTGCGCGGTCATGCTACACTGTACCCATCTGAAATTTTTCACACAAATAGAGCTTTCTTTTGGTGGTATTTAATCACCACTGGATTTTTTATTTTTTGCTAAAAAAAAAAAAAAAAAATGTTTTTCATAGTCTGTTCATTTGACTCAGTGTAGATGTCCACACAAGGTAAATTACTCTCACATTGTATTGTTTTTTTACTGACTATGTCTAGAATAATTTTTAAAGAATATGATGCCTGATGTAGTCAATAGGTGATTCTCTCCTCAAAGTGGTTTCTTTTTTCATTTGGGCCTAGTATATAAAGTTTGCTTATGACAATATTTCTTGTCGCCTTTAGCAAAGAAACTGCACTTTTAATTTATTTTAAAGAGTATGTAAGCCCAACATTTCATGTTCCTGATGCCAACTGGTGCCTGCTGTACTGTGTACGTGTATGAAAAAGTATCCTGTTCTCTTTGTATTGATTCCTTTGTCTGAAATCCCTGGTGTTCCTGCCAGTCCCTCCTAGCTTTCCTATTAAAATCTGACCACATTAAACAGAGGAGCACAGCGTGGTCAGTTCTCTAGCTTTGCTGGGAAATCAGTCTGCTCCTGGTCCTCATGGTCCTGACACACCACCCCTGCACAGCCTTTTACTGGGAAGCTCAGCGTGCTGCTGCTTCTCCTCCCCCAGCTCTTATGAAGCTGAGAACAGAGGGAAGGCGACCACTTATAAAAATGGGGAAAAAAGGTATTTATAATTTTTTTTTGTTTTATTTATACACAAATGTTTTGCTTTTCATTTTTATTTTAAACTGAATGAGTTGTTTTACAAGGTGAGGATTTACAATCACTTTATAACTTAACTGAAATAGCAGCTGATCAGTGTCTGTGGGTAACAAGAAATGTTTTCTGCAGCACATTTATAAGATATAATATATGTGCACCAGCACGATTATAAGTCTGAATAAAGAAAATGTATTGTTGCAATTTGGTGCCATTGCAATTATTTGGTCACTAGTTGAAAATATTGTCTTGGTACAAACTAGTAAACACATGAAAATATAAGAAAAAGAAAACATAAAGTGTGCCACTTGTGTTTAGATAAGAGAAGTGCTGGATACAGTAGCACATGCATTGGAAAATTTTGAAAAATGTTATGCTATTCCTGGATAAGAAATGTTCCCAAGATGCTGTGAACTCATTAAATAGTGAGGTCTACTGCTTTACAAAGTCATCATGGTACCCTGAGCACAAACAGTTGGTGTATTCTACACGTGGCCACCAAAGCATATGCAAGCATAGACTCCAGAAAAAATCTGACATAGACATGCAAATTAAAATGGTTGTTATGGCAGAAGGTTTTTTATCTTAAAGCATTCTATGCATGAAGATAAAAAGCATTTTGTGTGCAGCAACTCCCCTCAGCCCTAATATTTACCTGAGCCCCCTCTCGATCCAGCAATGTTGCACGAGAGACTCGGCTGTGTGCTGCGATCAAGGCTTATCACCGAAACACATTAGCCACTGCTGTTTTACTCACTGGTATGTGACAAATAAAGACTACAAGGAACATGAAGTTGCCAGCTGTTCTTTTTGTCTTATGGTGTTTTGAGAGGACACCTCAGCTTGAGCACCTGGAACATAGCTTCCATCAACACTATGACTCCACTGTTCTGAGCGATGCACTGGCTGTTTTGTGTTCGAGACTCCCAGTCATTGGCTCCCGCTGCCGTCAAACAAAGTCAGTGAGCCAATGAGGAGAGAGAGGGGGTGAGGCCAGACCGTGGCTCCATGTCTGAATGGACACAGGGAGCTGTGGCTCGGCTCGGGTGCCCCCATAGAAAGCTGCTGGCTTTGGGTGCACTCAACAGGAGGGAGGGGACAGGAGAGCCGAAGAGGGACCCGAGAAGAGGAGGATCCAGGCTGCTCTGTGCAAAACCAACTGCACAGAGCAGGTAAGTATAACATGTTTGTTATTTTTATACCAAAAAAATTGAGACTTTAGTATCACTTTAAGTAAGCCTTCTATTTGTTAAGAGATCATTTCAGTATTTGTTCAGTGTTTCAAAAAACCTTGTCTTTCTCTCCACTAGGTATAAGGTGTGGAGGTAGGGAACAATCTTCTAAAAAACTGATATTTCAGATTTTGTACACTCCAGTTTTAGTAAATAAACCCCTGTATCTAATATCTCCATGGGACTCTATAAGTGAGATATCTGCATCTAGAAAAGTCTCATGCACACTGCAACTCTTCTAAAGGCCTTCCTCCTGGCAGGAGAAAGCAGTGTTTTTTCAAACACATTTAGGCACATTTGGACATCAAGCATTTCAGGGTTAATTTAATTGGCCAGAATATTAATTTATTCTGGCCACTGAAATAAATTAACGCTCAAGAGCTAAATACGTATTGCACCTAAGTGTGTTTAGAAGCGTTTATACGTTTAGGTGTGTTAGGCGTTTTTTGCCGCAAAACACTCCTCTCCTGAATGCTTTGGGCCTGGGTTATTTTTCTGCCTATAAATGCCCCTGCCTTTAAATCGCTGTAAAGGCCTATCTGTGCCTGGACACATAGGTCAATACAGAGGGGTTGATTTACTAAAGGTAAATAGACTGTGCACTTTTCAAAGTGCAGATACCCTCTGCCAGCGCAGTTGCTCCAGAGTCTAGTAAATGAGGTAAAGCTTCACTTTGCAAAGAGCACCCATTCATGTACAAGGAGAATAAAAAAAAACATAATTTTTGCTTGCAAATGATTGGATGATGGATGTCAGCAGAGCTTCTGCTCATTTACTAAGCTCTGGAGCAACTGCACTTGCAGACCCAGAGGGGTTGATTTACTAAAGCTAGAGAGTGCAAAAATGGGTGCAGCTGTGCCAGTGTTGCCAACCGTCCGTAAATTTACGGACAGCCTGTAAAAACAGGGCAGTTTTTCCGGTGTTCATAAAAGTCCGTAGCAGCCGAAAAGTCCCAGTAAAAACGGCAGCCATCGGCTCTGGTCAGAGCTGCGCATGTGCAATTACGGAAATCCCCGAGCGGCAAGTGAGAAGATCTGATCCTGACCCTGAGACGAGTTAGACGACCACTCCTCCTGCTGCCAGCTAGTGCCTCTGCCCAGCCCATCCACCCTCAAACGAGGTTACTGCATTTCCCCCCCCACACCTGTGCCAGCCAGCACCTGACTGGAGCAGACGCTCTGGATGGATCCTCCTGATTCCTGCCTGCCTCCCTGCTCTGGCTGACCCTGCAGCCCTCCTGGTGACAGTGGTGAGTGCAGTTCGCTTCCTCTTCAAGCCAGCCAAAAAGAGTCGGGACAGTGATTGTGGGACTGTTTGACACCCACACTGTCTCTGCTCACTCTGACAGACAGCTGCGAGCCAGGCTGCAGGAGTCTCTCTCTCTTAGTGTGAGTGTGCGCTGTATGAGTGCAGTGTGCACTGGATAAGTGGCAGGAGGTAATGGAAGGATGGTGTAATGGAAACAAAAGGTGATGGGGATGGTGTGATGGAGGGATGGTGACAGGAAGTGATGGGGGGATTGTGTGATGGAGACAAAAGGTGATGGAGGGATGAAGACAGGGGGGATGGTGTGATGGAGATGAGAGGTAATGGAGGGATGGAGACTGGAGGGATAAAACAGGAGGGGATGGAGACAGGAAGTCTTTAGAAGTGGGGACATAAATTCTGGTGATCCTAGTGGCTACCAGGGATTTCACCTCACTTTCTGTGGTGGTTATGGAACAGAAATTAAGGGGAAACCTCTACAATTTGACATAGGTGACAAAACTGATGGACTAAATAATCTGATCTTATTATATTGAAAATAACAGAAATATGTTTTTTTAACTTGCTATCTACCTTAAATCACATTGCTATTTGTACAGTGTACTTGCTTGTAGCCTAAATACTGAAATTTGCACTGAAAACTGCAATTTTGTAACTTTTGTAAAATGCCAGTAAAAACTTGGCTGTGCCAGTAAATATTGGGTGTTGTGCCAGTAAATTTCAATCTAGTAGGTTGGCAACACTGAGCTGTGCATGCAAGCCAATCAGCTTCTAACCTCAGCTTGTTCAATCAAGCTTTGACAATAAAACCTTGAAGCTGATTTGTTTCTGTGTGGAGCTGCCCCAAATTTGGCACTTTCAAGCTTTAGTAAATCAACCCCACTGGGTCATTTAGAGGCAGGAAAAAAAAGCCCCAAACGCCCTTAAAAGCTGCATTTTTGATACCTAGTGTGCATGAGGCCTAAATGTTGTGATTATAGTTTGATATTGAATATAATTTTGATATTGTAATGCAAGCAGATGAAAATGCAACTTTCCAAAAGTATATATTATAACCTGTCTGTTTAATTTCTTTAAAGAGGTTGTTAATCTATCCATTACATATAATCTTTCTTTTCACGTAAGAAGTGTAGAAAAATGGTCTGATTTCTAAAATCCAGAGTAATTAAAAATAGCTTTGTTGTCAATAGCAACTCATTTTATTTCAGCTTTCATTTTCTAGTCTGTAGTATAAAACCAAAACACAGAATGTATTTGATCACTGACAGCTCCAGATTTCATTTTAATAAATCAGCCCCATGGGATGTTGCCTACATAAGCATTGCTTAGTCCACAGTAAATAACTGTAGAAAGCTTTATCTCATACTACAAGCAATATCTGAACTTTTCTTAAGATACCTCAGTTTCTGTACAAGTACTGTATAAGGGAACATGATAATGGGGGATACTATTTACATGGCTTTTATTTTACTGTCCAGCCTTAGAATAAAACATTTTTAAAAAGGTGAATTATATGCAAGTATTTCTAACTACCGGGCCCTTCAGCTTGGATATAAGAGCACCAGATTTACACCGCACATTATAATAGCCAGTTGCTGTTAACATGTCTCATTTATGTCAATGTGTATATGAGATGTCCAGTCATTACACAGAGTCTGTGCTATCAAAAAAAAAAAGAAAGGCCCTGAGTGGGTTATAGGTCCTTTCATATTTTGTATTTCTATGTTATGGCAATTAATATTCCAATGGAAAACACAAAGTGCTGTCAGCTCTGCCAAGAATGTGCTTTCTCCTAGTGTTATATATACATTGGTGACACGGGATAATTTGCATAGCCCCAAAAAAGAGACAGAAAAAGTCTTTTTCCTCCTTAATTAAAATGTACTGCCGAATATAAATGCAGATCGAGATTGGAGAAGAACAGCATTTCACATGACACGCAGAGAAGAGAGGTGGGGGTTGGATGGGGGTTAGAAGCAGAGTATAAATAGTAAGACCATCAACTAGGATATAGATAGTTCAATGGCTGTGACTTCTTGCAAGAAAGACTACTACATCTATATAGAAATAGAAGCTACACATAAAACAAAGAACTGTGCAGCTTTGGTTAAAAATGTATCAGAGAACTGATGGGGTGTTTTTCATTGGCATACGTACTGAAAATGACAAAAACAAGCATATACAGATGCTTACATAAGGTGATTTTATCATTTAAATATCTTATCATGATTTATATACACTAAGATGATGAACTTTATGTGTATTTCATTGGAGTTGATTGCTCTCCCCTAGGGCAGTGGTGAGTGATCTACATTCAAACCTACACATAGCTGATGGCACATGTATCAGCTGAGTGTGGATAATTAAAGGAAACTGTGTGTAAAAACACCCTACTGACCTCACTCTTATAGAGTATTACCGCTCAGCTTCCAAATGTACAGTGAAATATAAGTATAAATAGGTCAACCATCATGTGAAAGTGTGTTCAGAAATCCTTGCAATCCCAGAGAAAGGAGTATGTTTTAAAGATATCCGTTCTGGACACACCCAATGACAGAGATGCTTATGAATTAGCTAAATTCTAGCAGGCTTAATATTGTAAATCTAAGATCTTACTGATTCCTGTAAAAACCTCCTGTAAAGCAAATTCCTTAGTCATTCTAGAATCTAAATGTTATAATTCGGACGATCTTAAATCGATTAAGTATTCGTAGAGACAGTAACCCACACAGG
>BLSH010391565.1:1737983-1756610 GCA_018402905.1 Glandirana rugosa | reverse complement strand
AGAGAACTGATGGGGTGTTTTTCATTGGCATACGTACTGAAAATGACAAAAACAAGCATATACAGATGCTTACATAAGGTGATTTTATCATTTAAATATCTTATCATGATTTATATACACTAAGATGATGAACTTTATGTGTATTTCATTGGAGTTGATTGCTCTCCCCTAGGGCAGTGGTGAGTGATCTACATTCAAACCTACACATAGCTGATGGCACATGTATCAGCTGAGTGTGGATAATTAAAGGAAACTGTGTGTAAAAACACCCTACTGACCTCACTCTTATAGAGTATTACCGCTCAGCTTCCAAATGTACAGTGAAATATAAGTATAAATAGGTCAACCATCATGTGAAAGTGTGTTCAGAAATCCTTGCAATCCCAGAGAAAGGAGTATGTTTTAAAGATATCCGTTATGGACACACCCAATGACAGAGATGCTTATGAATTAGCTAAATTCTAGCAGGCTTAATATTGTAAATCTAAGATCTTACTGATTCCTGTAAAAACCTCCTGTAAAGCAAATTAACCTGGAAATTGGCAGGTATATACAACACGTAAATTCATTTATCCACCCCATCTGCCCACCAGCCCCCAAACCCCTACTAACTTCAGTCTCATAACAGTTATAGATTATAGGATGCATTTATACGCAACCAGGTTTGCCAAACTTTTTGCACCTTTTTCTGATATGCTTTAACCACATACACCAATTTAAATTTTGGTAAAACTTAATTTACTATATTATAAAATTGACTAATGGTAGGTGTTGTTGGGTCTTTCCAACTTATGTCACATTGAGAACATAAGATAGTGTGAGACTGAACATAGGTTTCTGATGTGTATGTTGGATGATATGATTCTTTAAACCCAAAGGGTACACCTCTGGAATTTTCTGTGCCATAACACGTAGTCTGATTCCTAATATAGATTGTGTCTAAAAGCAATACGCTTCTAGTTTCAGACACATCTAAAATACTTGTACTATGTACACTAGGGGTCCTCATAAAGGGCTTCAGACCGTAGTTTCAGCATGGCTGTCCACCATTCAGTTGGTGGAATATTACCATTAATTGGAATATAGATGTGCTTTTCAACTAGCAAACCACTTTTTAGGGAGGAAGTGATTATTCTAATAACTGGCGCACGATTGGTCATCTCTGCGCTGACAAGGGGTATATATATGCGTGATGTGAGTGGAGGGGCATGTCCCTGATGACATCATTTCTGACGAAACTAGTAGGATACACGCCCACTCACTCTTCACGCAACTGCGCATGTGCGGCCCGCGGCGGCCATTACGAGTTCTGGAATCTGTTCACAAGCTCTCTGTCCTGTGGGAATATGTGAGTTTTTTATATACCTAATTAATAAACTGGATTGCTTTTATGGTACTGTACCATGTGAGGCTTCTTTTTGTTTTATATGACAAACTTACGGCCTATTGAAAAATCGTATTGAGAGTAAAAGGGCATTCATATGGTACACTGGCTGAAGTGGATGAAGGATTTCTGACAGCTGGGAGGAATCCAGGGAGACATCCCATTTGTAATTAAGCGAACAACGACCGCTCTTAGCAGGGGGTCACATACCTTATGGTAAGGGCACAATTTGGATGGTGGAGTGTAACACAGGAGTTCCTTTATTTCCTGCACGAGAGTGGGGACTTTCTACTACATCTGTCCCTCTATTTATGGACTGTGATTGCTATTTTACAACAGTGCATGTCATGATTGATTGATGCCTCCTCTTTTTATGGACTATAATTTTTCACAGTGCTGTACTCATTGGTTATTTTGATGTTTTGTATCCAGGTGTAGGATTAATCTGTACAGCAGCTTTTTTATTGTGATATTTTTTATTGTGATATTATTTAAGACATTTTTTTGTTGTGTTTGAGCGCGGATTTCTTTATATAATTTTATCAGCAAATCTAAAATACTTGCAATTATTCTCCATCTCAGAGTCCACATCTGGAACAAGAGGCATTGGGGTTTTATATTATTTCGTTGCAAAATAATTACATCCAAAATGTCAGCACAGCAACAAATATGTGAATTTTTATCTTGTGGGGGAAAGCCTGTGTTTTACTGTGTCCATGTGGTCAGAAACCCCATCTAATCCTATTCCTATCCTTAGATTCTCTCTGGGAGGGACTAACCAATCATGCACTGTTTACTGATACGGTATACTGATTACATTACTACTCTATGCTGTCAGAACACGTGAACCATGAAGAGGTGACAGAACACACAATATTAAATGGACTGGTTGTGTATCTAGCATGGGGTTTCCATTATATTACTACGCACAACTGCAAACAGCACAAGCTAGATGATGCATTACCTGTAGATAAACCGTAGGTACCGGAGAGACTCAGAGCTGTCAAGTTGGGGGAAACGGTTTATTGTATAATAAGGAAGTGACACGTGTTGCCACAAAAACTGTGTGTCTAAATTGTTTAATGGACATGGCTTAGCACACACCATAAAAATAATGACTTAAGCATGCACTCAGTAAAAAAGGAGGTGTTGAGCGGTGCAGTGCTTTTAGCAAATAAAAACAGGCAAGAATGCTTAAAGCGGAGTTCCGTACGAAATATGACTTTTAAGATAAAATAAAAGATAGAATACTCATGCCTCGTGCACTGTAACAAAGGTATGCTGTAAACTATGCCCAATTTACTATTTGTGCCGCATTGTTTTGTTACTTTGTGAAGTTCCTGCACAGCGTGGCCATCCCCAGTGTGGGCATCTGAAGCCACAGTGTCCTTCTTCCTGGATTCCATACATGCTGGCTACCCAGCATGCACCTGCCGTGCACTCTTGGTCAGCTTGGCATGGCACACTCCAGTAACATTTAACATTGGCTTCTATAGGAAATCTAGGACAACTTAACATGGCACTGGAGCAACACCATGTCAAGCTGACCAAGGTTTCCCATAGATGCTAATGTTAAATGTTACTGGAGCCATTCCATGTCAAGCTGACCAAGATTTTCCATAGACGCCAAAGTTAAATGTTATGGGAGTAGTGCCATGTCAAGCTGACCAAGGTTTCCCATAGATGCTAATGTTAAATGTTACTGGAGCCATTCCATATCAAGCTGACCAAGATTTTCCATAGACGCCAAAGTTAAATGTTATGGGAGTAGTGCCATGTCAAGCTGACCAAGATCTCCCAGGGTCTTGCAAAGCCGGAAATGATGTATGGCACCACGGCCCCTAAAGGAGGAAGTGAAAGTAGATATAGGCATAAATCAGATAAGTGAACAGAAAAAAAACAATACATTGCCAATTCATTTTAAGGATGCACATTAGTGCTACATAGTGAGGAGTGAAAAATGTTGGTGGAACTCCACTTTAAAACAGAAATACTGTAGTACCATGCAATGTTTATGCAGACACAGTGTTTGTAAAGTCACGTTGTGACTTTGCTGGTATCTCCTATGGTTTATACAGTTATTAACTACAGTGTGCATGTTTTTTTTTTAAAATGACAAGGCTAAATACCTTTTCACACACCACAGCTGTGTGGTCATGTGATCCCACTCTGCTCTCCTTCCCCAATCTAAGGAGAGCAGCAGGAGGGGCTGAGATTCCCCTCTGAGATTAGCCAGGCAGCAGAGGGTAGTCATGTGACTGAACAGTGGTGGTGTGAGAAAAGGTATTTAGCCTTGTCATTTAAAAAAAACACACACACTGTAGTTAATAACTGTATAAACCAGAGGGGATACAAGTATTTTTGCTACATATGGCAGCGAAATAGCGGCGGGAGGGTTGGGGAGGAGGAGATCAGCTCTCACAATGACAGACAGGGAGGGAGGGGGAGAGACTCAGAGAGCAGAGAGCAGGATGATGGAGGCACAAAACTGAACACGGTAGCATGGCTCAGCAGCCATGATTACAGTGGGCAGCACACACAGGAACATGCAGGATCAACCAGGTATATTACAGCATAGAAAGGGACAAATTACACGGCACAAGCACTGTGCTATAGATCATGCCTTAAAGAAACAGCATTTTTTATTTTTTTGGTTACAACTACTTTACAACATACAGAACACGCAGTATTGTGCTGTGCAGTATACATACTGTATATGCAGAGTGAGAATAGATACTAGATAATAATAAACCCAGAAAACATAAGACACAAAGCAGAGCTATGGTATGTTTACATTCAAAAAACAAAAACAGTGATTTATATTCAGTGAATAGTAATGGAAGTCCTATACAATGTCCACAATTAAATGTTGTCAGACTTATGGTATGTCTTTACATTCTCACTGCTAGTAGTCTAGATACAGTTCATGGATCGTGCTACTCTTTCCCCACCCATAGTCATTGTTTGGCAAGTAGCATTTAACATGCAGTGTCTCACAAGACTCTCAGCCTCTGGACTTAACAAGGGAATCTGCTGTTGGCAGTATGGGTAAATTGAAGCTATTGATTTTTAAAGTTTAAGTATCTATGGACTGCAAAGGGGGAGAGGCAGAATTTAAAGCAATGGAGGCTTCGGCTTTAAAGTAGTTTTAAAAAGACTCCCCTGCCCCATCTTGGCCCTCCCAATACAGAAGGTAAACATTTTCCAAAAGATTAAAGTGGCCATGTCATGCTTTAAAAAAATGTTACAACAGAAAGTCGAGAGAAGAGGTACAATTTTACCTTGCCAACATTGTAGCCTCTGTCAGTGTCCTTGCCATTCAACACTTCCTAGAGTGTTGGATGCCTGTGTCCTCCACCAACCCCTGTGGTACAATTTTTCAACTCTTATCTCACTGCTGAGTCCTGTATTTTTAAACCACGGCAGGCTTGCTCCTTTATTAAGATTTAATGTAACAGCACTCTCACTAGAGATAAATAGGCCATGTCTGCAATCTGGACAATAAATAGTCATTGTCCACAATTCCCTATTTCAGGCTATGGTGGACAGCAGTTGAGTTGCAATTGTAAACAGGCTGTTACAGTATGAAAAGAAAGGTACATTTAAGTGTTTTTAGAATTATAGCCAAATCCAGCTTCAGCAAAAAAACAATGCGCTTTCACTGTGTTCTGGGGGAGCCAGGGAGTGGGTAGGGTGGACTCGATGTCTGCCGGCTACCCGCAATTGCTCCCCCGCAGTGACAGAACGGGCTCCGTTGATGTAAACGCATGGATCTCCGTTGTGACAGGGGGAAGGAATGTGATCACAGGCTCCCTGTATATGGGAGCTGTGATCACTCTCCTCCCCCACTCAGCTCAGCCCCCACACTGTTAGTAACACACACAGGGAACACAGAGGTGATCAGATACCACCAAAAAAGCTCTATTTGTGGGAAAAAAGGACGCAAATTTTGTTTGGGTACAACGTCGTACGACCGCGTAATTGTCAGTTAAATTGATGCAGTGCCGAATCGCAAAAAGTGCTCTGGTCCTAAAGGGGGAAATCCTTTGGGGCTGAAGTGGTTAACAGGGAAGAGAAGAACCCTATCCTTTAGATCATATGCTCGAATGATAACTTGTCTGATCCACCTACCAATGGTGAAATGAGAATCAGGGAGGCAGCTGCAATAAGTACAAAGAGGGAATCAGATTACCTAAAAAAGGCAGTAGCTAAGAGATAAACAGCACAAACCAGGTTGCACTGTTGAGAGAAAGTTCCTCAGGATATTTTGAGTAGGATATAAAGAAGGAAGGACAATGAACTGAATGACTGAGGTGGAAGGAAGTAGCCACCTAAGGCTTGGGTCTCAAGACAACCTTACTCTTACAAACACTAGGAAGGGCTCTATGCATGATAAAAAACAAAAAGAGAGGTGCCTCTAAGTGCAAAATGTATGGAACAGTTTATTGCACATAACCAAATAAAAACTCACATGGAGTAAGTAAACACCAGGCACATCAGAGATCCACGGGGAAAAGGGGAGCCGATCCAACCAACGGTGCAATCATCCATCCAGGTGCCAGACCGCAGCCTCTCTTGGTAAACTCCTCACAGCGATGGAAATCCGGCCTGTCCATGGGGAAGCCCAAAGTGAGGCTTGGAGAGCACGATGGAGATGGCGTGGGAGGATGGCGTCATCAACATGTGATGTGTTTCGATACCGGACAGGCTACGATATTGTGGTAGCTGAGCTACTTCTTCAGGCAATAGGGGACAAGGACGTGCATACCAAAGAGTATCGCAGAGGGGTGAGATAAAGGACTCCAAGGGGAGGGACATGGGGGAAAGTGATAGAATATTGGCCAGATCAAGTACATATATACATGGCAATCAAAAACATGGGGACACTCTTATATAAAAATATATCATATGTACCTGAATGTGAAATATTATAAATATGTACATATACACGTAGAAACAAAAAATCGGAGCAGACAACAAAGAAAATGTGCACTAATGACAAAAATAAATAAAAATGAGATCTTTGGTAAATCCACAAGTGTTATGGTAAAACATGAGGATGAAACATAATAATAATCCAAAGTGCTAGTGACTATGTAGATAAAAAAATGTATAAAATAAAATAAAACATATAAATATAATTTTTTATATTTTTATATATATTATTATTTATTTTAGATTTTTGTATATAATTTTATAATTTTTATTTATTTTTGTCATTAGTGCACACTTTGTTTGTTGTCTGCTTCGATTTTTTTGTCTCTACGTATAGATGCACACATTTATAATTTTTCACATTTAGGTACATATGATGTATTTTTATATAAGAGGGTCCCCATGTTTTTGATTGCCATGTATATATGTACTCGATCAGGCAAATAGTCTATCACTTTCCCCTATGTCCCTCCCCTTGGAGTCCTTTATCTCACCCCTCTGTGATACTCTTTGGTATGCACGTCCTTGTCCCCTATTGTCTGAAGAAGTAGCGCAGCTACCACAACACCGTAGCCTGTCCGCTATCAAAACGCGTTGCACATGCTCTCCAAGCCTCGCTCTGGGCTTCCCCGCGGACCGGCCGGCTTTCCATCGCTGTGAGGAGTTTGCCAAGAGAGGCTGCGGTCTGGCACCTGGATGGTTGATTGCACCATTGGTTGGATCGGCTCCCCTTTTCCCTGTGGATCTCTGTTGTGCCTGTTGTTTACTTACTCCATTTGAGTTTTTATTTGGCTATGTGCAATAAACTGTTCTCTCTCTTTGTTTTTTGTTCCAGTGTACTTGAGCTCCGGTTTCAGCTCATATCAAATGGCTGCCCTCTGTGTCCCCATGGATCTCATAGACTTCTAATATTGGTATTCATGTTATTGAACTTCCTTGTGTACTGAGGATTCCTGGCTGTTGTGCCTTATACTTGCTGTTGTTTCCATACAAGATAAGGCTTCTAACTCAGAGAGGAGATAGTAGCGAGAAAGGCCACTTTGCGAGTGAGATTGGACAAAGGAATATCCCTAAGAGGTTCTGCCTCTGAGGGGATGATTGAACCAATTTAAGGTCCCATGGTGAATGTACAGGGGGTGAAAAATATAAGGGACCATGTAAAGGTAAAGATACATGATGGGAGGAAGGGATCCCATTAGGAGACCTTCTACATATTGGACACTTAGTGTCTAGTACCACATCCTATAGAAATTGTACACAAATGAAAAACCTAACTAAAGAATGAAGGACTTTAAAGGTACAACGTATATAATGAAAAGTCAATCTTTTATTCTACAAATGTTAAAAAAACATTTGTAACATTAAAAAGACAAAAAAATGCTGCACGTCAATATTGTAAGTACATAGAGTTCTATTTTGTATCGTCACTCATCATCCCCATCAAACTTGGGCGATTGATTGCTTTCTGTACCTTTGATGCATTTCATGGGTCAATGTCTGCTTCATCAGGAAGATAACTACAGTCAAGCTCTGTACCTTACAGATGAAACATCAACATTAGAGATGAGCGAACACCTGGACGTTCAGGTTTGGCGGGTTCGGCCGAACTTTCCGAAAACGTTCGGGTTTGGTACCGAACGTTATCCGAACTTTACCCCGGACCCCGAACCCCATTGAAGTCAATGAGGACCCGAACTTTTCGGCACAAAAATGACTGTAAAAAAGTCCTGGAAAGTGCTAGAGGGCTGCAAAAGGAAGAAAAATGGGAGATGTTATTAGATCTGCAATCTGTCCCTCAAAGCAGTAGTAATCTCTGCCTAGTCCAGTATTAGATCGTTCTGTAATCAGATCGTTCTGTAATGCAGGATGAGAGATCGTTCTGTAATCAGATAGTTCTGTAATGCAGGATGAGAGATCGTTCTGTAATCAGATCATTCTGTAATGCAGGATGAGAGATCGTTCTGTAATCAGATCTTTCTGTAATGCAGGATGAGATGTTATAGATCTACAATCTGTCCCTAAAAGCAGTAGTAGTAATCTCTACCTAGTTATTATCACTGCAATCTGTCTCTCACAATCTGTCCCTCACAGCACCTGCAGCATCCTCTCCCTACACTAACCTGAGAGCATGTGACATGCAGCACTGTGACTCCAGCCTCATATAGAGGCTGGGTCACATGATGCACTGGCCAATCACAGCCATGCCATTAGTAGGCATGGCTGTGATGGTTCTAGGGAAAATCAGTGAAACGCTTGTTGATTGGCTGCACTGCAGCCATTCAACATGCGTGATAAAATACCAGAACCTGAACCAGAACATTTTCCTCAAACGTTCGGGTTCGGATTCGGGACACGGACACCCGAAAGTCCGGTACGAACCCGAACTTTACAGTTCGGGTTTGCTCAACTCTAATCAACATACATAGTTACAGATACCACCATCAATTGCAATCTTCTGAAAGGAACCAATCCGAGCCTGGGAAATGTGTTCACTAAGGATCCTATATAGGAAACCAGACTTGTGTCATGACTAGTTCTGTGACCTATTCGGGAATACTTCAATTTAGTCTTACTGTGTAAACATCGCTCTAGGTATTCAGATTGAGGCATGGATGAGAAAGCAAAAGTGTCCTTCAGGGTGGTTGCTGCAGCAACTGCATCAAACATCAGGCTCAGGTACTCCAATCTGTGAGGTAGGTCCCCCAAAGACTCTCTCAGACTAAGGGTCCAACCAAAGCTCAGCGTACTGATCAATTAACAGGGGATCATCCCGATAACTCAGAAAATGAATATCCTGAGCATAAAGCAAAGCTAAAACCAGGGCAAGCACCTTGAGGTGTACAGACTCTAACACTAATTGGGATCATACAGCCTCAATAATATCCTCCATGGTATACTAAGACTGGGTACATTTAGGCCGAATATAGGCTGGTATCGATCAGTGTGTACACCTGTCTTTCCAACAGAAGCTGGTCTAATGGCTGGCTTTTGTCAAAGGTACATCAACCAATCAGCACTGGTTGCCAATGGCTGTGAGCGCTGATCAGTGTGTTATAGCGGGAGGGGACAGTCCCCCTGTCAGAACAGGAAAGCACAGCAGGGGAGGACGGCGCATTGTGTGTCTTTGTATGGCAATCTGTCAGTGTTTTTCCATTCAGCCCACTAGGCTGTGGAGGGGGTGCGAGCAGCTCGCTGAGAATCTTAGTGAGCTGCTGGTGTAGGCATCTGGATGGATCTCGACCACAGCCTCTGTGATGTCAGCCGACAGCGGGATTTTGACCGCTGACAGATGAAAATGGTAAGGTACAGTCAAAAATGCTTTGGCTATACTTCTCCTTCAAGCTTAGATGAAATCTCTTCATCAGTCATAAAATCCTGAACCTCTACTCTGAAGGAAAAGGATCATCCTCAACCACTATTTCCTCCTCGTGTAATAATGTGCCTGGCTCAAGGGCAAATTCAAAGAACAATTCAGGAGGGGAGGTCAAAGGGGCTATCAAGGACCTCTGTAAGTATTGAGATTCTGCCCATGAAATCTGATATTGTTGCAGAAAATTACTATCTTGATAAAAAATAAACTTCTGTAGCAAATGAGCCAACAGAGTGGCAACAGAAAGGGGGCAACTATCAGAATAAAGGGTGCTATGGCCCTGTGTAGTTAAAGTACCAACTTGGAGCTGTGAGCTGAGCCTGAACTATAAAGGCCATCTGATCCTTTTCCCCCTGCACTTGTGATGTTCCATGCTTTGTAAAAATTTGCACCCAAAGGGGTAACATGACTGCTGTGGAAAGGGTGGGGTAAGCCTTGGTAGGATGCTCTGGACCTAGCTATCATAGTGAGACCACTGTACTGTGCCAATGGAGGAGGATCAGAAGCTGTCACAAGACATGCCCAGAAGGAGGAAGAGGCAGGGTGCGCAGACTCTGTAACCCACACAACAATGAGGCATTTATCAGTGAGTGCTAAGGCTGAGCAGACACACAAAGGTGCTCTAGTGAGAAGGTAACATAGGCACAATAGCACTGAGCAAATGTGTGTAAGTGTGGCAAAATCGCACCAGATACTAGAAATTCAAGCCATAACCACAGGAAAGATGATTGCCGAAAAGCATACACACCAAGAGGCTGGACAAGAATGTTTAAAGGGCTGCTGCTCTGTATTTACCAATGATGCTTGCATGCTAGCAGGACTATAATGGGTCAGAACCCATCTTGGCTTTTCCCTCTATGATGGGCATACCCCTATAGGAGTCTTCAGACACAAGGCGCTGCTGCTGGCACAACAGCAGAGCCTTGGACCTTGTAAATACCCTTCAGCTCACAGTACACATTGTACTATATGCCAAGGGGAGCACCTAGAGCAGAGTCCAGTACGTTCTAGCAATATTACAGGCTGACTCAATTTCTTCAATCTGATGTGGTCCAGGTACGGTTCCCAAAGGCACAGCCAAGGAGTCAACCAGATCTGGAAGTTGCTAAGAAAATCTTGTGTACTGTACAACAAGAAATGTACATTTTTTATCATGAGAAAGGGTTTTTGTTATTATATTACAGTGTATATGATCATTTTGCTGGGCCTTGAACTCTGTATTGGCTTTAATTGGTTTTAGGGTTCCTTCTGTCAGTAATACTAATAATAATAAAATGTATTTGCATTTCTCATGTCTGTATAGAGTTGATATTTACTGTCTGTCATACACATACAGTATAATTCTTTACTCACACATGTGAGGTGTCCCTAAATATTGAGACCTATATAAACCTGTTTTGATTCTGAAATACTGAATATGGATGCACCACCTATGCGTTCTATTTTATCATCAGCAAGGGTCTCAATCTTGTGTAATTTTAATATCTAGTTTACAACTGATAAGGAAGATCTGCCAGCACAGTAACAACAGGGTTTTTTTTTTAATAGTAAACATACCTCCCAGTCTCTTCATAAACATTACATGGAATGGGATTGTTTAATGGTATTTTTTTTAAGTTTTGGAGTTTTCAAAAAGCAGCATGTTAAAATGTAAGCAAATGTAAACAAAAGTAACACACAAAAAAAAAAGTAGATGTTATCCCAATTTGACTGCAAAGGTGTAAATACACTTTCAAGCCGCTATGAGGTTTTGATGGCTAGCAATGCTAGACAAGAAGACTGGGCAGTGAGTAATTCCAGCGGTCTTTTAGTGTAGCAAAGCTGAATGTTAAATTTCACATCTAGACTGGGACCTTTGTGTATCCCACATTAAATTGGTAACACATCATTTCTCAGTGAAATTATTAGTCTAACAGTCAGGGGCATCCTTCTGCTTCTGCCATTATTAGTCTCATCTACATTAAAGCAAAACTCCAGGCAAGTAGTTAAATATGCAGTTGAAATACATATGTCAGCCGTTTTGCTTGCCAAAGGATTTGTAGTATTGTACATTCATAATAGTTATTTACACACATTTCCACACTCCACCCAGGTGAAATACATAGTTCCTGATTTGAAAAAAAAAATAATCTTCCTGGTTCCTCCATGCAGCTTCCTATGTCCCCCTTTACCTTCAGCCTCCACATTGTATCAATGAATGAATTCAGTCGAATGAGCTGATCGAGGACGCAGTACTGGAAAACCAAGAATTGATAAAAATGTATGCCCTACCATGGGTCCCAGTGGGTCCATTGGACCCAGGCAGCATTTTGAGAGGAGCAGAAAACTGAATCACAGCCACCTCTCCTTCTCTTCTATTTACTCAGCAAATTGACAACCAAGATTTCTTTCCAGCAGTTTTGTGTGTCATGATGACAACTGCCCCCTGGCCGCTCCACCTGCCCCTATACTACCCTAGCCTGTCCATATACTACCCTAGCCTGTCCATATACCACCTTAGCCTTTCTATACACTACCCTAGCCTGTCCATATACTACCCTAGCCTGTCTATATACTGTCCTAGCCTGTCCATATACTACCCTGGCCTGTCTATATACTGCCCTGGCCTGTCTATATGCTACCCTAGCATTTTTTAGATACTGCCCTAGCCTGTCCATATATACTACCCTATCCTTTCTATATACTGCCCTAGCCTGTCCATATACTACCCTAGCCTTTCTATATACTGCCCTGGCCTGTCCATATACTACCCTAGCCTGTCTATATACTGTCCTAGCCTGTCCTTATACTACCCTAGCCTGTCGATATACTGCCCTAGCCTGTCCATATACTACCCTGGCCTGTCTATAGACTGCCCTAGCCTGTCTATATGCTACCCTAGCCTTTATATATACTGCCCTAGCCTGTCCATATACTACCCTAACCTTTCTATATACTGCCCTAGCCTGTCTATATACTGCCCTAGCTTTTCTATATACTACCCTGGCCCGCCCCTATACTGCCCTAGCTCGCACCTTGGAATTGAACATAATGGTATGTCCTATAATTTTGCCGTTGCATGTAAATCTGACTTCCTGGTGAATTAATTTTACTTTTAATTAACATGATATGAAATAATGGATGTAGGGGCTTTTTGATGGGCGTGATTTTTTTTTTTTTTTTGGGGGGGGTGGGGGGCAGCATTTCATTCTTGGACCCAGGCAGCACAATGTCTTGGGCCAGCCCTGATGTATGCCCATCATTGGGATGGCTGTCTGAAAATGACAAATCAGTTTTCAGGTAAAATAGTAAACATTTATTTCAAAAAGCATAACCGTATGTTAACCATGAATTTAGGTATTTGCCTGAATATCCATAAAAAAATTCAACCAGAGCAGATCATTTTAAATTTACATCTAATACTTTTAACTTTTTATTGAATTTGTAAAGTGAACTACAATAAGACAACATATACATTCTTGTAATTCTATAAAAAGTATATGAATCCAAACCTTATTAGTCCTCTAGCTTTGGAAATGCTAAGACAAATCTAAACAAATTGTACATTTTAGATATGAGGCCAAAACTGATTTATATTAAAAGTCTTGTACATATTTTACTTGTTCGATTAGATATTTTATATTTATCAGTTGAGAATCTGCTTCGATACCCAGTTGACCCAGTTCAGAATAGTGTTTCAAGTTTGGATCAAATGGTTAATTTGTTTATAATAATGATATGTAAAGTGTGTACGCATCCTTGATTTATTTAAAAATAAATATAAATATATATATATATACATTATATTACCAAAAGTATTGGGACACCTGCCTTTACATGCACATGAACTTTAATGGCATCTCAGCTTCAACTCTTCTGGGAAGGCTGTCCACAAGATCCGTAGGGTTCAATATTGAGTTGGCCCACCCTTTGCATCCTTTGCAGCTATAACAGCTTCAACTCTTCTGGGAAAACTGTTCACAAGGTTTAGGTGCATTTCTATGGGAATGTTTAACCATTTGTGAGGTCAGACCCTGATGTGGACAAGAAGGCCTGGCCTGCAGTCTCTGCTCTAATTCATTCCAAAGGTGTTCTATCGGGTTAAGGTCAGGACTCTGTGCAGGCCAGCCAACTTTCTCCACCCCACACTTGCTCAACCATATCTTTATGGACCTTGCTTTGTACACTGGTCCAAATCATTTGGTGGAGGGGGGATTATGGTGTGGGGTTGTTTTACAGAGACTGGGCTTGGCCTCTTCTCCAGTGAAGGAAACTCTTAAGTCGCCAGCATACCAAGACATTTTGGACAATTTCATGCTCCCAACTTTGTGGGAACAGTTTGGCGTTGGCCCCTTCCTGTCCCAACATGACTGTGCACCAGTGCACCAAGCAAGGTCCATAACGACATGAATGAACACGTTTGGGGTGGAGGAACTTGACTGGCCTGCACAGAGTCCTAACTTCATCCTGATAGAACCCCTTTGGGATGACTTAGAACGGAGACTGCGAGCCAGGCCTTCTCATCCACATCAGTGCCTGACCTCACAAATGCATTCTAGAAAAATGGTCAAACATTCCCATTGACACACTTCTAAACCTTGTGGACAGCCTTCCCAGAAGAGTTGAAGCTGTTATAGCTGCAAAGGGTGAGCCAACTCAATATTGAAACCTACGGACTAAGACTGGGATGCCAATAAAGTTCATGTGCATGTAAAGGCAGGTGTCACAATACTTTTGGTAATATAGTGTGTGTATATATACAGTATCTCACAAAAGTGAGTACACCCCTCACATTTTTATGAATATTTTATTCTATGTTTTTATGTGACAACACTGAAGAAATTACACTTTGCTACAATGTAAAGTAGTGAGTATACAGCTTGTATAACAGTGTAAATTTGTTGTCCCCTCAAAATAACTCAACACACAGCCATTAATGTCTAAGCCGCTGGCAAAATCATTGAAGTGCCTTTTGAAAGAATTGGCATGGTAATGCTGGACTATGCCACACTATATCCTGAAGCCATTCCCTTGAGAAATACCTCAGCTAAAACTATTGCCAGAGAGCTTGGCCAGGTATTTAGTCGTGTGAGTATTCCAAAAGAAATAAAGTGCAGCGCTATCAATGTTCATAAAGTCTTTAAATGGAGAAAAAGATGACAGCAGAAGAGATCCCAGCCTCCGTGTACGAAATAAAGGGGTTAGTGCGTCACACTACACCACAAACACACTGCTCTTACCCTAAAACGTGTGACCCCCCTGGATAAGAGCGGTCAGAACACGTTTGATTAATATAAGGCAAGCAGGATAGATGGAAGTATTCCTCCCCTCACAGGACGTCAAAAACTCAAACTCAAACTCACGTCCACACTACGCAGATATATACCTTGACTGCCCATATCTAACCAAATGAATGGCGGAGGCCAGTTACAGCCAAGATTCTCGGCTGTAACTGGCCTCCGCCATTCATTTGGTTAGATATGGGCAGTCTAGGTCATGTCTATTAAATTCAGTTTGGATCTTTATGCTGATTGGCCCTCCAAGGGTGACGTGGGGTATATATCTGCGTATTGTGAACGTGTGGGCGTGCCCCTGATGACGTCAGATGTGACGAAGCCGGTCGAAGCCACGCACACACGCCCACTACGCTACTGCGCATGTGCGGCCCGTCGTTGCCATTTGTGTTACTGGCGGAACGCCACACTTTGCCTGATGATCGCGTTTCCATATGAGTGCTAGTTTTTATCATTAATAAACTTGCTTTTAAACAATATTACGCTATGTGGAGCTCCTTTGTTCTTCTATGGTGCCTCATCTGAGAGTCTGTACTCGCCTGAAGAATGGAGGCGTGGAAAGTCTAGCTGGTTTGATGACCTGTTGGTGAATTGGAGTTTTTGACGTCCTGTGAGGGGAGGAATACTTCTATCTATCCTACTTGCCTTATATTAATCAAACATGTTCTGACCGCTCTTATCCAGGGGGTGACACGTTTTAGGGTAAGAGCAGTGTGTTTGTGGTGTAGTGTGACGCACTAACCCCTTTATTTCATACACGGAGGCTGGGATCTCTTCTGCTGTCATCTTTTTCTCCATTTAAAGACTTTATGAACATTGATAGCGCTGCACTTTATAGCTGCTTAAATTACTGTCATCATTTGTTTTTTTATTTATTTGCGCGTATTTACCAACATTTTTTTGATTATTCTAAAAGAAATGTTGATGGATCAAGGCACCTCATCCACCCGCGTGTCTAAATTCGATGCGTACCCAATGCCTCAGGTTGACGAGCTTGTTGATAGATTGAGAGGTGCCCGGTACATAACTACTTTAGATCTGACTAAAGGTTATTGGCAGATACCCCTAATGGAGTCTGCAAAAGAGAAAACTGCTTTTTCTACTCTCAAGGGGTCCTTCCAGTATAAGCGGATGCCTTTTGGTTTGTATGGTGCTCTTGCCTCATTCCAGAGAATGATGGATAAGACCACATCGGCAATACGCAGCCGCCTATTTGGAAGATGTAGTAATCCACAGCCCAGATTGGGAATCTCCAGGTGCAAGCAGTAGTAGATTCCCTTTAGGAAAACAGGACTCACTGCCAACCCCAAACAGTGTGCCATAGGCTTAGAGAAGGCCAAATACCTTGGCTACATTATTGGTCGGGCTGATCAAGCCTCAGATCAATAAGATTGAGGCAGTTCAAAAGTGGCCCCAACCTATAAATAAAAAGCAAGTTTGTGCATTTCTGGAGATAAGAGGGTACTACAGGCATTTTATACCCAATTTTGCCACCTTTGCAGCCCCACTGACGGATCTGACGAAGGGTAGAGGGTCGGTCATGATCAAGTGGAATCCTGAGGCAAAGAAGGCATTTCAAATGTTGAAGCAAGCACTTTGTGCACAACCTGTGCTCGTGACCCCAGATTTCACAAAGGAGTGCATGGTGTAGACAGATGCCTCTGATGTGGGACTGGGTGCTGTACTGTCCCAAGTCAGAGATGGGGAGGAGCACCCAGTGGTTTACCTTAGCAGAAAGCTCAACAGACATGAGAAAAAATATGCCATTGTTGAGAAGGAATGTTTAGCTATCAAATGGGCCTTAGATGCCCTGAAATATTACCTGTTGAAGAGACCATTGAAAATAGTCACTGATCATGCCCTGCTTAAATGGATGTGTGACAACAAGGAGAAAAACAGCTGGATGACAAGGTGGTTCCTTGCTCTTCAAGTATTTAAGTTCACAGTGCAACATAGAGCTGGGAAACTCCAAAATAATGCAGATGCCCTTTGCCGTATCAATTGTCTGGTTGGGATAGTTACTCAGCCACACGGGCTTGAGCAGAGGGGGGGATATGTGGCGTTATGAAAGGTGAGGTGATGGATGGACATTATATTTCCCCTCGCATGCATTCACTTGCAGAAAAGGTGGAATCCGGTCCGGGTTTTACCAGCCACCTTGGCAAGGTGGCTTCCGGACCAGATTTTGCGGTCCACTTGTGTCCATCAACAGGTGGTATAAAGGAAGCAGGTCTGGATCAGGTGATTTGCTCTGGCCTGGGACTCAGGAGCCATCAAGCCTGAGAGACCTTATGAACTGAACTTTGCTTTGTGACTGAAACAAAAGGTTTGCATTATCTTTGTTTTGTGGGTGACTGGGAGAAGCCCTTCACCTCTGAGTTAGGAAGCTGGAAATGTTTAGTTAGTGCCTGGATGGCAAGGATTAATTTTCTGTTTTGTTTATTTGATTTACCAGCAACCTTTTAAATAAACCTGGCTACAAGTCAGATTTTAAGAAAACCTGCTGTTTGGACTACCTTTTTCCCAGGAAAGGTGATCTCCATTGAGCTAACCACATAATATATATAATTTAGAATGGCCCACTAAATTGGAATTTCCGGTTGAAGCCCTTATTGCAAAAAATCCCTCCTCTCTTAATGCAAAGTCAAAACATACTTTGGAGTAAATTTACAAAGTAGTGAACTTGACATTCACCAAACATTGACTGTAGGTGACTTTTCCTGGTGCATGCATTTTAAATGACAGTTTAATCTTTTATTACCTGTGCAGTATCTACAGCCCAGATCGTTACTGTAACTGAAAACCAGAAGCAGGATTCAGTAAGACACTGCTTGTCAATGTATGAATGGGGCAAGCCTGGGTGATCTACTAGCTCCACCCATTAAAGGCAATTCTATTATAAAGACAACAAAGCTGCCTTTCCTAGCTTACAAGGGGGTCATTAGAACCAGAAATGCTTTTCTTGATGCTTGCTGAGGGACAAGGTTGAGGCTGAATATTATTAGCAAAGCAGTTGATTTGAACAAATGGATGAATGAGGAAAGGTAGGTATGTGTCTTAGCATAAACAGTATTTTAAAACTGGCTAGAGCTCATCTTTAAGAAAGGGTTCCAAGTGGAATTGGTGGAAATGGATTACTGAATAGTGAATGCAGGATAGACATTGAGATATTTACATAGTAGTGAACCCAACATTCACCAAACATTTACTGCATATGATAAGCGCTAGTGTTGAGCGAACCCGGACTGTAACGTTCGGGTCCGTACCGAACTTTCGGGTGTCCGTGGCACGGACCCGGACCCGGACATTTCAAAAATCGTTCGGGTTCGCACTTACAACCCAAGTGATGATACATTTATAGAGTTACAGATAGGACGTAAGTGATAAGTCATTAGGTAAAGGTGGTTAAGGTGAACCTTGGGAAAGAATTTCTACTCGAGATCGGTCAAAATTTTATGACAAATACGATTCTGTGTATGGATGGAAAGGAGTAAGTAGGTAAACAAGTTTAGTTGACGAAACGATTATTATAAGTCGGAGTTGGAACAGGGAGTCGTTCGTAGTTCTTTTCGTAAAGACCAAGATTACTGGGGGAACATTCGATCCTTTCCGTCGAAACAACAGAAATATTATCTTAACGGAAATTACCCACCTCGATCATCTAG
>BLSH010391565.1:1707729-1728806 GCA_018402905.1 Glandirana rugosa | reverse complement strand
CCGCTCTATTCAGCCAATGAAATTCAGAGGAGGAGCGGCTTCAGCCTGTGTGCTGCTTGTAGCATCGCCGCTCCTCCTCTGAATTTCATTAGCTGAATAGAGCGGCTCTTCTCATCTCACAGCCACCGCCCTCCGGGAAGCTGCTCGGCAGGGATCAGCACTGCGAACATGGAGAGGAGAGAACTCTTACAGTTTGGCGCCCCGCAACCCGCGGCGCCTGGGTGCAGTGCACCCCAGGCACCCGCCCAGGATCGGCCCTGCTCAAACTGAAGGTGCAGGAGCGCAAGGTCTCTAACATCCACCAGCTCAATGATGTCCTCATGAAGGAGAGGAAGAGGACTCCAGTGAAAACCTATGAAGCTCTGGTGAACTCCATGCCCAAAAGGGTTAAATAATTGTGGTCACACAAAATATTGACACTTTGGGCTCAATTTGGACATTTTCACTTAGGGGTGTACTCACTTTTGTTGCCAGCGGTTTAGATATTAATGGCTGTGTGTGAGTTATTTTGAGGGGACAGCAAATTTACACTGTTATACAAGCTGTACACTCACTACTTTACATTGTAGCAAAGTGTAATTTCTTCAGTGTTGTCACATGAAAAGATGCAATAAAATATTTACAAAAATGTGAGGGGTGTACTCACTTTTGTGAGATACTGTATATCACTTTGAGTTGTAACTGAGTATGACACTGAAGATATGTCGATCTGAAATTTCTAGATCTATACTGGAATACGGACATCATGACACAGGATGCAGGCAGGCTGCAGTCAGTTTCTTGATTTGCTCATATGTTTCTAATGTTTAACACTTAAAGCTGAAAAACAGCTAAATATGTAGTTTGAAGGCATTTATGACCTATTTTATCTTTTAAAGGGTATGTTTTCTAGGGTAGGTTCAAGTTGGTAGCCCTATTTTTTTTCTGCACATAAGCAACGCAGCCTGGTCACCTCTCTGCCCCAGCCTTCATTGTTAGTGAACAATAAAGGAGCAGCAAGAGACTGATCAGGTAAGCTCTCTATTTTCTCTTCCCATCTGTACCATCATTGTCAAATCATGTACACAGAGCATAATGGATTTCCTCCTAATATTGACAACACTTCCATTCCATTGTAAATGCTGCTGTATAAAAGATTGCAGGAGGCCGATAGCAAGTCAAAATCAGATAGTAACAGAAGTTGTGTTTAAAAATATATGTGTGGGGCTGGGGTCAAACTGCCTTGCAGAAGGGAACCTCTCTGTGGATGTGCTCACTAGTGCCCAGGACCAGTTGGGATCGCGGTCATACAAAATCAGCATTAAGGTGGCATCCTGTACTTAAATGTGAGCCGTCCAACTTGCACAGTAACTCATTAAGCTTGAGGCTCTTCACTGTGAGACACTCTTCTTTCATGCCACTGTACACCTTATCTTACAGCATGCAGTATTTTGAGGGGGACACTGTGGTCCTGCTTCACCAGAGCACCCACCACCCATGCCTGGTACTACTCTTCCACTGGCTGGCTGCTATAGCATTCCCACCAATCCTGTTTACCCATAGCAACCACATTTTAGACATGATTTCCAGTCATCTCCTCTGCATGATTAACCCTTTCTTGCTGGCACTCTAGTTTCTACTCTTCATACCCATTGATGTTACAGGCCCTGATTTTAAGATATGCCATGTACCTTAATGCACCCCTTTTAATAACTTCAGGCCAGGCATGAAACAGTTAACAGCAACTTTACTGAAGACTTGCAGCAGTACAATCCATAATGTACAGTCTCTCAGAAGCACAGACACAGTCCTAATTTAACTAAGGTTGGCTGTCCAGTTCATACCTTGCAAAGAGATAGTAAGTCCTTAGCGACAGTCCATTACTGGTGGTTTCCTGCCTCTAAGTGGAATCCCACATGGACGACCCAGTTGTGAGGAACCCATTGCTCTGACCGGACTATGTGACTCAGCAAGCCCGATACAGAACTCCCATGAAGAACCACCTAGCCTTGAGCCCTCCCTCTGTATTTATCATTACACAAATGGCTCAGGACCCAGAAAAGCCTGGGAAAGAGTCCAGTTACTGTTAGCCCCTTACCATTCCCAGGTGGCCCAGTCACATATTGCCAATACTTCATCTGTAAAAATACATTCACAGGTACCCAGTAAACACATGCTTATGTAGCTTTTTTTTTTAATAAATACATAACAGCACTATTTGGTGTTTTACAGTATATCTGCCTGCGTTTTAGCATTAACATTTAGTTATCTTGTTTAGATCAGCTGTGACTTTTGGCCTTTTGGTATGCCTGCTGTTATGACCTCTACTAGCAGTGTACTTATTTATACTTATTATTTTGGCATCTTATCATTTTTACTAATTGAATAAGGCTGGGTTCACACTTGTCTGACAAACGGACCGACATTGAGAACACAAGTCGCATGACATCACCAAATCAATGTTTCCCTATGAGAGTCATCTTAACGGGTCCAACACATGTCGGCCCGACTTTGAAAAAGATTCCTGCATTACTTTGGTCTGACTTTGATCCTACTTCAGCCCATTGAATATCATTTGAAGGGGAACTCCATGCCAAATTTAAAAAAACAGCATGGATCCCCCTCCAAAATCATACCAGGCCCTTCGGTCTGGTATGGATTTTAAAGGGAACCCCCACGCCAAGATCCATACCAAACCCTTAACCGAGCATGCAGCCCAGCAGGTCAGCAAAGGGGGTGGGGATGAGCGAGCGCCCCCCCTCCTGAACCATACCAGGCCGTGTGCCCTCAACATGGGGGGGTGGGTGCTTTGGGGCAGGGGGGCCCTCCGCCCCACCACCCAAAGCACCTTGTCCCCATGTTGATGAGGACAAGGGCCTCTTCCCGACAACCCTGGCCGGTGGTTGTTGGGGTCTGCGAGTGGGGGCTTATCATAATCTGGAAGCCCCCTTAACAAGGGGGCCTCCAGATCCCGCCCCCCACCCTATGTGAATGAGTATGGGGTACATTGTACCCCTACCCATTCACCTAACAAAAGTGTCAAAAATAAACCTACTGCACATGTTTTTAAAGTATTTTATTAAATCAGCTCAGGCGTCTTCTCCCTCTCCAGCTCTTCTCCCTACTCGGGCGATGTTTTCTTCTTCTGTCGGGTCTTCTCCCTCTTCTGTCTTCTCGCTTTTTTGCCGGGTCTTCTCCCTCTTCTGTCTTCTCGCTCTTTTGCCGTGTATTCTCCGCTGTCTCTGTTCTTCTTCTGATGTTGACTTGATGCGATCTCCCACACTAATGCTGGGTCCACACTTTGCCTTTACTTATATTGGCATGGGGCAGGGCTACCCGCTGACGTCATCCGGATACCCCACCCCCTTATGATGTCACTGCCGAGGCATGATGGCCGGTGACATCATAAGGGGTGGGGCCCCCAAATGACATCAGCGGGTGGCCCCGACCCATGCCAATTTAAGAAAGGGCACAGGCTGGTCCCGGCATTAGTGCGGGAGATCATATCGAGTCAACATCGGAAGAAGAACAGAGGGAGAAGATGGCGAAGAAGACCCGGCAAAAGAACGAGAAGACAGAAGAGGGAGAATACCCAGCAAAAGAGCGAGAAGACAGAAGAGGGAGAAGACCCGGCAGAGGAAGAAGACCTTGCCCAAGGAGGGAGAAGAGCTGGAGAGGGAGAAGACGCCTGAGCTGATTTAATAAAATACTTTAATAACCTATGTAGTGTCTTTTTTTTAGGTGAGTGGTTAGGGGTACAATGTACCCCATACTCATTCACATAGGGTGGGGGATTGGGATATGGGGGCCCCCTTGTTAAAGGGGGCTTCCAGATCATGATAAGCCCCCTGCCTGCAGACCCCGACAACCACCAGCCAGGATTGTCGGGAAGAGGCCCTTGTCCTCATCATCATTGGGACAAGGTGTTTTGGGGTGTGCAGGGCCCCCCCTGTCCCAAAGCACCCACCCCCCCATGTTGAGGGCATATGGCTTGATATGGTTCAGGAGGGGGGGTACTCGCTCATCCCCACCCCGTTTCCTGACCTGCCAGGCTGCGTGCTCGGATAAGGGTCTGGTATGGATTTTGGGGGGGGGGGGGAACCCATGCCATTTTTTTTTTAATTTGGAGGGGTTCCCTTTGAAGATCCCCAGAGCACAAGTTACCTGGTATTTTTGGGATAAAAGTCGGAACCCCGTTCACTGAAGTCGGACCGATGTCGCACAGCAAAGTAGGATGAAAGTCTGATCATAGTCGTGCCAGACAAGTGTAAACCCAGACTTATATATCTTAACACAGAAATGGAGAAGTGTGAAAAGCCAACTTGCTGCAACAAAGTACTAATAGGCCACAGCAAAAACAACTGCATTAACAATGTCATCTCTGAGGTTAGAACTGGTTAAGCAATCTCTCAACTCCGGCATTTTCTAGACCCGTGGTGGTCAACATTCTTGATATGGGGGGCCTCAAGTGTGGCCCTCAACAATATTCAATATCAATCTTCAATCAATATTCAATCAATATTCAGTGTCAGAAATGGCAGACGTACAACAGGATACAGTCAAAAACTATGAGCATGATACAAGAGATGGTTAGAGACTGTGGACATGGTACAGAAGATGTTCTGAGACTGCAGACATGATACAAGAGATGGTCAAAGAATGTGGGTATGGTACAGGAGATGGTCATAGCCTGCAGACATGTTACAAAAGATGGTCAGAGACCGAGGACATGCTGCATGAGACTGTCATAGACTGAACATGTTAAAGGAGTTGTTGCAGACTGGGGGCATGCTTCAGGAGACTGTATAGACTGCAGACATTACTTGAGACTGCTAGAAATCACTGCTATAACTGTGCAATAAGGCAACAGAGGTGAGTGTCTGCAAGAGCCCTGGGGCAGCACAAAAAAATACCATAGGACCTCATGTGCCTGCTGGGCCGCAAGCTAGACACCAGGGTTCTAGAATCTGGAGAATTTGTAAATTGGTATGCATTCCTTTGACATGCCTATTTTACTAAAACATCATAGCTCACAGCAAGTCTGTTTTTTTGCCCATAGAATTGCAGTAAGGTGGCAGTATTATCAAGGCACTTAATTTTGTAAAATAGGTTCATGTACATATAGACTAGTGTGCTTCTTATACCAGTATTCCTTTTCACCAGCAGCCTGGCTAAAGAATACAGTAAAATTGTTCTTAGCAAAGCATTTCAGCAAAGTTCTCTGCTTCACAAAAAAGTCAAACAAATGTCCCATTATCCATAATCACATTTGCTTCAATTTATTTGCATATACTGCCTTTGTAAACAGAAATCCCACTTGTCATATCATCTACAGCCTTTGTCTGTGCCCTTTGTTTGATCCCATATTGTAATTTCCTTATAGTGTATGTCAATATCAATATAGACAAACAAGAATACATTTGTACAGGAATAAATACAATAGTTAAACAGAAGCTTTGTCCAGATATGCAGGTAATGGCAAGACAGTGCACCTTTAATTGTCAGCATTATGATACTTATTTTGTAAATCATATATCCGCATACAGAAGAAAACAAATGGGCCAATGAATATTTTTCTGCTGTCAGAAAGAAACCCCTATAAAAGACTTGGGGTCTACTGGCCAAGGGCTTAGAGCAAAGCAAGAGAAGAAACCTTCCTTTCTGAACAGCCCCCTAGACATTAATCCCATCCACCAAAAGACAAGCAGAACACACATTACAGATGTCAGGACTGTGCTTCAAACCAATTTCTTCTAACAAAACTGCTCCACTGAAACATAAATTAGCTGCCGCATTAGACAGCAGCGAACCAGTGTCATAAATAAGGCAGAACCATAACGCCACCATAAAGAGAGTGGAAAAGCCACGAAATGAGATAACGCAAGCAAAACAACATCACAAAACCAGTATATATTAGCTGCACTCACATATAAGCATAATACCCATTCTCCCCCTGGGTGACGTATATCTTGGCTGTTTTTATTAGCCTGGAAAACAGGAATGCACGGTCTTATAGTGCAGAGTGCCATAAAAGCTGTTTATTCCCCTCTCTGAAATATATCACATTTCAGCGTAGAGAACAGTGAGTGGTTTTAGGGAAGTGCAGCACTGGATTTCGGGGGGGGGGGGGGATATTTCAGAACATCTTACATATTCCCCTGCTAAATGGATAACAGACAAACATATGTAGAGAGTATCAAAAATATTTCAAGGTGTACTCCACCTACAACTGAAACTAAAAGCTTTGAGTGCATACATGGAAGCAGTTTGCTTGCCCAGGAATTCTGTTTTCCATGCAGGCATAATTGTAGGTCACTAGGGAACCCCACTGTCTAAAATCAACTTCACATCATTTATCTACTGTTATGGGAACCCCACTTGCTTACCCCTGTAAAATGCAGGGGTATTCCCAATCCCACACACTAATGACTCTTTTCTCTTGTATATACTATATATATATATATATATATATATATACATATATATATATAGAAAGTGAGAGAGATATGTTACATACCACAAATTCTCATAACTTCAGGAAGCTGACCCCACTCAGAAGCATAAGGGTCTAGTATTAACATATGGGTATGGTTCATGTGCAGTTGCAACGTTTCCTGGTTTCCAGCTAAGTTAACCAATTTTGCTTCACGCAACTGCTCTTTAACAATGTTCTGCTTTTAAAAAATAATACTGGCAGAAATATAGTCATTACACAGTCACACTTTATTAGGTACAGCTATCAAGTACCACAGAGGACCCTTTTTGATATCAGCACAGGCTGAATTCTTTACAGCATGGATTCAAACCAGTGCAGCAAAAATTCCTTAGGGATTTACAGATTCTATAGCTTTACGCATTTAATGCAGAACTGACAGTAACTCCACGCTGCAAATCTTCTGTTCTACCTCATCCCGAAGGATTCATGTTGTGTATGTCAAATTCTGATTCTACCATCTGCATGTTGGAGCAGGATTCAAGATTTGCCAAAGCAGGCAAAGTTTTTCCAGTCTGTACTGAAATACTTGAATGGCAGAATGGGTTACTTTAAGTGATCTCGCTAAATATGACATTTTTTTAAAGTATATGTAAACCCATTCCATTTAAAATAGAAATGGAAGCCAAAACATTTTACACATATAAAAACATTATAAATACCTGTTGTTCCCTTTTTTGTAAGTGATCACATGCCCTCTGTTCTCAAATGCATAAGGAGTGCAGAGATGTAGGGTAGGGCAAGCAGCAGTAGACTTGTCTTCCCAGAAAATAGCTGTGAGGGGGAGGGGGGTGCAGCACCAGTCTCATCATTGGAGGAGAGCAGGATGAGTTCCCAGCACAGCTAGAAAACTGACCACACTGTGCTGCCCTGCTTAGTGTTCTCAGTTTTTATAAGGAAAGCAGAGGGACTGGCAAGAACACCAGTCATTTCACACAAAAGAAACAATACAAAGAGAACAGGCTACATTTTCATACATGTACATGGTACAGCAAGCACATATCAGGAATATGAAATTCTGGATTAACATATTCTTTAAACTTAAATAATTGGACCACAGGGAGAGGTGGCAGTTGCTGACAAAGGCTCAGGGTTTTTACATTTTATAAGTATGGCATAGTACCACCCAAACACATTGGGGTTGATTTACTAAAGACAAATCCACTTTGCTCCACAAGTGCACTGCTAGTGCTCCACAAGTGCACTTAGAAGTGCAGTCGCTGTAGATCTGAGGGGAAAATCTGAAATCAGGGGAAGCTCTGCTGATTTTATCATCCAATCATGTACAAGCAAAAATGCTGTTTTTTATTTTCCTTGCATGTCCGCCTCGGATCTACAGCGACTGCATTTACAAGTGCACTTGTGGAGCACTAGCAGTGCACTTGTGGATCAAAGTGGATTTGCCTTTAGTAAATCGACCCCAGTGTGTTTGGGTGGTACTATGCCGTACTTATAAAATGTAAAAACCCTGAGCCTTTGTCAGTAAATAAACTCCTAAGTGTTACTTCTTCACTTATCCATATGTTTCTCCATCTCTTTGTGGAAAGAATGGCAACGCCATTGCTATTCAAAGAATAATTTTGTAGAGTCATCTACCAGCTGTGGAGCCAAATAGCAACATATCTGGTCACATACTTTTCCTCTGTACATGTAACCTCCCTGGCGGTATGATTATGTCAGATTTTTGCGTCTCAATGCAGTGCATTTTTTCGCATAGAAATTTGGCGTTTCGTATTGTAGGCCTGTAATTCCTAGGAATAACTCACTTAAGACAAGAGTCTAGTAGACATCCCGGGTGTGATAAAGTTTGAAATAACAAAATCATAAATTATAGTATATATGAAAAAAATTATAATATAATAAATAACTATACATAATTATCAAAAATAATAATATAATAATAAAAAGATGTATTCAATAATGCAATCCAGTCAAAAACACTGAAATTTGCTCAGTTGCAGAATTGTCGCTGTCGTCACTTTCGGTGTCTGATGATGAAAGGGGTGCTTTTTTATGCCATGGACGTTCTCAAGTTTCCAGGCAGAAAGAATGGCATATATAATATAAAAGTGCATGCAGGGCACTGGACAAAACACTAGAGACAAAATATATGTGAAATGATTTGATACAATAATGTAATCTTACAGATTACAGTGTACTGTATGTTTACTGTGTGTTTCACTTTTTGAATTTGCCGCCAGGCTCCACCCCCGTGCAATGCAACGCTCGCAGGGAACGGAGCCTGGCATCGGGCGGAGGACACAGCCCGCAAACACAGCGGGAGGACATCGCTGGATTCAGGGGACAAGGTAACCCAACCTTGGATCCAGCGATGCAATCCCGAGTGTAGCTCGGGGGTTACCGATATTTGCAGTGAAAACATACCCCGAGTCACACTTAATATGGGCAAAGTACAGATTCAATTTAATGGCACCTTTTTTCTTCTAAATTCCAGCTCCCCTACATACCAATATACCATTAATGTACCTCTGTTGCAGAAAAATAAAAGCTTTGTATGATTTTTAGAACAAGGCCTTACCTCAGCCCTGCTGTGTTCCATGGCTTCCTGGTATATAAATTTAGGACATTAAAACCAGTAAGATGCAGGAAGGGCTTCACCAGCTGACCTCATTGGCACACACACCCTTCACCCATCAACTATGTTTGCACGGCATCCCCAACATCTCTCCAGGTGTGCATTTGCCTGGCTTGTCAATGTAGGCTGCCACAGCTGCTATATTTGCACGGCATCCCCAGCGTCTCTTCATACAGGCCCAGGCCACATGCTAAACTCTCTGGGGCCATATGCGGCCCTTGGGCCGTGGGTTGAACACCTCTGACGTAATGCAAGGGCCCGCCTGTTTGGATACAGAGTGAATAAATAGATAGGTGGGTCATCCTATTCCATAGTTTTGATAAATCCAAAGGAAATTGTACTGGAGGAAATTTAAGAAGGCCACATCCACCCATTAGAAAATACAAAGGCCAAAAAAAGTTGAACCGTGATATTCTAGGTCAGGGATATGCAATTAGCAAACCTCCAGCTGTTGCAGAACTACAAGTCCCATGAGGTATAGCAAGACTCCGATAGCCACAAGCATGACACCCAAAGGCAGAAGCATGATGGGACTTGTAGTTTTGCAACATCTGGAGGACAGCTAATTGCATATCCCTGCTCTAGGTTGTTAAAAAAACTGTCTTATTTAAAAATAATCTTTCAGGGAGGAAGGGGGGTAACTGCTGCAGGTAAAAACTGTAAGCTGTACCAGGAAGTATTAGACCTTTCAGAAAGGTCCGATACACTTAATTTTTTTTTTAAGGTTTAGCGAGAGAGTCACTTTAAGAAAGGCAAAAAATATTAGGGATGCACCGAAATTTTGGCAGACGAAAATTATCGGCATTTTTGGCTAAAATCAGTGTTTTTGGTATCGGCCGACACCGAAAAGGGGGCGGGTACCGTCCATTGCAGGGTATGTGTGCATCACATACCCGCAATGGATGTGGGAGATGGGAAGATTCACAAAGCAGGCTGCTTGTACGAGCCACTCTGTGCATGAAACGGTGACCTAATTACACTGAAATGCAAAGAATGCTGAGAGAGCTGTCAGATTTTCAATTTGATGTCGGGAGGTGGACGGGACACGTGGGTGTTAGCTGTTCAGTCCCGCCCACCTCCGATCTCAGTGAAAATCTGGCAGCTCTCTCTCTCTCTGCATTCTCTGCATTCTATGCATTCCAGTGTAATTAGGTCAAGGTTTCATGCACAGAGCGGCTCGTACAAGCAGCCAAGCAGTGTGCTCTGTGCTTTGTGCATCTACTGATCTCTTCTGCCAGTGCCAGCCAGTACCATCCCGGGCCACCTGTCAGTACCAATCAGTGCCACCTGCCAGTACCATCCAGTGCCACCTGTCAGTGCCAATCAGTGACACATGCCAGTGCCACCTGCCAGTACCAACCAGGGCCACCTGTCAGTGCCAATCAGTGCCACCTGCCTGTACCATCCAGTGACAACTGTCAGTGCCAATCAGTGCCACCTGCAAATACCATCCAGTGTCGCCTGTCAGTGCCAATCAGTGCCACCTGTCAGTACAATCCAGTGCCACCTGTCAGTGCCAACCAGTGCCAATCAGTGCCACCTGCTAGTACCATCCAGTGCCGCCTGTCAGTGCCACATGCCAGTGCCACCTGCCAGTAACATCCAGTGCCACCTGTCAGTGCCAACCAGTGGCACCTGTCAGTGCCACCTATCAGTGCCAATCAGTGCTGCCTGTCAGTGCTTCCAATCAGTGCCACCTGTCAGTGCCACCTATCAGCACCAATCAGTGCTGCCTGTCAGTGCCCAGGCACAGGTAGGCTGCATATGACAATTGTATATAAAAATGTTTTAAAAACTGTAATTTTCGGTTTTGGTTTTCGGCTTTCGGCTGAGTGCATTTTAGATTTCGGTGTCAAAATTTCCATTCGGTGCACCACTAAAAAATATATGTTGTGTAGCACCATCTAGTGTGCTAGGTGTACATGGTTGTTAGAGTAGGTAAATTGGCCTGGCTGAGAGCCAGGCCTGGTTTGAATCTGGGTCAGGGATGAGTGACTAAGGGAGGCTGGATGACTCATCAAGCAGCACTTCTGGTAACTCCCCCTGCTCCCTGGAGCCTTGGTGAAGCTTCCAGAAGTAAAGGGTGGAATCTAGGAGGTGCTGCTTGGAGTATTGAGGAGGGCCCCAGCCAATCCCCAGCAAAATGGACTGGGAGGGGGTGGGCACCTCTTAAATACTCTTGAGTCATGCCAGCGGGGACACTCGGGTGGAAGATGGAGTGCTGAGGAGCCTGTCAGTGGCCCTTGAGGGTGCCCCCCCTCTTCTGGGGGGGATAGCCTCAGGCCTGGGGCTTGGTGCTGGAGGAATCCTTCCTGAAGGCATGGGAGCAAGGAGAGGACAGCAGGAGAGAGTCAGCACTTCCAGGAGATCTCCTAAGGAGTCAGCCGGGTGGGCCGGTGAGTGAGCAGTCTGGGAGGACTCTGGAGATAGAGAGAGTGTCAGTCTGGGAGGACTGTGGAGAGGTAGCCAAGAGAGCTAGTGAAAGGGGCAGCTGCAGCCAAGTGGGTTGGCAGTGCCTGTAGAGGTGGTGCTGGGATCAGTAGCCACGGGGATGTAAGCTGGACACTGGACTTTGCTACACAATCAGAGGGGCCCGGGGTCACTGTCTGTAAAGGGCTTTTGCTTGATCTGGCTGAGTGCTTTGCACGATTTATTGAAAGTGTCCCAGCTGAGTCTGTGTTCTTTTTCTGCAAGCAAGTGAAGTGCTGGAGGAAGAGGAAGGAGAGTATATAGACTGTATATAGGAGAGTTGTCCCTGAAGAGTTTTCTGAAGTCAAGTGGGCATCCCCTAATACCCCTACTCCCCATCCAAGTTTTATCTCCTCAACAAAACAAAAAAAACCCCACAGTGCTGGACTGTTTCCTGACTCAAACATGCCTCTGGAAATTCACTGTGCCTGGCTGTGCAGGGTGGGGCATCCCATTCTAATTGTAGCTCCTATGTGGAGTGTGCTATGAATGAAGTACAGTAACCAATAGCAAACACTTAGGAGTTGATTTACTAAAGGCAAATAGACTGTGCAGTTTTCAAAGTGCAGTTGTACTCTGCAAGTGCAGCTGCTCCAGAGCTCAGTAAATGAGGTAAAGCTTCACTTTGTAAAGAGTATCCAATAAGATGCAAGGAAAATAAAAAAAAGCAGCATTTTTGCTTGCACATGATTGGATGATGGAAGTCAGCAGAGCGTCTGATCATTTACTAAGCTCTGGAGCAGCAGCACTTGCAGGGGGCAACTGCACATTGCAAAGTGCACAGTCTATTTGCCTTTAGTAAATCAACCCTTTAGATGCCTGGCAATTATGGCCCACCAAGTAAGAAATTAATTTGATATGACTAAGCATCCATTGTTTTTTTTCCATGCCGTATTACATTACAAATTGAAATAATTATCACAATTTTAACTTACAGAATTATTCTAAATGCCATGGCAGCCAGGTATGGAATCATTTTGCATAATTATATGTTGTATACCATTGCAATATTGTAATAATATGTTGTATACTCTTTCATATTTGAGCCTGCTCCTCTGTCACATCACAAATTCTGGGGAAAAAAAGAATAGCTGGTTATTAGGCATACACATCGGAACAGTATTATTTACATGTACTTCATGATATCATAGACAATATTTCCTTTCCTCTATATAAACATATTTACGTGCTCGGTGAACTGCTAGAGCTTTCTATCTTTTCTTCTTGTGCAGAGAACGCAGGAAAACTATTACTGCCTTTAATTGTACAGCAGTTTTCAGGCGCTGCTGTATCAAATGTTGAATAGAGAATAATCCATTAAAATAGCTGACTCCACCCCTTGTGTGCGAGCGTGTGAGTGTGTATGCGTTTTTATTAGTCCCTGAAATGAAGTGATAAAGTACAGCCGGAGTATTACAGTTGATCTCACCTCATGCCCTAGGCTTTGCAAATCTTGGGAAAGATTATAGATGCATGGTGCCTCGTCTGATATTTGAAGCAAGAATACTTTATAACTGAAATCTGTCTTCTCCGGGGGATGAAAGCCAAACAAATTTAAGGATTAAATCACACAGAGGTATAATCCCACAGGAAAACCTGCTTCAGTTATTATGATTATATTGTGATGAAGGCAGAGCGCTTGTGAATACCATTGCAGGAAATCATTTTTTTCTGCTTCCGAATGGTAGATTAGAAGACATTTTTTTCCAATGAATAATAAACTCAGTGCATGCAGTTCCTCTTTCTAGTCATAGTTTAAGGAGTGTGTGTATGTGTGTGTAGTATCCTAAATGAATATGGTGTTGAACTGTATATACACAAGCACAGCAAGACCAATTTAATATGTTGTTGCAAGCTATGAGTAAATGCAAAGCACAAGAAATCACAGCAGCCAACCAGACGTTACTTTAGTCTGACTAGTTAAATGATTATTCCTGATTAGCAGCTGTGGACTACTGTATTCTACTCATCATCGTTGCTGCTTCTATTGGCTTACTGAATGAGGCTGCATATGCATTTTTTTTAATCACTGAGCTATTAAAGCTAAACTCTGGTATAAACAAATATTGTCTAACTACAAGAGTCATGTGAACTTTGGTGTACTTGTGGTGTGTTTCTTCCAGATCCATGCAATATTCCAGTGTGAAACTTTTTGCATGTGTAAGAGCTTCCTGCAATAAAGACCGGCCACTGCTGCTATCTTTCCTTGCGTAGGATGACTGGTCTTGTCTCCGCCCCTTCCTGTAGTTTTCTGCAGGCAGCCAGTAGTGGGTGTGGCCTGCTGGGCCCATCCCACAGCTCTGCTCTTTGCACAGGTTATGTGCAGCACAGGGATGATGTCACTGCTACTTTTTATGGTAATACCCAGGTTTGCAAAGGCATTTGGTGCATGCAAAGTTGATTTCTAAACTTTGTGGATATTAAAAGAGAAGCATGTTTTTGTTTTTTTCCCTATTCATACTTACCTAGGTAGATGCAGCATCGGTCCAATGCTGCATCTGTCCCCTGGTGCCTCTGGACTGAAAACCGAGTGATCGAACTCAGCACTCATTGGAGCACTGGGCTGTGGAGGGGCGGAGTGGGCCGTCTCAGGCTCTCAGCGGCTGAATAACACTCCCAATTCCAAGATAAAAAGCAAGTATTGCAATAAACAGCTACAGGTGTGGGGGCTCCTTGCGGCGTCCGTGTGGAGTGCGGGGTGTCCCTGCCGTATCACATGCTGTATCCAGGCCGGCTGTGTGTAGATGGATCGGTATGGCAGCGGAGACAAGGTCTGGAATGCACTCTGAGCCGCAGGGGCCGCCTGTGAATTCAAAAATCTGCAACGCGTTTCTGAGCTGGCACAGTAGATGGTGCTCACTGTGTGCTCCTTTCTCAAGCGTCACAGATTTTTGATGTCACAGGTGGCCGCTGCGCCCCCCAGTGTGTTCCAGACCTCGTCTCTGCTGTCATCCCGATCCATCTACACACAGCCGGCTGGATACAGCATGTGATATGGCAGGGACACCCCACACTCCACATGGATGCTGCACGGAGCCACCACACCTGTGGCTGTTTATTGCAATGCTTGCGTTTTATCTTGGAAATGTGAGTGTTATTCATATATGTGTGCTTATTAAATTGTTAGCAGTCTGCTTTTAGAGGCGCCTCTCTCTTGTTTTTTCTTTACCTGGTGGATCAAGACTCCCATTGTCGGGATGACGCAGTGCCTGGATGGACATCTGTGACATCAGCAGAGAGCAGACTTCAGTCTGCTTTCTGCCGAAAAAGGGTCACAGGATTACAAAACAAATTGCACTCCTGTGATCCATAGGAGAAGCCCAGTCAAACGAGCTTTGGCTGGACTTCTCCATTAAGGAATATATTTAAATGAAGGTTATTGTGGCCAGAGTTCAGCTTTAAAAAATTGTATATAAAAATTCAGTCTTACTTTTCCAAAATAAAGATCTATGAAAAGTATTTGTAGATATACATATGAACCTGTATGCATGTTCGTGGACATTTGTGTAAAATAATCTTTCCCTAGGGTTGATTTACTAAGGGCAAATAGGCAGTTCACTTTACAAGGGAAGTTATACTTTGCAAGAAAATTTTCCACAGAGTTTGAGTGAATGTGGTGAAATTTCACTTTAGAAAGAATACACAATTACATGCAAGCAGAATAAAAAAACAACTTTTGTGCTTGCACATGTGTAGCGCTACCCCTGCAGGAGCCGTTGGTAATGTTTGGGTCCCCCACTCTCTCTAGCTCTGGGCAAGGCCTCCCCCTCACTGACACCACCAGAATACCTGGTCTGGGAACTCCCAGTAGATGTACAAAGATTGCACATCCTTCCCTCCAGAGAGTTAAACAGACTGTATTGGCAAGTTAGGGTCAGAGATGTAACAAAGCAGATTATTACATTAATATCAATCCACATAAGAAAACACGGGGAATATTCCCCAGGAAATAGTGGACTTTATGGGCACACCGCGAGACTCAAAAAGAGGAAAAATAAATCATAATAAAATACATAGTTTATTTAGAAAATTGATAAAATAAATGATAATATAAAATGTTTATGTCTAGTACTGGGGTGTCTTAGAGAAAAACATCCCAGAATAGGCAGCACAGTCAATAACTTCTGAACAATGTGTCATATAGCAAAAATGATACATTTGTACCATACAGTTGACAATAGTGAAATGTTCATGTGTCGTGGGTTGACGTGTTTCTATTGTTGAGCTTCTTCAGGACCTTTCACATAATGCACTGAGGTTACTTGAGCAAGAGAAACATATATCCATCAATACATCAATTCAGTTATAATATGATTGTATACAGCATGTTAAATGAAAATACAAAAGCAAAATAAACTTATCTGAAATGCTTAAAAGTGGCTATCTGCGCTCCAAAGGAGACGCCCACGTTTCTCAAAAAAATCTAGAGTAGGTATATATGTACAGGAGAATGCAGGGATGGAATCAGATTCTTCAAATGCTTCTTATGGTTTGAATATTTCCAATCTTACTCATATGTCACAGGGAAACCAATCTACCCACTGGCGACATCGTCAGTTTCAGAAAAGACCCAAGAATGGTGATGGTGCACAATCACTGGTTGGTAGTGGTAAGAAGAGAATGATTGAACACAACTCACAGGAGAATGTACTGACACAATCACAAGCACACCCTAGCACACACGGGTCACAGCCCCCCAACAACACCTTCACATAAGGTGGTGGCACTAAGACACAG
Source organism: Glandirana rugosa (assembly GCA_018402905.1). Taxonomy (NCBI): domain Eukaryota; kingdom Metazoa; phylum Chordata; class Amphibia; order Anura; family Ranidae; genus Glandirana; species Glandirana rugosa. Next base: position 1,712,532 of record BLSH010391565.1, on the reverse strand, counting down.
AAAACTTCCAACTCTCTGAACTCATCCACACAAAAACACACTAACAAAACGAACACTTGAAGAGGAGGGAATAATAATGATGAAAAACATTCTGATTCAGCCACAGTACACACTCCCCACACTCCAAAAAAACGTACAAGGAACACTGAACCCCTTTGTCACAAAACTGACGCAACCGCCACAAGATTAAATGTCATCAATCTTTCATCACACAATCTGACAGAGACAGAGGAGGAAATCCTGGGTCTTGGCTTAAGCTTCTGTCCTACCCAAGATCTAGACAATTTTGAAATAATTAAAGACATTAATTTGTTTGGTAGGAAATTAACATATACATTTATGTTTGATGAGGAGAGGAAGAAGAGAAAAGATGACCAAATCCAAAAAGAACAATGGAAAGACGTTAAAGTTAGAGATTTTCAGGCTCTAAAAGATCTGATGGACCTATTGGGTGAGAACAAGGCACATGAGGCACAGATTCAATCCAAATTGCCCTCAGATGCAGGGACTATAGATCCACCAGAGGCTGCCCCACTGCATCCTCAAAAAGGCACTACTATATAAAAAGAAATCAGACAAATTCCCTTCACTCCAAACCAACCCTAACATAGCGGCCTTTATTACACAAGTTACTAAAGAGATTGAACAAATACATATTAACAAATATCAGGAAGGCAACCTAACTAGAGAACAAAAGGAGGCTTCATATCAACTAATCACCAACGATAACATAATCATGAAGCCTTCGGATAAAGGGGCGAATGTGGTACTGATGGACATACAGCAATATAAAGATATGTGCCTAAAAATCCTTAATAACAAGGAAATGTACACAATGATCTCACAGGATATCGCAAAGAGATTCCAAGAGGAATTCCTGCAACTAATTATCCAAGCATACCAACAGGGAGTGATAGATAAAGACACATACGAGTCAATTTTAGTGAAAACCCCCCACATACCTGCCTTCTATGCGCTGCCTAAAATGCATAAGAATTTGGTAACACCACCAGGAAGGCCCATTGTGTCAGGAATTGGCTCAGACACAGAACTTGTTAGCCAGCTCATCGACACCTACCTACATCCGCATGTCACTTCTCTACCATACTTTATACAAGATACCCCAGACCTCTTAAGAAGGCTGGATGGTATTCAGGTACCACCCAATACCAGACTCGTAGCCATTGACATCGAGGCTCTATATAGCAGTATTCCACATTCCAAAGGATTGGCAGTAATAAGGTAATTTTTATATGAGAAACATCAAGACTTCTACTAATACAATGACTTAATTTTGGCATCCTTGGAACATATTCTCACCAAGAATGTATTCATGTTTGATGGCTCCCACTACCTTCAGGTGCAGGGCGTTGCGATAGGGAAATGCTGTGCCTAATCGCATGCCAACCTGTACCTGGGTGGGTGGGAGTGGACACTGTTTTCAGATGACAGATTCTGTGCATTCTGGTTATGCATTCGCCTCTAGATAGATGACGTTTTCATGCTATGGTCGGGGCCAGAGGAGACACTCCAGGATTTTCTTGCCTCTTTAAACGCCAATGACTTCAACCTTAAATTTACATCACAGTCCAATTTGAAATCTATCCCATTTTTAGATATTCAAATTCATTTACAAGAAGGAGGGAGAGTAGTTACCACACTATACAGCAAACCTACGGCTGGGAATACGGTGTTACATGCACAGAGTTTTCATCTGAGACCTCTGGTGCATAGTATGCCGTATTCCCAATACTTGTGTCTCCGAAGGATCTGCTCTAGTGACAAGCTTTTCAAACAGGAATCCAATGCCCTATGGAAGAGGTTATTTATTAGAGGATATTCACACACCTTGTTGCATAATGCATACAACAAAGCATATAGATACACAAGAGAAGATGTAATGTTGTGAACCAATAGACCTACACAAACTGATACAGTTCGCCTCATTACTCCATATGTGAGACAACATGCCACCATAATAAAAATTCTCCAAGATCACTGGTATCTACTGACCAATGATAACATATTAAGGAAATACCTAAAGGAAGGTCCAGAGATCACATACATAACGGCACAATCATTTAGAGATAGAATGACCAGGATCATTATCAAGACTGTAGAAATGACACACAAGTCAATCTAAAAGGTACATGGAAATGAGGAACATGCAACTTCTGTCAGTATATATATGAGAATCAGACCTCTACCTGCCCAATGGTAAATTGCATACAATCAAATATTATGTGGACTGCCAAACCATAGGAATTGTCTATATAATGTTTTGTGTATGTGGGGCATTTTATGTGGGCAAAACTAAGCGCCAATTTTGCCGCAAGATAAAACACCATGTCTATTATGGCAACAAAAACCTATTTTCCACAATGATAGGCAGACATTTAGGCCTTTATCACCAAAATAACCCTGAGGTGATTCCATTTGCGGCTTTAGAAATGATACTGGTGAATCCCAGGGGAGGGGAGTTTGATAAGGTGATATTGCAGCGTGAAACACGCTGGATTTATAGTTTAAGAGCTACAGAAGGATCTGGTTTAAACAAAGCACTCAGTTACAAGCCATATCTTTGAATCAATATCACATTTGCCCCTGTCCTCCCCAAATCATCCCCTGACTTCTCTTCTCCTCTCTAAGATATCCTTTCTCTCTCCTCCCTTTTTTTCAACATCATAATGACATCTACTATACATTCTAATATATTATACCATATAGTATCTTATACATATGTATACATACATTCTTTCTCCCCTCCCCTCCCTGTTAGTCTGTTCCCCTATTATTCACGTGTCCTCTCTCTCCCCTTCACCTTTGGTATATGGTAATAATTAATTATATTATGTAATGTGCTGTATACAATCATATTATAATTGAATTGATGTATTGATGGATATATGTTTCTCTTGCTCAAGTAACTTCAGTACATAACGTGAAAGGTCCTGAAGAAGCTCAACAAGTGAAATGTGTCGACCTACTACACATGAACATTTCACTATTGTCAACTGTATGGTACAAATGTATCATTTTTGCTGTATGACACATTGTTCAGAAGTTATTGACTGTGCTGCCAATTATGGAATGTCTTTTCTCTAAGACACCCCAGTACTAGACATATACATTTTATATTATCATTTATTTTATCAATTTTCTAAATAAACTATGTATTTTATTATGTTTTATTCTTCCTCTTTTTGAATCTCTTTGTGTGTCCATAAAGTCCACTATTTCCTGGGGAATATTCCCCATGTTTTCTAGCCTATTTAGGACAGTGGCACGCTCTAGAAAGCCTTCTTCATCAATGCACATAAATTTAACAAAAACAAATACAATACACCAAACAGAGGCACCTCTAGGGGGAAACTCAGCTTATACTGCAGTATTAGGAGCATAAACAGTATCTCTCTAAATGTGAGGTTACACTTCAAGTGACCAAAGAGGACCATGAAGAGATGTAACAGGCTAAGTCACTTCAGGATTCTCAGACAAAGGGAATAGGCTTAAGCCTTGAGATCTGAACTTAATAACAGCAACCCAGTTCTGCCCTCAGGGATGTAGTCACGTGGACAGGCTCTAAAGTGAGCTTCTGCCTGCAATGTTGGGGCCCTTTAAACTTTGGTGCACAGAAAGGTGAAGATGACTAAACAGGGTGGTGTTCAATAGCTGTTTAGTGTAAAGCTAGGCTCAGTATGTGTGTAGACTGCTTAGCGCAGTAAGGCAGAAGGTGAGGCAAGTTCAAAAGGTAGTTAAAGTGATTGTAAAGTCTTGTTTTTTTCCTATAAGAATAATAAACATGTTATACTTAGCTGCTTTGTTGCAGGGGATTTGCACAGAGCAGCTCGGATCCTTCCCTTCTCTGGTCCCTCTTTTGTGATCCTGGCCCCTCCCTCCTGTTGAGTGCCCCCACAGCAAGCAGCTTGCTATGGGGCACCTGTGTCAAGTCACAGCTCCCTGTATCCATTCAGACATGGAGCCCAGACCCGGCCCCACCCCCACCCCCTCTCTCCTGATTGGCTAGCTAACTTTGATTGACAGCAGAGGTCTCCAATGGCACTATGGCTTGGTCTCACCCAATCAGGAGGGAGAATCTGGCTGAGACATTTGTGAACGTCGCTGGACAGAGAGGGACCTCAGGTAAGTATTAGGGGGGCTGAGGGGGGCTGCTGCACACAGAAGGCTTTTTATCTTAATGCATACAACCCCTTTAAGGACTAAGATGTTATGTAGTAAGAGGCGGAAGCAGATGGCAAAAAAATTAAGGTCAGAATTCTTTAGGCTCTGTAATTGGTGCTGGTGGCTGCTGTTTCCACATGGATGCAACAGAAGGTGTGATAGATCTCTTGCAGCAAAGTGTCAACAAAGAGAAATGTCTCATTATAAGGTTTAGAATGAAGGAGGATTTAAGAGTTAGTTACATCTTTGATGCAGGTCAGAAGGTGTATGGTGGGGGCCCCCTTAAGCAGTGACACAGCAGACGGCAGCAGATGCAATGGTGACTTGGGCAGTGATTCTGGAGTGGAGACACCTGCGTAGACGACGGCAGACGACACAGTGACGAATTCCCCCGGGGGTGGTATGTGGAAGACTGGACGTAGTTTCTACATTGATTGAGAATTTAGGAGGAAGTAAGATTTGGAATATTACTCTGTAAAGAGAAACAACTGTGAAACGACGTTCTCTAGATAGTGTGGAAGACAACGTAGGTACACCTTTGTCGTCGGTGGTCGTGGTTAATGTCTCGGATTTCTTAAGACTGGAATTAAAAAAACGGTAGACGAAGGCGGAGAATGATGT
>BLSH010391565.1:1680409-1690860 GCA_018402905.1 Glandirana rugosa | reverse complement strand
TAGACTGTATATATATATATATATATATATATATATATATATATAAAATATGTATATCTTTTTTTTCCTTACACTAACCTGTCTGCACTAACTGACAGATTTATAACTATCTATCTAGTTAGCTATTTATTTATTTATTTATTTTTTACCATATTTAAAAATCTAGCTATCTAAACTGCCTGTCTTCAGAAACCTACACTATCTCTCTAACACCACCACCAACACACTATCATAGAGCCGCTGTACAAGTGGCTTTATATAGTGTGGGGCGTGGTTTGAGACTGCTGCGCAGTGATTGGCTAAAGGCAGGATGCCTTTAGCCAATCAAAGCTCTCACAGCAGGCCGCCCGCTGATTGGCCAAAGCATGCAGGTCATGTGCATGCTTTGGCCAATCAAGGGGCGACATTCCGCCAACATTTTAAAGCATTATGGGGCACGCGAAGTTACAGCGAACGCCCCATAATGTTCGGGAAGACCCGAACTAGCGAACAGGGGATGTTCAGATCGAACATACGTTCGATCCGAACACGAACCCCATACCTATTTAGGAACACTTACCTATCCTGGAGTCCAGCGATGTCGGCACCGCCCACGATCTTCGGATCAGTGGACGAGTGCTGTCGCCGCCATTGAGGGTAAGGACGTGTAACCGTTCCCACCCAAATGTGACACCTGAGGGTGGGAGGAATCCAACCAGTGGAAGTTCCACTTTTGGGTGGAACTCCACTTTAACCCACGGGGCACTTTTTTAAACTTGTTGTTTACAAGTTAAAAACTGTTTTTTTTTTTAGAAAATTACATAGAATCCCCATTATATATATTTTTTCAAACACCCTAGAAAATAAAATGGCGATCATTGCAATACTTTTTGTCATACGGTATTTGCGCAGCAGTCTTTCAAGTGAGATTATTTATTTGTGACGTCGCTTCCGGAATTTGACGAAGGAGACCCGATCAGAGCCATTTCCAGCTTCCTTCAGGTCTCCTCCTAGCGGGCGGATGCGCCAGATCAGAGCTCCGGTCCCCCGGTAGGACGGGAGACTGGAGAAGAGCGGCGGAAGGTGGCGGGGGGGATGTCCCCTCCCGCCGCCCGGGATAGCGGCCGAGTGGCTCCCGTGCCGGAACGCTCATTATCACCGGATTGCCAATTGCCCGCTCTAAAAAACTCTACTGGGTTATAGCTTGTACAATGTTGTGTAACAAAATTATTTTTATTTTATTTCCTGCGTTTTTCAAAAACTTGTGGCAAAAATTATATTTTCAAAAGACTCATTATGCCTCTTAGAAAATACCTTGGAGTGTTTGATTTCCAAAATGAGTCATTTTGTGGGTGTTTCCACTGTCTTGGTGCTCCAAGGCCTAAAAAAAATTGAAAGATAGTCAGGAAATTACATGTATAAGTTATGTGTAATTTATGCTCATTGAAAGCCCAATGGCGTTCCTTTGTTTCTGGGCCCTTCTATGCATCTAGGCTGTGAAAAAATCTCACACATATGGCGTGCTTATACTTGGGAAGCATAGCAGAATGTGTCTTGGTTTGTAATTATATGTATGCCTATTCTGTGTTTGAGACATTACTTGTAGAGTTGAGTGAACATCTGGATTTTCGGGTTCAGCGGGTCCGGCCGAACTTCGTGAAAAAGTTTGGTTCGGTACGGAACTTGACCCCGAACCCCATTAAAGTCAATGGGGACCCGAACTTTTCGGCACAAAAATCATTGTAAAAAGGTCCTGGCAAGTGCTAGAGGGCTGCAAAAGGAAGTAAAATGGGGGTAAAAGTAGGACAAGTGCCCTACAAAAAAATGGGGATAGGGAAAATAACTGTCCCTTACAGCAACAGCAGGAACTTGACCCTATAGGAGTAGGCGATGATTTTAGAACAATAATCTGTCCCTTACAGCAACAGCAGGAACCTGACCCTATAGGAGTAGGCGATGATTTTAGAACAATAATCTGTCCCTTACAGGACCAGCAGGAACCTCTCTCTTTAGAACTAGGAGATGATTATAGAACAATAATCTGTCCCTTACAGCAACAGCAGGAACCTGACCCTATGGGAGTAGACGATGATTTTAGAACAATAATCTGTCCCTTACAGGACCAGCAGGAACCTCTCCCTTTAGAACTAGGAGATGATTATAGAACAATAATCTGTCCCTTACAGCAACAGCAGGAACCTGGCCCTATAGAAGTAGGTGATGATTTTAGAACAATAATCTGTCCCTTACAGCAACAGCAGGAACCTGACCCTATAGGAGTAGGCGATGGTTTTAGAACAATAATCTGTCCCTTACAGCAACAGCAGGAACCTGACCCTATAGGAGTAGGCTATGATTTTAGAACAATAATCTGTCCCTTACAGCAACAGCAGGAACCTGACCCTATAGAACTAGGAGATGATTTTAGAACAATAATCTGTCCCTCTAAGCAGTAGACTCTACCTAGTCCAGTCAGATCATTCTGTAATGCAGGATGAGATGTTATTAGATCTGCAATCTGTCCCTAAAAGCAGTAGTAGTTATTATATCTGCAATTAGTAGGCATGGCTGTGATGGCTTCTAAGGGCAAACCAGTGAAACGCTTGTTGATTGGCTGCCCTGCAGCTATTCAACAGGCGGGATCAAATACCCGAACCCAAAACCCGAACCCAAACTTTTTTTCAAATGTCCGGGTTCGGGTCTGGGTCACGGACACCCCAAAGTTTGGTACGGACCCTAACTTTATAGTTCGGGTTCGCTCAACTCTAATTACTTGTTAAAATGACTTTGTTTATTATCAAATTAATCTCTTAATTTTCCAAAAAATTGTGACAAAAAATTACAACTTAAAAAACTCACCAAGCCTCTTACTAAACACAAAAAGGGGTCATTTTGGGGGCATTTGTACTGTCCTGACATTTTTGGGCCTCAGGAAATGAGATAGGCAGTCAGTACATCAGGACTGATCAATTTTCAAATACATATATACCACAGATTGTAGGCTCTATGACTTTTGCACAGTCTATAATATACACTAATTTGGGTTATTTTTATCAAAGAAATCTAGCAGAATACATTTTGGCCTAAATGTATGAATAAAGATTATTTATTTGCAGAAACTAAGAAAAACATGTTTTTTTTTAAATGTTAGTATTTTTTTTATTTATATAGCAAAAAATAAAAAACCCATTGGTGATTAAATACCCCCAAAAGAAGGTGCTATCTGTCTCAAAAATTAAAATTTAATTTGGGTACAGTGTTGCATGACTGAGTAATTGTCTTTCAAAGTGACAGCATTGAAAATGAAAAAAAAATGGAATGGGCATGAAGGGGTTGAAAATGTCTGGTGTTGAGGTGGTTAAATCTGGAGACTTGCCTTAATGATGATTTCATATGACCACAGCTCCTGCCTATGGTTTAGGCATTAGCGAGTGCAGTTCCACAGTATCCCCGCAAGGGCACTTTAACCACTTCAGCCCCGGAAGGATTTCACACTTTAGGACCAGAGCACTTTTTGCGATTCGGCACTGCATCGCTTTAACTGACAATTGCACGGTCGTGCAATGTTGTACCCAAACGAAATTTACGTCCTTTTTTTACCACACATAGAGCTTTCTTTTGGGGGTATTTGATCACCTCTGCGTCATTTCTGATGACCACTATAAACAAAAGAAGAGCGACAATTTTGCAAAAAAAAACAAATTTGTTACTTTTTGATAAAATACAAATCCAAAAAAAAAAAATATGACAAAACATTTTTTTCCATCGGTTTTGGCGGATTTATATTCTTCCTCATATTTTTGGTAAAAAAAAGTCACATTCGGCGTTTATTGATTGATTTGCGCAAAAGTTGCCGCGTTTACGGACGATGACAATTCATTTCTGGGGTTTTTATTTATTTATTTATTTTTTTACTAGTAACGGCGGCGCGTGCACGCTCACAGCACTAGTTATCGCAGCCGCTGTCGTATGCGATAACGAGCCACTCTGTCGCCGTCAGACTGCGGTCGGCAAGTGGTTAAGCTCCATCCACAGGCTTCCTGTTAGAGGATGGCTACATTTGTTGTTCATGATCCCACAGTATGTAGGAACATAGCCACACTCTCTTGTTCAGTCCTCAGATGGACTGGGGTCTATGGACTATGTGACTTATAGTGTGCATAGAGCAGTGCACATGACTGCATTTACCGCGCAATGCTCATTGCAAACAAATGGAAGTAGAGGGGAAAAATGAGGATGGGATCTCATAAAGGACATTACAAGGAGGCAGGAAAACACTGTAAGAAACTATTTTAAAAAGAACGATTACCTGGTGATTAAGTAGTGGATGTATATGGATTATTTTTGCATGACTGAGTAATTGTCTTTCAAAGAGACATCACTGAAAACTTAAAAATGGAATGGACAAGAAGGGGTTGAAAGTGTCTGGTATTGAGGTGGTTAAATCTGGAGACTTGCCGTAATGATGATTTCACATGACCACAGCTCCTGCCTATGGTTTAGGCATTAGTGAGTGCAGTTCCACAGTATCCCCGCAAGGGCACCTTAAGCTCCATCCACAGGCTTCCTGTTAGAGGATGGCTACATTTGTTGTCCATGATCCTACAGTATGTAGGAACATAGCCACATTCTCTTACTCAGTCCTGAGATGGGGTCTATGGACTATGGGACTTGTAGTGTGCATAGAGCAGTGCACAGGACTGCAACTAACGCACAATGCTCATTGCAAACAAATAGACGTAAAGGGGAAAAATGGGTTTGGGATCTCATAAAGGACATTACAAGGAGGCAGGAAAACACTGTAAGAAACCATTTTAAAAAGAAAAATTACCTGGCGATTAAATAGTGGATGTATATGGATTATTTTTGGAGAATAAGGATATTGTTAAGTGTCACTTTAATCAATTATTATTATTAGGCATATCATAGTGTAAATGTAGAATGTCTTCATGTTTCAGAACAGGTTACAACTAAATTAAAAGTATTATTGAAACTCCTGGTGATAATAATTAGGTGGAAAACATTTCCTTTTAAAACCAGGTGCATTACTGATAGCAAATAGATAGATAGATAGATAGATAGATAGATAGATAGATAGATAGATAGATAGATAGATAGATAGATAGATAGATAGACATAAAAGCTCCTTGTAACCTTTGCCTTATCTTAAACAGACTGTGGACACTGCTATGCTAATTACAGCAAGGAATTGATTAGCATGCTGTAAAACATACGTTCACGTATAGGATTCTGTGTTATGGCTTCAAGGTCTGTTAGCTCAGTCAAGTTGTCATTGACAATTAAATGGCCTAAGGGAAAACGGATATTGCCTCCAATTAGGCCAGCAATCGGTTTTCACACTTCATTAGTGGAAACAGATTCTTCATCTATAGCGCTTGAGATGTAAAAATGTGTGAATCTGTTTTGTAAAGGGCTACTCCACCATGGTATATTTTTGTTGTTGTCTTTATGTATTCAACTTTATTGGTTACTTTATTCATTAAAATATATTGGTTGCTTGCACACAATCTTTAATTCTGGGCTTGTGAATGCATAGTGAAAAGTATAGTGCAGTTTGGGACATGGTAGAATGTCCATCCATATACTGTAACTTCAAAGAGTTACAAAATGCTTCTACTTGTGTTAGAAGCTTGTATTAGTTACCAAACAAAAGATGGTTGTTAGTTTGCTGTAATAGATTTTCTTTAAATGCTCTAAGCCTGATTTGTATTTCTGACTTAAAAATCTGGAAAAAAAATGTTGTTGACAGTTTGTAAAGTTTTCTTTCATTTGTCACTACATTTTTGGTTATTAAGCTCATTGAAATAGTTGGGGATAACAAACCATCATACAAATGAGGGACTGCACATATCACTGACCTGACTGTACAAAGTATTAAACTTCATAGTCAATTCCAGAATAGTCACAGTTGGGCATAGGGTAACAGGATGCCCTTAGACCACAATTATCCAATATTTTGTAATCCTGAGACAAGGCAGCTTTTATAGTTCTACCTCAGTAATGGATATAAATCAGTATTGGGTAATGGAGATGGGCCAAACCCCCCCCCCCCCCAGTTTGGTTTGCACTAGAACATGCGAACAGACAAACAATTTGTCCGAACATTCAAACACTGTTAAAGTCTATGGGACCTGAACATGAAAAAATCTAAATTGCCAATTTTAGAGGCTTACATGCAAGTTATTGCCATAAAAAGTGTATGGAAACCCAGTTCTGTCCTAGGGGACATGTATCAATGCAAAAAAAAGTTTTTAAATCAATAGTTTTTTCAGGAGCAGTGATTTTAATAATGCCTAAAGTGAAACAATAAAAATGAAATATTCCTTTAAATAATGTGCCTGGGGGTCCCCTTAGTCTGCATGTAAAAGGGCGCACCTCTGTGATGTTTAGAACATAGCCAGAGCAAAATTACAATTGTAAAGGAAAAAAGTTATTTAAAATCTTGGCTGCAATGTATTGTCGGCTCCCGAAAATATACAAAAAAAAATCACTGAAAAAAGTTGGTATGGATTCTGGTATGGATTTTAAGGGAAACTCCACACCAAAATGTTTTTAAAAATTGTCGTAGGGTCCCCCCTTAAATACAAACTAGATCCTTATCCTAGCATGCAACCTGGCCGGCCAGGATGGGGGGGATGAGTGAGTGCCCCCCCTCCTGAACCGTACCAGGGTACATGCCCTCAACATGGGGAGTATGGGTGCTTTGGGGCAGGGGGGCTCTACGCCCCCACCCCAAAGCACCTTGTCCCCATGTTGATGGGGACAAGAGTCTCTTCCCCACAACCCTGGGCTGTGGTCGTGGGGCTCTGCGGGCGGGGGGCTTATCGGAATCTGGAAGCCCCCTGTAATAAGGGGGCCCCCAGATCCCGCCCCCCTATGTGAATTAGTATTGGGTACATCGTACCCCTACTAACTCACCAAAAAGTGTCAAAAAAGAAACAAAACACAGGAGACAATTAGGGGCAAGTCCTTTATTAAAAAAGAAAAAAAAAAATAAGTGTCTGCCAATGTATTCCATTGTCAATCACGGCGCGACAGACCCAGAAAAAAAACGTAACAGCTCCTCCTCCATGGGAGGGCTCCCGCCGCCTGAGCTCAGTTTGTTTTGACAGTTTATTTATAGTGAAGGACTGGGCCACCAAGTGACATTTTTTTGTTTAATAAATATTTATTTGAAAAGAAAGGTGAAGTAAACAGAGGATAGACAAAATCGCATATAGGTACAGGTATGTAAGCATATCAGGTTATGAATAGCATGAGATTCACAGTACAGGTATATGCATAGAATCTAGTGGTTTTAGAACAAGTCTATCCAGTAAATCACAAGTGCCTGAAACAGAAGAAGAGAGAGGGAAAAGGAGGAGAAAAAGGAGGAGGGAGCAAAGGGAAGGAGAAAGAGAAATGTCCCAGAGAGCACGGGTATGTCTTCACAGCTGAGGTGAGGATAAGCCATATAAAAGTACTAGAGCTATATCATGAGGGGTCACGGTAAATATGCAAAGATAGGTCAACGAATATTAATGGAGTCCATGTGGTATCCATCTGGGTTGAGTCACTCTATTGGGTTGGAGATGATGGTTTTGTAGCCGGAGGAGGTTTTAAATTCTGTCCACGTTGCCCAGATTTTGGTGTGTTTAGAGATATCTCCCTTTGCTATGAATGCGAGTTCTTCCATTAGGCAGAGATCGTTGATTTTGATAAACCAACTTTTGAGGGTAGGTATCCTGGGTGAGTCCCATAGCTTAGGAATCAGTGCCTTAGCAGCATTTAGTAGGTGTGGGGTGATGGTTCTCTTGTATTGTCCTGGGGAGTGCTCTGTGTTGTGAAAAAGAATAGTCCATGGGTCATGTTGGATAAGGAGCCCCGTAATGTCCTTAATAAATTGTGTTACCATAGTCCAAAAGGGTTGTATCATGGGGCAGAACCACCAAATGTGGGCGTGTGAGGCTTTTTGCCCACAATTCCTCCAGCAAAGAGGAGAGTGTGAGCTAGCTATTCGGTGGAGCTTTGCGGGGGTATAGTACCATCTCGCCAGTAGTTTATAGGTGGTTTCAGTTGCTTTTGAGGATAAGGAGGAGGTGTGTTTCAGTGCAAGGATTTTCTCTTTCTTTTTATCGGGGAGATAGATTTGGAAGTCTTCCTCCCATTGCGTTAAGAATCCTGGGGGAGATGTATAATATAGATCTTGGAGGATTTTGTAGAATTGCGAAACCACGTGAGTGGGTGGTTCTTTGTGGTTGAACATCGTTTCCAAAGGAGTTAGTTCTTGGATCCCTCTGATAGGTTGAGGTAGGGATCGAATCAATTGAGATAGTTGGTTATATCTCCAGTTATCCATGAAAGAGGGTGGAGACGATCCTAGGAGTGTGCGAATTGTTTTGGGTTTTCCATTCTGAGTAACCATATGCAAAACCATAGGGGGGTCAGAGACCCATTTCTTAAAAGAGATGTCCAAGAGGCCTGGTTGGAAATAGGTGTGGTCTAGTAAGGGCATGAGCGGGGAGTTGTAAGACCATGAGAAGTGTTTATGGAGTGAGTCCCAGATGTCCAGAGTAGATGAAGTTAGGGGTGATGTCGAATGAGAAAGGTTTCTGTGGTTTTTAGGTATCCAAGGAACTGTTGCGAGATTAGTATTACTCATTGATTGTTCTAAATGGACCCAGAGTTTCGATTTTTAGTGATATTTCCAATCTGAGATGCGACCTAAAACTATAGACCGATAATACATTTTAAGATCAGGGAGGGCTAGTTCTCGCAAGCGTTTCGATCGGGATAGAGTAGTCCTAGCGATCCTAGGATGGCGATTTCACCATATGAAGCGGGAGATCATGGCCTGTGCTGTGGAGAAGAACCCGGGTGGGACACTCATAGGGATCATCTGGAATAAAAATAGTATGCGTGGCAAAATGTTCATTTTTATAATGTTGATTTTCCCTATCTACGAGTGTGCCAGGTGGTTCCAATTCCTAAGGTCAGATTTAATGTGATTCAGTAGAGGGATATAGTTGTGTTTGAACAGATTGTTGGGATTAGGTGTAAGGTAAATCCCAAGGTATTTCATCTTGGGAGACTGCCAGTTAAATGGGAAATTTGGCTTAAGGGAGTTGGCTTCTGTGGAGGGGATGTTGATGTTCAGTATTTCCGATTTTGAAAGATTAATTTTGAAATTTGAGAGTTGCTGGAATTGGAGAAAGATTTCCATTAGATTGGGGAGGGATATACGGGGCTGTTGTAAGAAGAAGAGTACGTCATCTGCATAGGCCGCGTATTTATGAGTTGTCGAGCCTACAGTTATGCCGTGAATGTTGTTATTGTTCCTAACTTGGGCGAGGAAGGGTTCTAGAGAGATAGCGGACAATAGGGGTGATAAAGGGCATCCCTGCCTCGTACCGTTTCCCAGTGTGAATGGTGTGTTGAGGATACCATTCACTCTCACTTGTGCAGTGGGCTGGGAATACATAGAATATATTCGGTCGATCATTTTGGGGCCTAGCCTGAAATGGATTAGGGTAAGTCGGAGATACTCCCAGTCCACCCTATCAAACGCTTTTTCGGCATCAGTTGAGAGGAGGAGGGTGGACTGGGAGTTGTTCCGAGCAAAGTGTATGAGCGAGATTGTACGGAGAGCGTTATCTCTGGCCTCTCTGGTGGGGATGAAACCAGTTTGATCCGGAGATATCCATTTGGGTAATAGTGGTAGGAGTCTAATTGCCAAAGCCTTAGCATACAGCTTTAAATCAACATTTAAAAGTGAAATTGGGCGGTAGCTCCCGCAACAAGTGGGATCCTTGTTTGGTTTGGGGATGACAGTTATGTGTGCTGCCAGAGATTCTTGTCTAAACACTGAGGTTTTATTTACGGAATTAGCGTAGTCTGTTAATTTAGGTATTAGTATATCACTAAAGGTCTTATAGTAGGAGGGAGTGAAGCCACTGGCCCGGGAGCTTTCCCTGTTTTTATAAGTTTGAGCGTTTTTAAAAGTTCCTCTTCCGAGAAGTGTCTCTCGAGAGCCTCAAGGGCTTTCTTAGGGAGTTTGGGTAGAGAAGCATTTTGTAAAAAGGATTGTATTCTTTCGGTTTTGTCTACTAGGGGGGATGAGTATTAATTTTCTTTTACATTATATAGCGTGGTGTAGAAATTCTTAAAAGTTTCTGCTATTTTCTTATGTTAGGAAAAATGTTTTACGAAGAGATGGGTTTGAGGGATTCTTTCGGGAACTCCGAGAGCTCTCTGTGAAGAGCCTTCTCCTTGAAAATTTTTGCGAGTTTGAATATTTTTGTCCCTTTCGAGGGCCCGGTCACCGAAGTGAGGGAGGATGATATTCTGGAAATCACTATATGATTATGGATTTAATTGTCTGATGCGATTAAGGCATTTATTTTGGAGTCACAAATCTGTTCTTAGAGACCGTCGTGTGTATTGACAGTAGGGGTTTGGTTTGTTCCTAGGGT
>BLSH010391565.1:1591874-1606858 GCA_018402905.1 Glandirana rugosa | reverse complement strand
TTGCCCCCGGGTGTAAACCCTGTTCTGTGATATGCCAAGCATACATGCGCTCCTTTAAAATTATTCTGAAGATTATCTTGGATGAAGTAGGGAAGGATTAAACCCCATGCTAGGGCTATTTTACCTGGAACAGGGATCTCTATTGACAGATTTCCTTTTACCTCTTCTTCTGGGAACAACTGGAAATTTTGGCATTTTCCATACTTACCTTCTTGGTGATAATGGTCACCAGTAAAAATAGATGGGTGAGTCTCCCCTTTTGGAAACACAGACAGCAATAAAACCTGACAAAGGGTCTAGCCCTTACTTTCTAAAACTAGTGATATACCTTAACATGGAATTACATTTTCCTGGTCTGTATATCTGTTATAAGTTAAAGTGGTTGCAAAGGCACAATGTTTTTTACCTTTATGCATTCTATGCATGAAGGTAAAAAACCTTCTGTGTGCAGAAGCCCCCCCCCCCAATACTTACCTGAGCCCCACCTCAATCCAGCGATGTCCACGAGAGCCTTGCCTCTCCGGGGACTCCTGCCCCTGATTGGCTTTTGGAAGCAGTGGAAGCTAATGGCTCCTGCTGCTCTCAATCACAGCCAGTGAGCCAATCAGGAGATGGAGGGACGGGGCCGAGCCGTGGCTCTATGTGTGAATGGACGCACAGAGCTGTGGGTCGGGAGCGCACCTACTTGGGTGCCTCCACAGCAAGCTGCTTGCTGTGTGGCACCCGGCAGGAGGGAGGAGCCGAGAAGAGGAGGATCTGGGCTGCTCCAGGGTGCAAAACCACTGCACAGAGCAAATAAGTAAAACATGTTTGTTATTTGAAAAAAATAAAAATAAAAACGGGGTTATTCTGCAAGAATTTCTACATTTTGTATGTTACTCTTTTTCTACATTAATAAAATATTTGAACAAGAATACAAAAAAAAACAAGGCTTTAATATCACTTTAAGGGCACCCGTAGGCATCATTCACATTGTTTATACCAAAATCTGGTTATGTAATTTTATTACTTATTGGGCCATTTAGCAGTTCTGAAGCATATCCTACTTTAATTGCTTTTCAACCCTTAGATAGGGTCACTGCAAATGTTTCTACCCATAATCCAACTATTCGACAGGTGGTGGCACAATGAAATCAAGGGGATAGGAGTGACGGATTACCAAATAAGCTGAGTAAGCACTGGCCTATGTGCTCCACGCTGTTTAAGGGACCCACAACAGCAAATTAAATAATATTGATTTGATCTTAACATAAAATTAAGCTTTCTTGAATTGTTTACAAAGAATAGAAAAAATTAATCATCTCAAATGAAAATATTACATTAAAGACTAGAGAAAATACTATAATAATGTAATGTACCCAATAACAACTTAAAGTACATAAACCAGGTTCACATTGCAGTTCGTTTCTTAATAGCTCATCTTTTTTTAACTGTCAGTTTGCAAAAAATGTTGGTGCAACCTATATACCGTACCTGTGATGTACAGTAATTATGATCATCTCCATCTAGTGGCCGACTTGCACACTATTTAGTTCAATGTTATCCCACTAGAGCAGGGGTCTCCAAATTTTGTAAAAATAGGGCCAGTTTCCTGTCTTGCAGACTTTAGGAGGGCCGGACAGTGGCCAATGGGAGTAGAAAATTCCCCAGCATTTATGGGAGTCCACAATGTCCCTGGCTTGGTGGTCAGTGCAATTTAACAAAAAATGTGGTCAGTAGGAGGAAGTAAAATGCCCCATGATTGGTATTAGTGGCAGGAACAGTGCACCATTGTTGGTGTCAATGAAAGCAATGGTGCCTCATCGTTGTTGTCAGCAGGAGGAATAGTGCATCAAGGGCCAGACAAGAGCAAGCAAAAGGTCACATTGGGCCCTCGGGACTCAGTTTGGAGACCACTGCAATAGAGCATGTGAATGAGAAACCCGTAGAAGACTTTGAGGAGGGCCCCAAGTTTTGACTGCCTAGGGGCCTCCACAGGGTTTAATCTGGCACTAGGGGATAGGTATAATTTAGCTAAATACCCAAAATTGGAAGTAGTAATTTTTATTGAAAACACTATACAAATATCAAAACTACAGTCAGTGCAAAAATTACAAAGCTGGCTAAATTCAGTTATTCTTTATGAAGATGTCATTTTTAAAATCCTTGTTGGAATTTTTTTTGCGTTTCTAGCTTTGATCCCAACAACAAATAGGGTTAAGAAGGACAGGGTTCTTAAACTAGCGTGTTATTTCATTGATTCTGCCTATAGATGTGCTTTACACGCCAGAGTACTTTGCTTGATATTAGCTGTAGGTATAGCTTGAAAAATGAACACAAAATAAAGGTTTCAATAGTATGTGTTGACAAGTGGGAAATGAAAGTTATTTCTTTCTTCTAATTCCATCCCCCTTCATCTCTTCCAAGTCTCATGAGTTTTTGCTACAAGCAACTATATTAATGAATTGAATTAATTAAAAAGACATTTTAAGATGAAACGGAGCTTGGTGCCCACTGAGTGCTATACATTAGACAAGCATTATGGAAATTGAGATGCACTATCACTGTGATGGACCTTTTATAAATGTCCAAGGAGAGGAGCAATTTGGATACACTGAGATTTAAATTCATTGACTTCAACCTGTCCCATTAGAAGTCATAAACCCCTCAATCTTCAATAGTTTTTCTTAATGTACTTTTAAGCATTGTTTGAAATGGCACATTGCAAATACAGCAGAAAAAGGCACAGATCTAAAAGTCTATAGCATGTATTTGTTATCTGATAACATTTGAACACTCCCTCTGTGGTGATTTGTGTGTTTAAAAAAAGCAAAAAGGAAATGATATGTTAAGAAGCATTAAGCATGTGGCTACATATGCTAAAAGCCGTTTTTAGAAACAGAAAATATGTAACCTATTTACACTTTACACGCATAACCAATAAATAGTAATACAGATCCTATAAAAAAAATGTTGACCTTTTTCAGCAAAGCAAGTGCAAATTGTACTAACCTAAAGTAACCAATTTAATGCCAGTTTACTTTGGTGACTACTGCTTGTTGCCCTTGTTTACTACTGAATATAATTCTCTATTGTTTGTAGGTTGGTGGTAGATTGTATTGTTGACAGGTTATAGCCATTAGATCATTATTACACCTTTTATTTTACATTAGTAAAAATATGTCTAGCTTTTTCAGTAACTTAGTGCAAAGAGAAATAGTGATGTGTACATTGTATATTGTGAACTGTGGTTGAAATAACCAGTGCAACTGATGAACTTTAAGTGTTAACTGTAGTTAACCGTTACTTTCTGCAGTATAAATATGAAGTCTAGTTTCTATAGGTTACTACACGTTTTATTCCTTTTTTTCACTACCATACTGAATATGCTTGCTTTTATCTAATTAGCTGTAAAAAACACCTCCACCTTTTATGATCTCCTTTTGAGAGCACCTTAACATAGGATACAAGTAAATAATAAGCATGATCGAGTAAAACAACAAAGGCATATGCCAAGAGAACAAGTTGGGTAAGTGAAACATACACTTCAAATATGAAAGTAAATATTAGCAGGACTTCATAAAAATGTTACAAGCTGCACAGTTAAACTGGTGCTCCAGGCAAACAACTGAATATACAGTTGAAATACATATACGTGAACTGGCTTGTCTACTTAAATATTTGTAGATCTGTTCAGCTAGTCTTGTGATTGAGACATCCTTGCCAGATAGCCTAAAGATGGTCAATTAACTTTTCTTTTGTAGTTTAGGCCTGGTTCACACCTATGCGTTTTTCAGTGGGTGTTCAGTTTTGCAGAAACGCACTACAGTTCATATAACATGGTTTCCTATGGGCCACATTCACATCTGCATTTCCCATTTGCGATTTTTGGAAAGGGTCGGGACTTTTTATCCTGCAGCAGATTGCATTTTTGGTTCCATAGACTTCAATGGAAAGGCATCAAAGACACATCAAAATTGCAGTGCTTGTGTTTTTGAAGTATATTTGCTGGTTTCTCCCACATGACAACAAACCTCCCAAAAATGAAAAACACATCCAAAACACATTAAAACACATCAACCATAACTTGCATATGTTTGAGCCAGGTCTAAGAACAGATTTACTAATGACCCAACCTTAATGATTGGACAATGATAATGAAGGAGCAGAAATACACCTATGAGGTCCATACTCTGCTCTCTCTTCCCATTGGCAACTCCCAATATTAAAGTGACTGCACTGCGCAATGCAAACCTGTGCGTCTCACAATGTTTGCACTCGCACTCCATTTCTAAGTCCTGATGTGCAGTGGATTACCAGAAGCTAATATAAACAACAGATTTGGGAAATTATTTTATTAACACTATTATCTACCTAAGTTCAGCATTAAAGCCATTTATTTGTGAAAAACTATGTATATCTCATGGAAATTGTTGACTCTTCCAATAACTCTTTCATAAATAATAACACAATAAAATTTGCCTTTTAAACAAAAATGTCAATAGATGTAAGTGTGTACTGTGGAAAAGTAAGTACTCTTGACATCAAAAGCTGGTGTTGTCCCCCATAGCACAAATTATGTTTTTTTAAACATTTTGCAAAGCTGTCAACCAGTCTCTGACATTAATTCATTGAAATATTTTACCTCTTCACCATGCAAAATTCCTTAATCTACAGAATGTTTGTGGGGTTTCTTGCATGAACAACCTATTTCAAAATCCCACTACACAATTTGAAGGTGAATCAAATCTGGGCTTTGACCAGGGAAGTCCATAACCTCTATTTCTTCTTTTTGCACCATTCCTTGTTGGATTTATTAGTGCTCCTCAGATCATTATCATGTTGAAAGATTCATTTTTGGTTCAGCTTCAAGTTTTGGATATATAGCTTCACATTCTCATCAAGCAAACTATGATACAATGTGAAATCAAAGTTGACTCAGATGACTGCCAGTTGCCCAGGCCTTGAAGCAGCAAAGAAAAACAAACTACATCATTCCCCTCCAGTATTTTCCACTTTACTATTCCACCTCAGTTGTTATGAGTTTCTTCTGCAAAAATATTGTTTTCTGCCCTTAGACCCTATATTGACTCCAGACCCTATATACACCCTAGATGTCTGAGGTTTAAATAAGACAGATTCTACCTGCATACTCCCAAAGGAAGTTTTAGTAATTTCCACCTAAACTAATCATCTAATCAATAGCATCTAATATAGAACTCCGAATTTTAATTTCTTGGATTCAAAAAGGTGTTAAATTTAGGAATGTACTTTTTCCATGTGACAAATCTGTATTTTTGTTTGTTTAGAACACGAAAATGAATACACCCTGCCAACTGCATATGTAATTTGTTCAAGTATATCACCTTTATCTGTGGGCTTTATTCGAATGAAGATCTCATTGGAAAAGTCAACAATTTCCAAGGTGTGTACTTACTATTTTCACACAAATATATTACACCTGCAGCCTGTTTTGACTGGAGGCATATTCAAAATTGTAAAGCTACATCCTGTTCCCTGAATACTCATTGAATAACACAAAACCCAGGTCTAAGATATCATGCCTGTAAAGTTACTCACAGCAAGTGTCAGACGAACGATTTGGGCCAAGCATAAGTTCTGCCCAAACACTGGCTGTTCGCCCATTTGTTCAGCACTTCGAATGCCCCACAATGCACTGCACGCCGCACATTGCATTGAAAGCCCTGATTGGCTGAAGCAATGAAGGCTTTGCCCAATCAGGGCACATAACCCTCTCAGAGCCATGATTGCACAAAGTAATGATGACTGTGCCCAATCATGGGTCATTGCTCATAGACCCACCCTGCACTATAATAGGTTCCTTCCCAGAGCAGCCATTTGCAGTGTGATATTGGAGGGGAGATAGATAGAACAGGGCTTTGTTCAGTGCTACTAGTGAGTTAGTGTGCTATTGTGATTCTAATGTGAGTGTAAAGTATCAGTATAGTGTGAATATAGTGATTGTGCAGCCTGAGTATAGTGCGACCTACCTTTTTTACTTTAGTATCAGTTATTGTGTCAGGCTGTGTTACTGTAGTATATTGAAGTATGTCAGTGTACAGTGTCAGGACAGTTTTACCGCAGTATATTGAAGTTTGTCAGTGTAGAGTGTAAGAGCACTTTTGCTGCAGTATATTATAGTGCATCAGGGCACTTTTACTGCAGTATATTGAACTGCATTAGTGCAATTTTACTGCAGTATATTGAAGTGTGTTAGTGCAGTTTTACTGCAGTATATTGAAGTGTGTTAGTGCACTTTTACGGCAGTATATTGAGGTGCGTCAGTGCAGTTTTACTGCAGTATATTGTAGTGTGTCAATGGAGTGTGTCTGTGTTGAGAGTCCTCAAGTTAAAGTGCACCAAACAACACTTTCCATTGATTAAAGTGCATCCAAGTACACATTTCCCCATCTTTAGTACATTTCGGTAATAAGCCCCCCATCATGTCTGGGAGGCCAATGCAGAGAGGCAGACATTCCCATAGCAATGTGAGGGGGCCAGCAGCGTCTGTGTCCACAGGCAAAAGTGGACACAGACGCTGCACCATTTCCTCTGTTTAGTGATGTTGCCCGTGCTACCCAGCCACAGCATACAGAGGAGGTGGTGGACTGGCTTATCAACCAATCCTCATACTCCTCACCCTCTATCACCCAAGCAGAGACTAGTGCGCAGTCCACCACAGCTGCCAGAGCAGAATTTTCTGCCTCCTTGTCCACAGCTACTTCTGCCATAGCCCCAGCCTCATGCATGGAGGAGTCAGTTGAGTTATTTGAACACAGCGTCAGCCACTTGCTCCTTGACAATGCACAGGCATTACTTAATTCTGATGTTGGTTCTGAGGTTGAGGAAGATAGGAAAATGAGCCTACAGAGAGAGGATAACACTGGTAAACAACACATTGGCAGTCATGTTCCCCATGCCACAGCATATTGCCAAAATAGCTTTAGTGATGATCAGGATGGAGGGGATGATGACGATGAGGTAACTGATGCGACTTGGGTGCTCAATAGAGCAGAGGAGGAAAGTGAGGGTGAGGCACAACGCTAACGAGTCAGTCATCATGAAAGAGTATAGAGCAGCCACCCTATTCCATCATATTGTAGAGCTGTCATCTCCCGGCCCACTTCTCACAGCTCAGCTGTTTAGGCCTTTTTTAGCATATCTGCAGCCGATTGCACTTTACCTCAATCAGATTAAGGGTGGAAAAAACACCAGCCATTTGGGTACCACATGCTTGACAAGGCATTTAATCTCCTGCCACTCACCCATTGGCAAGAGCATCTGAAAGCCACACAGACACAATTGTGCTCCTCCTCACTCCTCACCTTTCAGGTCTACCCCCCCCGGTATATATTATGACCTCCCAGCAGCCTCCACTGACAGGGATGATGGTATGTCTGGTATGAAGGGTGTCACAGGTCCTTGCAGCACATCTGCCAGCAGCACACCACCAGCTGTATAGTATAATAGGCAAAGTTCTCTGCCCCAGCTGCTGCAATGAAAAAAAAAATACAGTCACTGCCACCCACATGCCCAGTGTCTAAATTCCAGCTTTTCAAAGCTGCTGGCTTTACAATGCCTTTCCGTCTGGTGGATTCTGCCCCTTCTATGTATTTGCAGAATGTGCTGTGCCATAATGGCAGGTTCACAGTCGCTATTTATTTGCACGTAAGGCCATTCCAGCTCTGTACCATCACGTGGAAGGCAACGTTGTGGCATCGTTGGGCAAGGCAGTCAGCCGCAAGGTCCACATTGCTGCTGAAACGTGGTCCAGCAAGCATGGTCAGGGACGATATATTTAGTTCACAGCACACTGGGTAACTCTGCTTGCAACTCGGAAGTATGCAGGACAGGGCTCAGTGCTGCAGCTTGTTTTGCCACCACATCTCCATACAGCTCGTGATGATGATACAAGATTTGTCAGCTCCACCCCTCCTCCTCCTCCATACCCTCCTCTGCTGAATTGTCCTATGAGCCACCAGTACCCCCTAAGAGTACAAGGGGCTATTCAATGAGTCACGCTTAAAGATGCCATGCAGTGCTTCAGCTGGTCTGTCTAGGGGACAGGAACCACACCGGAGCAAAGATTCTATTAGTTCTACAGGGTCAGGCCCAGAGGTGATTCATGCTATGCCAACTTGAGCCAAGGAAGGGGGTGTGCGATAATGGCACTAACCTCCTGTCTGCCCTTCAACAGGGAAAGTTGACACATGTGCCATGCCTGGCACATGTCCTCAATTTGGTGGTGCAGCCTTTCTTAAAAGGTACCTAGGGCTGGAAGATCTGCTAAAGCAGGCTAGAAGAGTCTGTAGCCATTTCAGGCGGTCATACACAGCCAGTGCTCGGTCAGCTGAAACTGCCTGATTTGAGGCATGCTTACCAGGTGGAACCAAACTTTGTCAATGCTGCAGCAGCTGCACATGCAGCAGAGGGCCGTCAATGAGTACCTGTGTGAGTATGGCAGAACAACAGGCTCAGGGTGGCTCTGCTTTTTTACCCCATGCCGATGGCTGCCGTTAAAGGATGCATGCACGGTACTGTCACCATTTGAGGAGACAAGGATGGTGAGCTATGACAATGCACACATCAGTGACACAATCCCTCTTGTGTTCCTGCTAGAGCAGACTGTGTGTGGCATTATGGACATTGTATCAAGGAGAAGGCTCACTATTGGTTGGCAAACCTCCTTGACCACCGTCACAAGGGGAAAGTCTTGGAACCTATCCCATCCTCACAGAGGGAGCAGAGGATGAAATATCTTGATGACACCTTAAAGAGGAGTTTATGCAATGGCTTTCCAGACTCTGGTAGGTTACAGTCTCATGGCAAAGCTAGTTTTGAGGCTTCTGTTGGTCAAGAGAGGAGCAGTGGAGAAGGGGACTGTCTCAGTGATGTATTTCACAATTTTTTTAGTCCTCAGCGACCAAGGCTGTCAGCTTCCACATCCCATCAGCAGCGTCTGCATCATGTGGTGGGTGACTATCTAGGTGCGGAAACAGACATGGAGAGCTTTCCAGTTGACAATCCACTGGGTTCCTGGGTCATGCGAGTAGACCACTGGACAGAACTCTATTGCCAATATGCAATAGAACTGCTGGGCTGCCCTGCATCCAGTGTGCTTTCCAAAAGGGCATTCAGTGCTGCCGAAAGTTTTGTGACAGATAAGAGAGCGCGTCTGTCCACAGACTCCGTGGACCGGCTGACATTTATCAAAATGAATCAGTCCTGGATTAGCGGCAGCTATCAAGCCCCTGATGCCGATGTTGCTGATAAAGTGCTTTCTGAGTCTGGAATCTCTGCAAGGCTGTCTTCTCTGCCTAGCTTCATGAGTGTTGATTTCATATGGAAGACATTTTTTGGTATATCTTTAATGGGCAAAACTAACACCCAAGGACCAATTTTCCCACACCTGTTTGACAGGTGCATATCATTTCTATTTTTGACATCAAGGCCAATTCTTACTTTCATCAAGAGCGTCCCTATAGGGTTACGGTTTGAAGGGACCACCAACACCCAAAGCCCAATTTTTCCACACCTGTTACTTCTATCCAAAATCTGTGAAAGAGACACCAGAATTTATCCAAAAAATCTCTAATTTTGTTCAGTTACGCGTGCACAAAATTGTGGCCTCATTATGCAGACTGGCTCCCCAGGCAGTTGTTTATAAACTAAAGAATGCTTGCAGGAAAAATGTCATTTTTTTGGCTTTATAAATGTAATCTTTGCTGCAGCATGTTCTGTACACGGTACAGATGCACCACTTTACAGGCAGAGTAAGGGGGCCCCCAGGCACTATATTTAAACACATTTTTCATTTTTACTATTTTAATTTAAGCATCAATAAATCACTGCTTATTTAAAAATGATAATTTTTACAAACTTTTTTTCATTGATATGTGTCCTCCAGGGCAGTACCCGGACCCTTTGTATGCCCAAAAACTGCCATATAAACCTTCAAAATGGGCAATTTTGATTTTTCTACTTTGGGTCCCATAGACTTCAATGGGGTTCATTGTTCGGCTCTGAACTTTTGTGATGTTTGAAAGTTCTGGCACAAACTGAACCGGGGAGGTGTTCGGCACATCTCTACTTACAGCACATGTGAATCTTTGCCCTGACCCGCTGCTTACAGTACATGTGACTCTCAGCATATTCTCTGAATATTCTCTTTGGTGGTGCTGTTCAATCATACAGATGGAGTGGCATTTGTTAGAGGAAATTGTACCCTCATGGACCCTCAGTGTTCAGAGGGAGCAGCTGTCTTATTGAGTTTGCCAGCCTCTGGTAACCTTCCGCACCCATCTCGAGTAAGGGAAACTTGTAAATATGTCAATTTTGGAACGTTTCTTCTAGCAAATGTATTGTACGGACAAGTACCTGCTTGTGAAGGAAAGTATTTAGCTCAGGGACAGGTTTATGGCAAGGAGGAATAGCTTAGGGAAAGCTCCTACTTCACTATATACACTCTGGTGAGCGGTACAGAGACATGGAGCCAGTGCAGACTGCAGGAACTTTCTTTGTCTGTTCCCAGAAGGGATGCTACCTATACTGTTACATATACTGTAATTGCTAAGAGGCTGTTGCTGCAAACCAACTGTGTAGGAGTTATATCAAAGCCATAAGTGCCATATACACTGTGTGTGAGTATTTCCTCCCCATATGAGGTACCCAGCTTAGACCCCACCTACAAGTCTGCCACCACACCAAGGTATACTCTTGTAGGCAGGTGCAGTCTGTATTCCCCACTGTAGGTGGCACTCTGCCAAAGCAGCAATGCCTTGGGAAGAAAGCCATGAGAAACTTTGTTCTTCTATGGTTTCCTGTGGTCACCAGGGGAACAGCTTTCGGATTGGACGCTGGTGCTCCTTATGACCTCTGCGGCCATCTGGGTTGAGCACAGAGCCTATTTAAGACACTGGCTCCCTGGGTTGAGCACAGAGCCTATTTAAGACACTGGCTTCCTGATTTGGTGCGTTTTGTGTAAGTGGCTAGTGTAGTGACAGGATCCCCATCTGTCTGGCACAGTGTTTAGTGGCAGGAAAGTAAGGAAAAGTAGGGAAGAGTAGGAAAGGTGTGGGAACTATGCCATCTCCTCTCAGGAAGCATCCCATTTGCGTGTGGACTGGCCAAGTCACACTCCCACTCCTTGCTTCAAAAGCTGTTGGCATTGTCCCAAGATAATGATCCTCTGATGCTGTTTGTAAGTAGCTCTGGCTGCCTACCCACAGGAAGGGGTGTTGCTAGGTCTACAAAAGATCTGGGGCTAGAGCCCATAGCAGCAAAGTAAAGAAAGCCATACTCTTGAGCGGGCATACACATGTATATAATATACATGTGTGTGTATATATATATATATATATATAATATTGTTACATATCTAAGTGCAGGTCCTCCTTACATCAGGGTCCCCAAAGTGCCCCTTCCTTACATCAGGGTCCCCAAAGAGCCCCTTCCTTACATCAGGGTCCCCAGAGAGCCCCTTCCTTACATCAGGGTCCCCAGAGAGCCCCTTCCTTACATCAGGGTCCACAGAGAGCCCACACTTACATCAGGGTCCACAGAGAGCCCCCTTACATCAGGGTCCCCAGAGAGCCTCCCTATACATTAGGGTCCCCAGAGAGCCTCTCCGTACATCAGGGTCCCCAGAGAGCCTCCCCATACATCAGGGTCTATAGAGAGCCTCCCCCTTGCATCAGGGTCTACAGAGAGCCTCCTCATACATCAGGGTCTACAGAGAGCCTCCTCATACATCAGGGTCTCCAAAGAGCATCCCTTAAATCAGGGTCCCCAGAGAGCCTCCCCATACATCAGGGTCCCCAGAGAGCCTCCCCATACATCAGGGTCCCCAGAGAGCCTCCCCATGCATCAGGGTCCCCAGAGAGCCTCCCCA
The DNA here is from genome assembly GCA_018402905.1 of Glandirana rugosa. NCBI lineage: Eukaryota > Metazoa > Chordata > Amphibia > Anura > Ranidae > Glandirana > Glandirana rugosa. The sequence continues at coordinate 1,594,968 of BLSH010391565.1, read as the reverse complement.
CACATCAGAGAAAGAGGATGGTGGATGACGGGGGATGAAAGAGAGAACCCCTAGCCCTGCTTGCAGTCCCTACTGTGATCCACCTACCTCCCACCCGTCCTTGGTCAGCCTTTTTTCTTACTGTTCCATGACAGTCACAGTGAGCTAGGAGAAGAGCTTGGAGAAGGAGTGCAAGCTCTGGGAGGCACCAGGGATGCTGCTCAGGGTGGTGGTGAGGCCTCGTCTTCTCTCTCTCACTCCCTCCTGGGCTCTTCCCGGCTGCCCAGGCTTCCCCCTCCCTATTTGAAGATGCCACTGCCCTGCACCCTACCGCCACCGGACCAGCAGCGTCTGCTCCAGTCCAGGACCATGACAAGGGGGCTGGGCTCAACTCTTTAGGCACCACAAGAACTAGCGCGGAGGAGGAGGAAGTGGAACCCTCCTCCGCTTTGAATGCTGGGTAGGGAGGGAGTCGCGGTCGTGATGTTGCTAGACACTAGGCGGCTCTAGCAACTAGTGACCAGGAGTAGAGTCAGGTGGAGGTGAGGGTGGAGCTGGAGCCAGTGCTACTGCGGCTCAATCTGCCCCTGCCTCTAGCATTCTGGACTGGGACATACCTGCTAATTGCAGAACTGCATCCACTCGGTAAGAGACTTGGGGCTATGGGCCCCAGACTCGGGGCTATAGCCCCAATAGCCACCCCCTAGCAACGCCCCTGCCCACAGGGCTTAATTGTGCATTGTGGTACTTTCCTAATACACTCTTTCCATTCACCTTGGCCTCTATGTATTCTCTGCTGCCAATGCTGTACTCTACCCACACACTTTTATGGCAAGACCTGCACTAAACTCTCCAAGTATAACCTAAAATAACCCTAGTGATCTTGTTCATCACATATAGGTGTGTGTGTTTGTGTGTGTAGCAGACCTTATCTATTTCAGCATCTATTAACTCAGAGGTGTCAAACTCAATTTCATCACAAGGTCAATTGTTGGCCTTTTTTTGTTTATAGGGCAAAAAATAAAAATGTAGAGGTTATCAAATACCACCAAAAAAATAATACTATTTGCAGGAAAAGAGGCCATATTTTTATTTATTTATTTGGGATAGTGTTGCACGACCGCGCAATTATCAGTTAAAGTAACGCAGTGCCATGTCACTAAAAATGGTCTGGTTATGAAGGGGGGGGGGGGTAAATCTTCTGGAGGTCAAGTGGTTAATGCAATGTGCACAGTTAATGAAACCACGTAAAGAGGACCAGTCTATGAGGTTCTACATCAACAAATATCTGTATATGATTCAGCTTCTGACAGGAAAGAATTTTCTGAAGTTATCCACTAAAACATTTTTTGATGTAATATAATTTATGCCTCCTTCTATGGGAAAAAGTATAGAATACCATTATTATAGTTGTAAGTTAGATACAATAAACATTTTCTTAAAAATATAAATATATCTATCTGGTAAACTTACCAAGATAGCAGATGGTTTGTGGTGTGTACATAGAAGACAGGCTTCATGCTAAACCTGGCAGCTAGCCACATACAGTTTGAAACTGTCACATGAGACAGCTTTTGAAGTGATGTGTGCCACTCTCAAAATGAGTTTTAATTCAATTCTGCTAGAAAAGCTAAGTGAATGAATAAAAATAAAACAATAACCTCCCTCCCTATCAGGGTCTCAGAATATCCACTTTATTTAGTGCACAGTGAAGAAAAGATTAAGCATAACTTGACACTCCCCATTCTACGTAACTGGAAAAAACGAGGAAACGTTTTGGACTGACATAGATTAAAAAAAAAAAGGATTATAAATGTATAGTTGTACTACATGGAAAAAATCATTTGTATCTTCGTAATTGTGAAAAACCCTAAACAGTTACCTTATTTGCTTCCTTCCTTTTCACCCTTGGACATGACATGTCTTACTAGCAGGATCCCTAGGTAAAATTACAGGAAAAAAAGCCAAATTAAAGAATATGTAAACCCAACATTTCATATTTCTACTAGGGGCCTGCTGTACCACGTACTTGCATGGAAAAGTATCCTGGTCTTCCTGTGTTGCTTCCTTTGTGTGAAATCCCTGGTGTTCCTGCCAGTCCTTCTGCTTTCCTATTAAAACAACAGACCACACTAAGCAAGAGAGCACAATGTGGTCAGTTCTCTAGCTGTGCTAGAGCTCAGTGTGCTCTCCTCCAATGATCAGTCTTGTACTAAACCCCCATCCCCCTACACAGCCTTTCACTGGGAAGACCAGTGTCTTGCTATTTCTCCTCCCTCAGCACTTATGCAGCTGAGAACTGAAGGAATGTGAGCACTTATAAAAAAAAAAGGAAAACAGGTATTCATAATGTTTTTGTTTTTTTTTTTTATCTATGCACAAATGTTTTGCCTTTCATTTCTATTTTAAACAGAATGGGTTGTTTTACAAGTTAATAGTTTACAATCACTTTAACCACTTCCCACACAACAACGTCATATGATGTCGTCAACTTTGAGTGGGGATATCTGAATGATGCCTGCAGATACTGAGCTACAGGCATCATACAGATTTCCTCTTTTAGAGCTGGTGATTCCCTGCATCTTAAGAACAATCATAGTGGCTGTTCAACTGCTTGATCATTCTTACAGGCAGCGGGAGGGGATGTCCCCCCTCCCGCCACCCCCCAGTGCTTCTCCCGGGTCGCCCATACGACCTGCGACAAGGAGAAGAAATCCGTCCATGCCAGATGTTCTTCATAGAGATTTCCAGGGGGGCCAGATGGTCCCCGTAGTCCCTATGATCATTTGGGGGCCGGGCGCAATGTTATGACATCAACGCCCAGCCTCTGCATTTGAAAAAAAAACGCCGCTATGGCTGGGAAGCCAGGATGTTTTTTTTTTTTCAGACTTCCCAGCCAAGAGGCGAGATCTGGGGACTTATTGACCCCAGATCTCACTGTAAAGAGGACCTGTCACACCCTATTCCTATTACAAGGGATGTTCGTTCGAGCGCCCCTGCCGCCCACGAAAGTTAAAAAAAAAAAATAACAAATAAAATGTAAATAAAAAGATAAAACTGTGAAAACTACATTTGTAGGGAACATTATCCTTATCCCACACTGTCCAGGAGAAAG
>BLSH010391565.1:1580032-1591675 GCA_018402905.1 Glandirana rugosa | reverse complement strand
ATGTAGGAGCGAAGTGCCAGAATTGGCCGGGTAGGGAAGTGGTTAATGTAGCTACCACATCTAAGAACTGGCAAGCTGCAATATATTAAAATTTCATTCTTAGGTTTAGATAAATTTTAATCTAAATCCATTCATAAACCAATACACATTTATTTTAACTAAACCTAACATCAATGTGTCAAACAAAGTGCAACAAAAAAAGAAATTGGTCAACCTGATTTAAGCCTAAGTGTCGGTTCACACAGGGGTGATCCAACTTCAGGGGCGACTCAAAGCCGCCCCCAAAGCGCGACTTCAGCTTGCAAACAACTTTTGTAATTGAAGTCAATGCAAATCGCTTGAAGTCGCCCCCAAAGTAGTGCAGGAACCTTTTTCTAAGTTGGAGCAACTTGAGTCGCTCCTATTAGAATGGTTCCATTGCATTGCATGGAGCGCAAATTGTCAGGCGGCTAAGTCGTCTGACAAGGCCCCCCTGTGTGAACTGGGACTAATAAGCAATATTACTGAAAATAAAACAAAATGCACTGGTTACGAGGTTAATAAAAATAAGACAAAATGCTCCCTCTCGCTTCATATAGGCAAACAATTATTGACATTAAAAATAGTAAAAATAAATAATAACCCGCACCAGTTACCATATTAGGTTGAGGTCAATGAGATGGCATAATGTGATGCACCAAATTGCTGACTAATTGGCAGCATTAAAGTGGTTCTCAACTTGTGACAACCACTTTAACCTACAGGTAAGCCTATAATAAGGCTTACCTGTAGGTGCCCTGCATATCTCCCAAACCTGCACAGTTTAGGAGATATGCAGTGTACTAAATGTGCCGATGTAATTTCGGCACATGCGCAGTGAAGAAACGGCCTCCGTGACGTTTCTTCACTGTGATCGTGACGTGACGAACGGCTCCCGCGCGCATACGCGGGAGTGTTGTCACGCAACTCTGGCCAGTCACAGAGCCGGAGTCGCAGCCCAGAAGGAAGAGGGGCAGAAGATGGACACGGCCAGCACAGTGGACAGCGCTGGATGTCTCAGGCTTCGTTTTCAGGTAAGTGACACATAATGGGCTAATATGCCATGCCTAGTAGCCCATTATGCATCTACTTTGCAGGGGAATGTAGAGGAAGTAAACGCCATCTGGGTTTACTTCCTCTTTAAGAATATTCCTAACTAAAAAAAGCTGACACAGAAAATACCCCCAACTACCAATTACTACCCAATTGAAAGTGATATTGCCCCATATGGCATTAACAGAAATGTATGTGTTAGGAAAAGTCTGTGTTTTAAAAGGATTTGTGCGCTTGCGTACACGCACATGCGTGGGAAACGGCGTCAAACGGCTCCATTTAAGCTCACAACGCCCAGCAGCCAATGCTGTCCGTTTTACAGCGTGTGTGTTCCTGAGCTACCTGATTTCCTGAGCTTCTGTTCCTGTGACCCGGCTTGACCTTGACCTTGCTGATTTCTGCCTGCAACGACCCCCAGCTTGCCCACAACAACTCTTCTGCCTGATCCCTGTGTACTTCTGCTGCCAGCCTGTTAACGACCCTGCCTGCACCTGACGACTCTTCTGCCTGAACCCTTTGTACCGCATTGCCAGCTACTTGCCGATCCGGCCTGCACGACCACCCACTAACTGCACGAGCCTTCACTCTCCACACCACCACCAGTGATCCTGTCCAGCCCTTGTGCCCCACTGAGCTCCTGTGCTCCTTGTCTGCTCTACCAGGGAACCTTGAACCAAGAGTGGTTGCTTCCTGCATAAGACAGACTCCACCACCAGGTGCGAGACAGTATGGGATTATAAAGAAAACAAACATGAATACTCAACTTCTTGTTACGAATTTTGTTGTATGTATACAATGACAATATAGTATATCTGATCTTGCAGCAGCATCTTCGTGATGCTGCAGCTGCCCCATGCTGGTCCTAAGAAAAAGAACTGAGTGATCACATTGCTCTGCTCACGGTCTGCTCCTGTCAGTCACTGCTCTCTGCTCTGTTCCTTCAGTGCTCACTGGAGCACCAGGCTGAGAAGGAATTGGGTGCAGTTGGCTCTGGCTTTCAGTTGCATGCCGAAAGGTGGAATCACCTGTCAATTAGGCATCCAGCAATACCCCAGGTTGCTTGCCTGAATAAGGATCTTGTATAGATTAGATGAGGAGAATCCACACAAAATGAAAACAAACAAGAAAATGGAGTCCTCCTCAAAACCTATACCAAACCCTTATCTAGGATAAAGGTTGGTATGAATTTTGAATGAGACCCTGCACATAAAATTACAAAAAAAAGGTGTGAGGTCCCATCAAAATCTGTACCAGTTCCTTATCCAGGCATTCAGCCCGACTGCCCTGGAAAGGGAAGGGCAGCAAATGTGTGCTCCCCTCCCTGAACCATACCAGACCACATGCCCTTTACACTAGGAGGTTCCCTTGCCAGTAACCAACAAATTATTTAAAAATGCCCCTGGGACATTAGTTTGGGTCCTAATTCTTCATAGTAGATGTTGTAACACTCCACTACTTGTGTGTAACTGATGCTTACGTGTTGCAGTTCAGTAGAACGTTCAGTGCCTGGTTACACAGTACATCTGGCTCTTTTAGCAGGGATCCCTTCTTTCTCTGAAACAGAAGTGGACATTAATGAACAACACTGGTTGATGACACTCTCCTAGCAATCAGGACAATGTTGCTGGCTCACAGTGGCTCCGTTGACACTGTTCTAGTGTGACAATGATCAGAGCACTATTACTAAGTTACACTGACAGTGGCAACACTGACATTAGTGTAGGTAGCAATCAGAACACTGTTGCTGACTGCACTTGCCTGACAACACTGGCATTGGTGTGGCTAACATTCAGGAACACTGTTGCTAGCTGCATTCAATTTGGTGATATTGAGGCTGGTGTAGCTAGCAGCCAGGAATGCCTTTGCTGACTACAGTGGTCTGGGATCACTGGTACTGGTGTGGCGGTGATCAGGAAGACTGCTGCTGGCTGCTTTGGTCTCATGACACTGGGACTGGTGTGGCTAGTGATCAGGAATGCTGTTGCTGGATTACACTGATGGTGACCCTCTACTGATGTAGCTAGTGATCAGGGTCACTGTGGTTGGCTCTGGGGCATTGTAAAAGCACTGCTGCAATTACAGCACAGCTTTCTGATTGCAGCGATTTATATCTGCGTGGCCTAGAAGTGATCAAGCGCAGTGTTTTTGCATAAATCCAAGCTTCTCTTAATGAATTTGTCATATGATAACAACTTGTCATTAAACCATTACACATTAGGTTTGAACATAAACCTTTACATGCTACACTTACCAGTGAAAACACTTTAATTTTAGTTATAAGTTCTTTTGCAGAAAACACAGTGAGTACTCATCAGCTACTATTTTCATAGCTGAATCTGTTTCATGTAACTGGGATTTGAGTGCCCTTCACCTCTACATATCAGGATCATGGTAATGCTATTGGCTAAAAGCAATATCAGCAATTGTAAACAGTAAAGCAAGGTATCATCTTGGATATGTTCTCCTTTCCAAAATTATACTAATGAAGAATGTCAGTATGGAAGATGTATGGATACTATTTCAACATATGAATATTTTCTATAAAGCATCTGGATCTCAGTGATTGGGGTAACCATTATTGTATTTATTCTATAACTATTATGTACAGTGTCCTGCTACTTCTTCATAGATTGCATGGCACCATAAAGTCAATACTTACATATATAAATACAAACAATAGAAATGCATACTTAATGAGAAAACTGCCTCTGTTATGATATCTACCATTTCAAACTCGTATGAAGTAAATAAAGCAGATTCACCAATTTGATGTCTCTTTTCTATGAATGATCCAAAAAATAAAATTAAAATGATAAAATGGTGATTGTCTACCACTCTTCCTTCTCTCTTCTATACAAAGCACTTGAGGATCACTTTTATTAAACCAACAGGGCTAGGAAGACAGTCGGTGTCATAAAACTTACCAGCTAGATAGATAGATAGATAGATAGATAGATAGATAGATAGATAGATAGATAGATAGATAGATAGATAGATAGATAGATAGATCTTTTTTTTAATATTTGTGATTTTTGTGATTATAGTTTAAAGCACTGAAACTCAAAATCACTTGGTATATGGTAATATAATACTGTACACAGTAATATAAGCAGAGAGTCATCTTCCCACGGTTCCCTGAACCTTTAAAACTGCTATATATTGGAATCATCATTATTTCCTCAGCAGAGGTATGTGGAGCAATAAACAGGGATATGGGAAATTGTATTGACATAGACACACTCACATACACACCTACACAGGTTGAACTAGATTGACCGGTGTCTTTATTCAACCTTTCCAACTATGAAACTGTGAGTTTTGTTGATGTTGATAGGATAAGAAAAGGTCAAAACCTCTGTCAGGTTCTTATTGCTATTTGTAGAGTTGGGGAGATTCTCGTTCATTTCTAGCCACCCCCAAAAGAAAGGGTAAATTCTAAACAGTTGTCAATGGAATGCTTTTTTTCAGATGACTTTACCTCCTTGGACTGTAACATTTTGGATTTCCTCTTACTTTTTGTGCCAATGAAAACAATGATCAAAACAAGTTGTGGGGGTGACCTTCAAAAATGATACAGCCAGTAATATAAACCTTACAAACATTTTAACCGTTTCTCACTCAGTACAAAACTGCACGGTGCTTAATGACCAAGACAGTAAACACCAGATCTAAAGTACAATAAGCCAGTCTGAATTAGACTGGGAACCAGCAGATGTAATGGAGGGGATAGAAGCCAAGACAAGTTCATTTTGCAAATTCTTAGAGTGTTAAATTGTGGGTGTATGGAGGAATACATTTTAACATGGTCCCCATTCGCTCATCACTGTAAATAGCAGACCACTGTTTTGGAATATTATTCTTCTTAGGTTAAATTTAGGAGTAGAAATGGCTTCTCATTTCTTTAAAATGTCAGCAAAAATCTGGAGATTTTAGCAAAATATTACATTTTGGTGAAATGTGAATTTAAGGAGATTTTTGGTGGGTTTTGAAGGGTGCAATGCCTTCTGAGGGTTACAGAAGTTCCTAACTATTTCAGACTTATCCTTGTCCCAAACAAAAGTCCTTCATTAACTTAATTATTTTACATTTGTTTAAAAGAGGAAGAATAAAAAAAATTAAAAGAGAGATAAACAAAAAAGCATCTCTTTGCTGAACTATGATCTTAAAATACTTACCAAAGCCCTGGCCACCAGATTTATGAAGTTTTGCCATCTCTAATTAATATGGATTAAACTGGTTTCATGCTCAGAAAGTTCACTGATATTAACTTGCGTAGGGTCTTCTCCCATCTTCAGCTACCATCTCTCAATTTAAGCACTAGGATCTTGTTTGCCTTAGACATTGAGAAAACTTTTGGCAGCAGTGTTGGAGGCTTTTGGGTTCAGGCCAGTCTTTCGTAAATGGATCAAAATTGTTTATCTGTCCCCTGTTGCTCAGGTTAAGATCAGTGGGAGTTTGTCAACCTCCTTTCCTGCTGAGCGAGGTACCCGGCAGGGCTGCTTCCTTTTGCCTGTCTTATTTGCACTCATTATGGAACCTATGCTCTCCGTAATGCTCTGTGGATGAGGAGTTTCCATGTAGGGTCCATTGAGTTAAAAACAAGTGTTTTACACCGATAACCTTATTCTGTTTTTTAAAAACCCGGGCCTTTCGCTCCAGGCGGCTCTGGAACTCCTGTCCAGCTTCTCTGACCTTTGATAAATCCCTGATTCCCCCAGTTTACACTGGGGCAGCCTAGGCAGTGGATGGGACTCTTCCTCTGAATTAGACAGGTAAGTTTAAGTAGTTTGGAGTAATAATTTCTTCTATGTTTAATGTTTATTGTAAATTAAACCTCCATTCACTACTACACACAATTGGGGTCAGGCTAAAGGCGTGGAGCAATTTACCACTATGATTTACTAATGAAGATACTCCCTGTACTTCTTTATGGTTTTCTTCTGCCTGTCACTGCTCTGATGCCAAGAACTTGGGGGGCTTGGCTTGTCTCGATTTGCAAAAGTACTATATTGCGACTATACTTACACATTCCCATAATTGGTTATTTTCAGATGACACTAACTCTTCAGTGGTTCTGGAAACTGTCCACTTGAGCACCTACAAAGCACTCCATAATCTGCTCTATAGGGGAGATGCTGTGCCCTTTTAATTTACCCAATCTATGAAAGCAGTTATACAAGCATGGAATTGGGTCATCCCCAAGCCCACAGCCCATTCCACACAATAATCTCCGAACATGCCTTTATAGCTAAACCCCAATCTCCTAGACTTCCAGTCCATTCCAGACCCATCCCTGTGGGCCTCTAAGGGGATCTGATATTTGAGCCATATCTGTGAGCTTGGTAGCTTGAAGACTTTTGACTCACTGAAGGCACAGTTTAACCTTGCAGCCTAGCCATGCCTATTGCATGCATTTTGTTAACCCCATCTTCATCTTAAAATCAGTCAACATGGAGACATTTTTGAGAGACAATTTTCTAGAGAAACCTCTGTCAAAAATTTACATAGCTCTGCAGACCTCAGGGGCCCCTCACAACCCCCCCAGGCCAGCCAGTCAGTAGGTCGGGCCCCAGCACTTACTCCATCTTGCAGGCGATGCTCCGGGCAGCAGCTTCTCTTCGGGCTGCAAATGGCTGTTTCCTCACTTCCCCTGCATCTCCTCCCTCCTCCTCCTCCTACTGGCCAATCTGATCGGATCTCCTTTCAGCCAATCAGGTGACGGGTCTCAGGACCCGCTTCCTGATTGGCCACCAGGAGAATTAGTGTGACAATAGTGAATATTCATTCACTATTGTCACGTAACTGGGTGGGCTTCGGGCATAGTGCTCTGCACCCCGAGCTCACCCTTTTTTGAAGCCGATTAGAGCCTCAGGCTCTAATTCTTCAAAAAAAAAAAAAAACATTGGAATCCATGCGTCTGGCAGCCTGTATGTAGATCAGGGGGCCAGGCGCATGGATGGGGGGTGGCACCTGTGCACCCCCCTATGGACGGACCACCACTGGGCTTGGAAATCCTTTATTAATTCTCTGGTTCCCTTATATAAAGCTACATATAAATCCTCTGGACTGTTTCTGCAACAACTGCTACCCAAAGTGCTTTCTTTTCTTCTTTATTATTGCTTCCTGAGGTTTGAAGAATGTATATTTTCGACTTCCTGATTGTGCTGCTACTGGAATGTGCCCACCCATTTTTCTTATTCTGGTGTCTCCTGCATTGGACTGTGTAGGACACATTAGTTCTTGTGTGTATCCCTCTCTTACACCTTTTATATCTGAGTGGTTTATCTTGCTCTAGGAGCAGGTGGTTAAGCCAAGGTATAGATTGGTTGTTGGTTGTCATTGTCTATGCTTTTTGTACTTGCTTTGAGCCAGGGTATGCTCCATGGGCTCTGTTTTGTAATCTATTTACCTTTAAAACTCAATAAAAAGAAGTTTAAAAAAAAAGATAAACAAAAGTTGAATGTAGCAGTACACAAATAAGAAGAAGAAGAGAAAGAAACAGGAATTACACTAAAGCAAAATGTTCCTAAATACATTTAAAAAAAACCCCACCTTTTAACCTCCCTGGCGGTATTCCCGAGTGTGGCTTGGGGTGGAATTTCAGTACCATTAGCAGTAACCCTGAGCCACACTCCGGATTGCATCGCTGGATCCAAGGCAGTGTTACTTGTCTTGTCCCCTGGATCCAGCGATGTCCCCCGCCGTGTCTGCGGGCTGTGTCCTCCACCCGATGCCTCTGTGTGTCGGGCTCCGTTCCCTGTGAGCGCCGCGTCGCACGGGGTCAAAGACCGGCGGCAAATTCAAAAAGTGAAACACACAGTATACATACAGTACACTATAATCTGTAAGATTACATTACTGTTCACATCCCCTTTGTCCCTAGTGGTTTGCCCAGTGCCCTGTATGCACTTTTATATTATATATGTCATTCTTTCTGCCTGGAAACTTGAGAACGTCCATGGCAACCAAAAAGTGTCCCTTTACATCAAAAGTGGTTTTGATCAGCTAGAAAACACCGATAGTAAATAAGAATAATTTGCAGAATTGAGTGATACTGATTTTTGGGGAAATTTATCATCAGACACTGAAAGTGACGACTGCGACAATTCTGCAACTGAGCAAATTTCTGTGTTTTTGGTTTGATTACATTATTGAATACATTTTATTACTATTACATTATTATTTTTGATAATTATTTTTAGTTATTTATTATATGATAATTTTTGATTTCATGTTTCAAACTTTATCATACCCAGGATGTCTACTAGACTCTTGTTTGGACAGATTTAAGTGAGTTATTCCTAAGAATTACAGGCCTACAATATAAAACGCCAAATTTCCATGCAAAATAATGTACCGCTTTCAGCACCAAAAAACTGAAATAATCATACCGCCAGGGAGGTTAAATAAAGGAAAACAAAAAAGAGATTTTATTTGGGACAGAGGTCGAGCTTATTAAGACTCAGGTGTCATAGCTGATAGAGATGATGGCCTTGTTGACCTCCAAGCCCACTGTTCTACCCAGTGAGGAAGTTTCAGAGTCCAAGAAGTCCTCAAGTTCTACGGTTGCTCAGACGGAGAAGTCAGCAAGTCAAGGAATCTGCTTCAACTGTGGAGGATGTGTCTGAGTCCAGTAAAGCCTGAAGTACAGTGCCAAAAGCAGGCGGGAAACTCCAGAGGGCCTCAGGGAAGGAGCCAACCGGGTGCCCATCTACATTAGTTAGCTCCAGAAAATGACGCAAAGAGACTGCTGCGGAAGTCCAAACCCTTGCAGAGGGCTCCCGTTGTTGCCGTTGAGTGACCCAGTGTCCTGTTTCCTTTAAAACATGCTGCCTATCAATCGTCAGTCAACTACCTTGGCCGAATTGTGTCTGCCGATGGAGTGGCCACTGACCTCCAGAAGCTAGAAGCCATCATCTGCTGACCGAGGCCTACTAATGTGACCAAGCTCAGGTCATTTCTGGGACTCTGCTCCTATTACAGAAGATTTGTTGAGGGATTCGCTAAAATAGCTCACCCACTTAATGAGCTACTGAAAAGTGAAGAAGAAGATGATGACCCAGATCTGACTAAGCCTGTCAGACCAGCTGGAGGGCCCACAAAACCCAGAGAGTCCATTCAGGAACAGTGTACTGCTCAGTGTGAAGAGGTTCTTAGGCAGTTGTAATGGACCTTAAGAAACTGATCCAGTCCAGGCCTATGCAGAACCAACCAAGCCATATGAGCTACATGTTGATGCCAGTCGAGATGGGCTAGGCGGGGTGCTATATCAAGCGCATGACGGGCACCTACGGAGTGTGGCCCACACACAAACTCGAGTTTCTGGCTTTGAAGTGGGCAGTAGTGGATAAACTGAGGGATTACCTGTATGGAGCAGAGTTCATGATTAAGACCGGAAATAATCCTCTCACCTACATCCTCACTACTGCCAAGTTGGATGCCACAGATCACAGATGGTTGGCTGCCCTATCAGGGTTTACTTTCAGCCTGAAGTATTGTACTGGGGTCAGGAACAAAGACGCAGATGCTTTGTCAAGCAGGCCCCATTATTACAGCGACCCTCCAGAAGAATGGGCCCAGCTGACACCTGAAGGAGTATGAGTCTTATGTCAAGGAGCAGAACACCAAGCTGAAGGAGGATCCAGGGCAGAAGACATTGGAGTTTCAACTCTTAGTGTCCCCCAGATGTTATTGCAATGTCACCCAAGTTGGGGATGAAGGTCTGCCAAAGCTTTCTAAGAGAGACTTGCGAATGGACCATTTGGAAGACCCTCTCTGTAGCTTGGCTTTAAAGGCCTTGGAGAGCCAACACCCTGACTTGCTCCTCACTGACTCCCCGAAGGAAGCCGTCTGCTGCACTGAGAGTGGGATCGTTTGCAGCTGCATCAAGGGATGGCCTACCGAAGGGGCCCCTCCGATGATCTCAAAGAAAAATGACAGTTGTTCCTGCCAGAAAAACACAGGGAGACAGTATTAATGGCCCTGCATGACAAACATGATCTCTTTGGACCCAAAAGAACTTTCCACCTGGTATGGAACCAATTCTACTGACTCTGCATGTGGGATGAAGTCAAGGGTTACTGCCACTTCTGCATCAGGTACATTCAAGGGAAGACTCTGCCTCATCGAGCTGCCCCAATGGGCCATCTTCAGGGACCCATGGAGCTGGTGTGCATTAACTTCCTGTGCTTGGAGCCTGATATGAGTGGACAGGGAAACATCCTGGTAGTGACTGACCGATTCACTCGGTATGCCCAGGCGTTTCCCACACGGGACCAACAAGCAACCACAGTGGCTAAGATCTTAGTGGAGAAATTCTTTGTGGATTATGGGCTACCTCAATGCATCAATGATCAAGGGAGAGACTTTGAGAGTAGTCTCATCAAGAAACTCCTAGACCTGTTAGGAATCAAGAAGTCCAGAACCACCCCGTACCATCCCCAAGGTGACCCTCAGCCAGAGAGATTCAACTGAACCGTCCTGGATATGCTTGGGACTTTAACTTCAGAACAAAAGCAGAATTGGGGTAATCACATAGCGGCTATCATGCATGCTTATAACAGCACCTCAAATGATGCCACAGGATTCTCCCCCTATCGTCTGATGTTGGGACGGGAGGCCTGGCTGCCAGTAGACTTGGCCTTCGCCACATCCCTCTACCATACCTCAGCTAACTCCCACCAAGGGTATGTAAACAGCCTGCAGAGGAGTCTGAAGACCACCTATGGTAAGGCCCAAGCTTCCTCAGATGCCCAAGGAACAAGAGAAAATTTGACCTCAGGGTACAAGTGCAGGATTTGCAACCAGGTGACAGAGTACTGCTGAGAAACCTGGGTGTCCCTGGAAAGCACAAGTTGGCTGACCACTGGATGTTGCAGCCCTATGCCACTTGCAAGCAGTTGCCAGGACTTCCAGTGTATCAGATTAATCTAGAAGGGAGCACTGGCCCGCTGAAGACTTGGCACCGCAACCATCTGTTGTCTCTGTCGGAAGCAGTTTGTGTGCCACCACAGCCAGAAGATTCACACTCCACACCCATGGCCTTTCAGAGATCCAGTCCAGTGACTAGGTCTCAGTTGGTGCCTCTAGATGAAGAGGATGAGGACAGTGAGGATGAAGAGATGGGAATGGATTGGCTGTGGCCATCTCTTTTTTTTTTTTTTTTCCCACTCAGATAACCTCACCAAGGGAGTCTATCATAACTTATCAGTCTTAGACTTTTCCTTCATTGGTTGCATCATTGTGGTACTTGCATCCCTCTTCCCCTTTACCTCCTGTTTAATTTCTTACTTTTTGTTACGGTTACTGCTAGTTTACTTTGCTTGTGAAATAATTGACTAAAATCCAAAGTAGTGATATTTAGGCAGTGAACGTTTCTCTACTGATGTGCTAAAGCCAACGCCTTCACCCGACATAAGGTACAACAGGTAGGAGGTGGGAGAAGGATTAATACACCAGACCTCTTATTTCATTTATACCCCATGCCCCCGCCCCCCTCTTTTCCCCCCCCCCACATTCTCTCAACATTCATACATCTACACGCACACCGTCCTATCTGAGGGAACCACTCCA
>BLSH010391565.1:1564016-1576619 GCA_018402905.1 Glandirana rugosa | reverse complement strand
CGTGCGGCTAGGGCCTCTCTACAGGCCTCTAGACAGAATGGGGGCTTGGCATGTCCGAACCTTTGGTTATATTACCTGGCATCACAGCTCACGTATGTGTATGCCTTGCTCCGGGATCCACCTAGGGGTGCGTCTGCTTCTCTGGTGTGTGCCCTGGAGGGGTCTAAGGAGGCCGCGGTGAATGCTTTACACGGATCCGCATCCAGGCGGTGTCTGAGGGAGTCCCCTGTGGACGTCCCCCGGCTCGCCTGGCATGCGGGTAACGGTGTGTTGGGAGGGGTAGGAAGGATATCACCTAACGCCCCTTTGTGGCAGAACTTTAACTTTCCTGAACTTCTGGGTCATCCGGATGCTGGTTGGTGGACTCGTTTGGGTGTTACCCGGGTTGGTCACGTTTTTCAGAATAACGTATTTGTTACTTTTGAAAATCTAAGGACCAGATGTGGGATAGGCAATAAGTTTTTCTTTAAATACCTGTTGTTACGACATGCTATACGGGCGCAGCTAGGTGGCCTGACGCGGGAGTTGTCAGAGCTACCGCTGGAAGAATTATTCTCTCAGCCTGATATTTCTAAAGTAGTCACGACCCTCTGCTCCCGCTTTCAGTCCGCTGGCTGCAGCCCTTTTCAAAAAGCTCAAAGGAAGTGGGCGGAGCTAATCCCGGATTTATCTGAAGAGTCCTGGGACGAGGCTTCCGAAGTATGCTTTCAAGACCTCATTAGTACCAATGATAGATACACGCAATTTAAGTTTATACACCAACTTCACTATACCCCTGCTAGATTGGGACGTATGGGTTTTGCCACTGCTGCCTCATGTCCTAGATGTGATATAATGTATGCTGACTGTCTGCACATGTTCTGGTCCTGTCCGGTTCTGCGCCCTTACTGGACTGCGCTCTTCTCCTTTTTCGAACATACCCTGGAAATACCTGTTCCACAAACTCCGGAGGTTGGTCTACTTGGCGTATTATTTTTTTTTTTTTCCCCTTCCCCCTTTTCCTCCCTTTTTTCTCTCTCTTTTTTTCCCTCTTTTTGTTTTTTTTTTTCGCATAAATCTTTTCACCCTTAACCAACCCTTATTGAACCTTTCTGTGACGCAGGCCCCAGATCCAGGCCTCAGACATACACTCGCACATTCCTCATTTTCACCCCTTACATCAAACCCCCCCTCCCTCCCATCTCTTAACCTAACCAGGTTGCCCCTGGGGGCATTACTTGTGACCTGCCATCTCCGGTGTGAGCCATCTACATTCTTTCTCGCCCTCCCTCCCCCCCCCCCCTCTTGCTCTCACTTCAAAACTGCTCACACTGACACTCCTATTTCCCTTTTGCGGCATTCCGTCCCGACCCCTCTCCGAAAAAAAAAAGAAAAAACAAGAACAACTACAAAAAAAGCTCCAACAATGAAAAGACCCCGCAAAACCCCAGAACAAGCTAGTGGCTGGGTAGGGCCATAATAGCAGTGCGGCAAATACCAATCGGTAGAAACCCATAGCTAGCTTTGATCCTTGTCCTTGTTTTCTATCTTTTGTTATATCTTCTTGATTCCCTAATCTCCTTAGGTTCCTCTAATACTCTTAAGCTGTCCGTGATTTCTCTCCGTTCTCTTCCACCCATCTCTGAGCGCTCTCTGGTGAATTGAAGAATTGCGGACCCCCGGCTGTAGTGACCCTTAAGCGTGCGGGGTATAATAGAGCGTATTTGAACTTTAATTGAAATAGAGCCCGCTTCACCTCCGTAAACCTGGCTCTTTGCCTCTGAAGATCCGGAGAGAAGTCTGGATATATAGAGACTCTTGCCCCCCTGTGGAAGATGTCCCCCTTCTCCCTGGCCTTTTGAAGAATGGTAGACCTATCCCTGAAGTTGGACACCTTTGCTAATAAAGGTCTTGGGTGACTTCCTGGCTGTAATTGACGGGATGGCACCCTATGTGCTCTCTCTATGAAAAAGTGGGGGGATAGTGTATTTTCCCCCAAAGTCTCTTTAAGCCACTCCTCCAAGAATTCCACAGGGTTTGCCCCCTCACTTTGCTCCGGTAGGCCGATTATTCTCACGTTGTCTCTCCGGAGCCTGTTCTCCATGTCATCCATTTTGGAGGTACATTTTTTCACCTTTTCTTCTAGGTCCCGAAGCAGCTCTTTTGACAGATTGTAATCATCCTCCAGTGCGCTAACCCTCTCCTCCACAGCTGTCGTTCTTTCATGTATCTTTTGAATGTCATGGCGAATGTGAAATATTTCTTCTCTAATGCCTTTTGTTTGTTCTGAGAGCTCGCATATGGATGTTTTACACATGTTAACGGCTTGCAACACTTCCAGTAATGAAGGCTCCATGGGAGAATGCGCGGTTGAACTAGTAGATAATACAGGGTCTCCCCCTCCACAAGCGCCGCTCCCGCTGGGTACCGTGTCCTGATCTGCGGTTGACTGGGCCAGGCTCCGCCTGTCAGACCCACTGTTTTTCTGCGCCTTCGTCTGAGACGGTTGCCCCCCCTTAGCTGGCGATCCCGTGGGGGTATGGGAGAATTTTTCTAACTTGGCTGCTGTTGACGGGGCGACTTTTGTCTTGTCTTTAGACATTTTCTGTAGTCTGCCTGGTTCTTTTAGGGCCGCCTCTTCTCCCTTTTTTTTCACCATTCTATTCGCTGCCTGTTGTTTTCCAGCTGGGTGCTTTCGTGAGAGAACCCTGCACCCTCAATAGGCACCAGCTCAGTGGCAGTATAGACCAGGGACAGATGGGGCCTCCAAGCAATACCGACCCCCTCCCCTCTAGTCTGGGGGAAGAGACACGGAAGAGAGGGATGACGCGGAGAGAAAATAAAGAGAACGAAACCAAAGGGGGAGAGGAGGCTCCGCACCACCTGACCCGGAGGCACCAATCAAACCCCTAACATGTGTTATACAGCCAGGGGTTGCCAACCCAGGGCCAGGCTCTGAGAAGAGGAGAGAGAGGAACCCGATCAAGGGGATACAAACCACCTGACTCCTAATAGTGCTCCACCTCCTATCGCTTGTCTCCTTGCTGGGCCTCTTAGTACCCCTGCTTTATACAAACACTAAGAGTGCTACTGGTAAGATTGTCTACCACCAGACTGCAAGGTATACCCTATTGCTCAGCTCATATAGGGTTCAGCTATACCTATATAATACAATGTTCTTGTGGCTTGACTTGGTGTAAGCAGTAAATAGTAAAACTCGTGTGGGTTTAAAGGCTTCTGGCGGATGTTTAAGCAGTCCTTGATGGTACAGAGGACAGTTCCATAAACACACAGTTTTGGATGTTACCAACAGTAAAGAGTTTCTCCCCCCTCTCCCTCCTACTGTTTATACTGAAGTCCATGCGGAGTTAAACAGCTGCTGATGCAAACACTTTTAAACCGTGGTTATAATCTTGCCTCTTATGTTGCCGTGTGTCCCGCCAGTCTCTATGGAGAGGAGGGGGGGTCTCAGGCAGCCTCAGCTCTGGGTTGTTACGTATTCATGAATGGCCTTTTCCCCCTCTCTCTCCCTCCTCCCCTTTACCTCCCCGCCTCGTCCGTATGCGGGCTGCCGGCCTCTGCTAGCTCCCGGGATGCTGGATGGCTTGTCCGGATGCTCCCCGTCAGACTGACCCCCGTCACTCTCCGCTCTCCCGCACCTCCGGCACTGCCATGGGCCGCCTGTTCAAGCGAACAAAAACCACCTCTCTCCCAGCCTCTTGGCGTCGACTGGGGCTACGGAGCTGCGCTGTCAGGATACCATGGAGCCCAGGACGGGAGCCGCCGCACACACGTCCACTCACTCAGACATCCGGTCACGCCCCCCCCGAATATCTGGCTGTGGCCATCTCAATTACCAGGAGCTGCCACCCCCCTCCTTCTCCTCCCAAGCCGACCGACACCAGGATGCTCATGCCAGAAGCTCCTGAGTTTGTGCCTCAAAGTCCACTTCTTGAAGAGTTGGAAGATCCCCAATCTTCTCTAGTGACAGCAGATCCCAAAGACTTTCCATCTTTCATTGAAGAGGAAGCTGAATCTGATGCGCAGGAAGCAGAAAATAAGGTGGTTGATGAAGAAGAGACCAGTGTGCTTGTAACCCAAGAGCCTAAAGAACAGCAAGAGCAAAGGGTTATTCACCCACCAAAAAGACTAACATATGATGCTCTGGGTGAAAGCTCTGAGGAGGTAATTTTCACTGCAAAGAGGACTATTAAAGCACCCAATCCTTCCACCGCAGATTTGGTGGTGGACAATCCTGATTCATCCCCTGGCACATCTAGCTGCGCCATACCAGTTAAGGTGGCCTGTAGGCAGGACAACCTCCACTCCTATGCTAATTGGTGGGAGGTTCCTCTGCCGGGTGTTTATGCGAATTGTTTAATTTCTTGTGTGAATTAACCTGCTTTCCTCCCCGTGTAAATATAAAGCATGTAACAGGTTACAGACGCTTTACCTTTTTTGGAGGACCAAAGGTTCTTTGGTGGGGGGAGTGTGTAGCCGGTACCTAGCCAAGCTGGGCACCCCCAGATTGAATCCCACAGAGGGAGAATGTGCTTGCCAGCATCTGTGAGGGGGATTTTCCCCCTTTCCTCTGAAACACACAGGCATCCGCCCGCTCTGCTCTCTCCTGTCTCTCTCGATTGGCAGGGAGAGAGAGCCAATCAGCAGCAGCAGTGGATTATGGGATATGAAGTCCCATCCCAAAGCAGCCTCACTGACTCTAAAGAGGCAGGACTACAAATCCCAGCCTGCACAGCAGAAAGAGAGGAGAATTGTGGGGGAGACTTTAAATTAATCTGCAGAACAGGCCCAAGCTCTCTGGCTTCCTGGATCTCATCGCATGGGAAACCATCTCGCTGCTGTGTGAGGGGATTGCAGCCTATCGCTTGGTGTACAGTCTACAGATCCAGCTCCAGTTCAGAAGGAGGGGATGTTGCCTTTTTTCTGGAGGACAGTCTGCAGCAGTGCTGAATATTGTGGAACCGGACGGTTCACTGAGACAGCAGGTTGACCGCCACCTCTGTTCACCTGCAGCAAGGAGCATTGTCAATCGCCTTCCCCTGCGGGAAAACTGCTGAGCGCTGTCAGGATTGGTGAGGGGGCTTTTCCCACAGATTCTATTGTCTTTCATACAGATCACACCCTGGACACTGTGCACAGACAACTTGTACCTGGGTCACATAGCGGATTGTTATAAGACAGAATCAGTTATCTCTCCTAGTCCATCACCACTTTAAACCACATTAAAAAATTCTTGTTTATGAGCTCCAGCTGCCGGTGAAGACAATAGTGAGGCCTTGCATTCTGAGTACTACTGTCTAATTATTCTTAAAAGAGACATGTTACGTATACCCATATTGTTCTACCCCTTAGTAATTTAATGTCCTATAGGGCGGCCTGGGGTTCCCCTTTAGTGCTGGTAATATTTACAATAACCAGTAGTTCTTGAAGAAGGCATTTGCTGATTCTCTTTTACTGTGTATATTGATACTGTCTATTTGCTGTTTTAAATTTAGTTGTTATAAGAATCATCTCAACTAAGTTCTGGTTGTTTGTCCAGGCCTCAGCTGACTAACACTTTTTTAAGTCCTCCGCTTGATCGAGTAAACTAGATAAAGCTAAACGGTTTAAATGTGTCTGTGTATCATTTATTGGTCTGCTCCTCTAAACCTTATTGCTAGGTGTGCCAGTAGGGGCTGAGACAGGTATTGGGGTTTAAGGGCAGAGTAACCGGACCGAACAAACAAAAGTCGCTCCTTCGGGAGTATCGCTACAAATAGATTAAATGTTCCACTTTAATTAGATTTATACTCAAATCCTTCACAGGAAATTCCTAAAGCAGCAAATGGTACTGCTGTACGAGTATGTAGCTATGCTGGCATAGAATGAGGGCAAGAGGATTGAATTACAGAACAGCTTACTGAATAAACTGCAGTGCAAGTAGAAAATAATAGTTCTAGTATAGATGCCCTTCTCTAACCTGACTGCAGTCTTCAGTGCAAATTTTTGCCTTCCTCCCAAATCAAGTGATATTCAATTTGTGGCCCTGTCCATCACCATAAAGCCTTTGCTTAAATAATGTCCCACCTGGGTCTTCTACTTGCCTAGCATGTGCATCACAGTGCCATTCATTCAGGTACAGTTGTCTTTTTAATAGGGAACATGAACTGTGCCTGGTAGATCCCTGCACTGTGTGTGTAAATAGGCCTTTTAATGTTTCCTGTAAATTTTGTCCTGACTGTTAGAGCAGACCTGCACCCTCATTTTAAATGTTTTGTAAGCCATCACTTAGTTATATTTGATTAGGTGGATCTGGCCTTGAACAAAACAAAACTTTCCTGCTGTCCCAGTTGTGCTATATGCTAAGAAAATTGCAGTACAACTTGTTATAGCCGTTTAAAGATATCATGAATACAGATGGTGTCAAATTAATTTAGATGAAATTCACATAGTTACTATTTCCTGTATGCATTTTAATATCCTTTTCATAACCGAACATCAGAAATCATGCATAAAATAGCACCCTTATTACCACTGGTGCAACCTCCACTTGTTTCACTGTCATTCCATCATCACTTAGTTAACTCTGTAAAACAGACAAATCACAATGGACTATGGGTATTACAACAGTCTGTTGCTAAAAAATGCTATATAATGCAAAATGCATTATAAAGTATATATTTTTTTCATGTCACCTTGTAAGGCATCAAATACTTTATATAAATGGTATTTTCTATAAAAAAAAACACACACACACAAGATCTAACAGCAATACAGTGACACTGAGCCTTTGCAAGTAGTAGAGTTATATCCGTTAACAGCTTCTAGCTCGAGGACTGAGCTTAATGTTTATATGTTAGTTTAGTCTCCCTGAGGCCTGGGAACCATAAAGATTACTCTCTCCCAAACCTCTTCTTTCACAAAAGCCCTAGGACTCCAGTCTGTACACACGTGGCAGCTGCACTAACTCCTTCTCTGTTGTGATTTAGTGTTTTCATAGGTTTCAGCAATTTACTGTGCAATGTAATGGATTCACGTAGATAGCGTAAATGTAGTGAAATAGGAACTCTTGTCTGCAGCAAACAATCAGATTTAAACTGGCAAGTAAATTTTTAAATAAATTGGCTTTATATATAAAGTATAAACATTTAAGGAGAAAGCTATGTTTCTACAGGTAAGCACGTGAAAAAAGAAAAAGAGGAGTCTGCAGAAGGTCCTCTTTCCTGCTATGACAGAGGTCAACTTTTAATATGCGATACCAAATTTAAAAACAAAAACTACAAAAAGTATACAGCTAAACCCATACAATGTGCAATTAATTGAAATGACTAAATAAACATTATGTAGGTGTAGTAAGAGATTTTTGGTAGGTAAGGTAAACTTTAGTCAGGCCCGACTGAGTGCAGGCCTGATTGGTTTGATTCTGGGCTGGGAGTGGCTCAGGTAGGATTGAGTGATTCACAGAATGGTGTCATCAGAACATCCCACTTCTTCTGGTGTTTTCTGGACAAAGAGCTGGGAGGAGAGGTATAGGCATATGGGGTGTTCTAAGGAGCCCTGACCAATCCCCAATCTGGGTTGGCAGGGGGCAGGCCTCCTTAAATACCCTGCGTCAGCCCAATCTGGGAGGTGAAGTTCGGTTGGAAGTCTGGAGATGGAGTAGTGTGCTGTCATCGCCAGGGGAAGCTCCCAAACTATGGGTGGTGACCCCAGGCCTGGGTTGCTCAGGTGCAACCAGGAGGAGAGAGATCTTGGTGGAAGGCACAAGGCAGAACCGAAAGGACAGCAGAGAGAGCACTATCTGGGAGAGATCTCCAGTGTGGAACTACAAGTGTCAGGATGTAGGTGAGCAATATACCCTGGGAAACTGTTAGAGGCATGCCAGAGCAGATTGGGGTGAGAGACAATCTGGGAAGGATGCAGAAGCTAGTATGGGAACTCTATGTTGCTGTGGTAGTGGAGAAGGCCATGGAAGCTGGAGGAGCTGGAGGGGACTGGAGGAGGATGGGCTGGGAGTAGTAGTCCATCAGGCTAGCTAGCACACAGTACTTTGCTACACAATGGAGGCTATCTGCTTCTACCTCTAATAGGTGGTCCAGAGGCCCTGCTCCAACTATAGCAGGGCTCACCATGTGCTAGCTAGGCCGGAAGAAGATGTAATGGATGCTTGATAAATATCTTTTCAGGTCTCACCTGTAGAAGCAAGTGTTGTGCAGGAGATAAGTACAAGGAGTCAGCAAGTGATGTGCTGAAGGAAGATGGAGAGATGTATATATTGGCAAGTGTATATAGTCGGTCCCATGTACAGAACTGTTCTGGGCATCCCATGATCATACCTACCCCATCCAAGTTTAATTCCCCTAATAAAAAAACAAAAAACAAAGTACCAGCCTGTTCTGTGTCTCCGGATGTGCGGAAAAGTGTAATTGAGGGCAGTGTGATCAGGTGAACCACATCAATCAGCCACCCCTAAGGGGGACATTGGCCACAATTATAAGTGTAGCACTGCCCCCGTGGTGGTTGCTGTGTTTAAACTTCCCTGGGCCTCCCACTGATTATCATGCTGCCAGTTACACGGTATTTTCATACAGCCAGGTGCACACACTCTTCTGCTCATTGCCTCCAATGACCAGTCTAGGGGATTTGGTTTTATGTTTTACTTGGAGAACTTGGATAGGAGAAGGGAATTAGTAGGATACTCCAAATTAACTATGCACAAGCGAGGAAAACTCTCTGTAGAACTGTGGAGCAGATTATCTGCTAAACCATAGAGTGTCTGTATAGAAGTACAAGTCCCTCTGTAACAGAAGAGACTCAGTGGACTTTGTCAGTGGACTTAAGTCTTCAAAACATTAGCCAGTGTCCCCTTTAGCTCACACACCCACTATGCTGACTTCTAGGACCAGAGAGGGATTTCATCAATACACTCAGTCTCAGGGATCCCTTCAGGGGTCTGTACTCACAAAATGTCCAGGGACAGCTAGATCCTGGTCCCTTAAAAAGTGGGAGGCACATATACAAACTGTTGTAATTCCTACACCGTTCACCTGATTTGGATGTAAATACCCTCAAATTAAAGCTGAAAGTCTGCAGTTAAAGCACATCTTGTTTGTTTCATTTCAAATCCATTGTGGTAGTGTATGGAGCCAAAAAGATTAGAATTGTGTCGATGTCCTAATATTTATGGACCTGACTGTATACTTGTTTTAACCTTTTTTTACATTTCTTCAGTTACTTTCTGGTTCAATGCCTAGGCAAATGATGTCATACATCCCAGGAGTCTTTAGGAGGGGAAGAGAGGCTTTCTCAGCTAAGCACATCCTCCTGCTCTTCTGCCTGAGGTAAGGGCAAATGCATTCCAGGAAGTAAATGCTACATGATTTATCTACCCATACTCAAGATGGCCGCGGCCAGAAATGCTAGGGGTGTTTTTCAAAGTGATTTCTCAACAAAATAAACATGGAGATGTGGATCGATGGGTGAGTTTGTGTTAAGTATTAAAAATGAATTAAGTGGCGTATTTGGTTTGTGGTGCTCAGATGTAGTGTAGTTCCGCTTTAAGTCATCACTGCTTGCAATACCACCAACCACCAATAGAGTGAGGGAAACTCAAATTCTAGCTGGCTGGACAAACAAACAGAAGCTACTCTTGCATACAATTTTGCACACTTTAATGTTTGTATATCAGCAGATTACCATATGCTTCTGAGATTGCCACAACTATACTGCAAGTTCTTGAGTGATCGCTTTTCCCACTGTCCACACACATACACACACACACCAGACACATGACCAGAAGGGCAGACTGCACGGCCACCACTGTCAGTTCATCTGCTGACTGGTCTGCTAGACAACCATACACAAGCACACCTGGATCGCCCAAATCGATGTTACCGGCAATGAGATCTGTCCATGCCTATAACACAGAGTTTCTCAACTAGGGTTTCATGAGAGTTCCCCAAGTGTGCTACAATCTATCTGTCAGCCACAGGCAGATGATGGGTAGATCACATCCCTTCTGCAGACACATGCAGAGTTAGGCAGGGAAGGGGCTGTTATACTGTAGGCTGTGTAGCACCGTTCTCCGCCAGCCCCTCCTCTCCTCCTGTCTACTCCAGGTGCTTATGTGTGATATCACCTGGGTTGAACAGGAGAGAAAGTGGGGCCATTGGGGTACAGTGCGCCAGAAGAGGACTGATCACATCCGCTTCCCTGCCATGCTCTGCATATGAAGGAAGCTCTGCTACTACTGTAATATGTCTTGCCATGTGCCCTATGTACAGTGCCTTGCTGTGTAACCTATCTACTGTGCCCTGCTATGTGCCCAATGTACTGTGCCCTGATGCATGCTCTATGTACTGTGTCCTGCTGTGTACCCTGCTCTGTGCCCCATGTACTGTGCCCTGATGTATGCCCCATGTACTTTGCTCTGATGTGTGCCCCAGAGAGACAGTTGGGTGGACTGGTAAAGAGCGTCAGTTGGGTAGACTGTTGAAGAAAAGCAGCCAGGTGGGCTGGTGAATTTCCTGCAGAGTAGAGCTGAGACCAGTGTCTACAGGGGAGTTGAAGGTACTCCAGGATGCAGTTCACAACACATTGTGTTACTTTCTAGAGGAACGAGAGTTCCTAGCCTGTAAGGGGCTGTTGCTAATCTAACAGAGACTGTTAGCCTGTACAGAGGAATCAATTGTTTCTAAAGTGAGGAGTCAATTGGAGCTGTACAGACAATCAGAGCTGTATATAGGGAGGAAGTTGTCCCTGGTTTTGTCAGTATCAATTTGGGCATCCCATAATTGCTACCCCCATCCAAGTTGTTACCCCCTAATAAAAACACAAAACAAAGCTCAAGGACTGTTCACTGTGTCTGGATGAAAGCTGAAAATGTTATGTGCCTGGCTGTGCAGCAGTGGGGAACCCTGTCACCTGCAACTCCTACGGGGGTAGTGCTACTCTTGTTTTTGAATAAGCTCCTGACAAAATATTCTGTTTAATTTCTTGCTACCTAATTTATAGAGGTAGGGGAGTTAGATGGAATCTTTCTCCTTGTCTAATCACCTTTGGAGGTGGTACACTGCTAAGTGTTAGGAAAGTTCTTCACCTCTGAAGCAGATGTAGGCACCTCGCACTAATGGGCTCAAAAGGCCAGCATAGGCCACAGCCAGGTTAGGCATCCGACGGCCACTTCTTGCACTTAGAGGTCTGATTTGCGAAACTGCTGGGGACTAAGAAGCAGAATAGATATGCTGACTTTGAGTTCCAATGCCATAGCATGTTTTTTGCTTTGAGAATCTTCATTCTAGGCTGGTTGGACAAGAGTTTGAGGATCTCCCCATTGGTAGCAAAGATAGCGAAGGTTCTGGTTTTATTATTTACCTACAGATTTAGCACAATATCCTGTTTGAGGAGGGAAATTTCTCATACTCCCCTTTCCCCAAAAAAGGGCTAAAAGTACATGAATGTAAAGTGCCAGCAAAAAGTTCAAAAACATTCAAGAAAGTGCAAAAAGAGACTTATTCACCATACAGATTTGTTTATACCAACCACCTTATAGTGCATACTATCCGAAGTAATAACACTCATCTCCCCACAGCTAATATTGTGGATCTTATGAGGAATGAAACACACTACTTTTGATCAAACGAAAATGACCAAACAATGCCTAGCAGTTGCAGAGTCTGCAAGTATCCTTTTGATGGCTTACCCCTAGTGAGGTGATAAACAAATAACGTTATCTGGAGCTAAAAATCTACAGGGTCCTGTCTTAGATTTATTAGCAGCTAGGTGAGGTTTATAACCCCTATCAGATTTTTTCCCACCATCTGTGTCCCATTGCGGAGATTTCCCTTCACTTCCTGTCCCATAGCCAAACAGGAAGTGAGGGAAAATCTCTGCAAATTAAGGGATTTCCTTGGGGACCCCCAGATCACCAGAACTAGGGTCCCCATTGGAAGATTTCCCCTCTATTACTTTTCTGGGAACAACCCAAAATTTTGGATTTTCTTTTACTTTCAATGATAATGGTAAACAGGAAAAATAGTGAGGATGAATCTCCTTAACAAGGACACAGACAGCAATAAAAACTGACAGGAGTTCTAAACCCTTTCCACTCCATCCAAAATTTAAAAAAACGTTTTGCCTTTAGGTATACTTTAAGAACATATGTGTAATATCATAATTAGAGTTGAGCGAACACCTGGAAGTTCGGGTTCTGCTGGTCCGTCCGAACTTCGGGACAAAGTCCGGGTCCGGGTCCGGACGGAACCCGAACGATCGCACCTGGTCGTCTTGGGCTTGAAGGTCCACAAGCGAGTTGAGATTAATACTATAATGTGTATACAAGAATTTCATATGGATTTCCGTTTTGCAAAAAAATTTAAAACCTACCTCACCTTTCCCAAATCTTGAGGACAGTCAAAAATAACGACAGACACAGGAACAATTCCTCTAAGTAGGAGTGATAAAAAGGACAAATGGTAATAGTAACTTTCATTTTCTTTTAGGTTTTAAAACCCAACAAGGGTCTTTTCATTATCTCCCCTTTAGAAGGTTACCCCTGGGATCAAGACCACTAGACCCCCAGGGGTTCCTTTAGGGAATTAAACGTCTCTAAAAGGGAGTGAAGGA
>BLSH010391565.1:1462276-1476330 GCA_018402905.1 Glandirana rugosa | reverse complement strand
CAGATACATACATACATAGATACACACATGCAGTCAGATACATACATACATACATGCACACATGCAATCAGATACATACATACATACACACATGCACTCAGATACATACATACATAGATAAACACATGCAGTCAGATACATACATACATAGATACACACATGCAGTCCGATACATACATACATACACACATGCAGTCAGATACATACATACACACATGCACTCAGATACATACATACATACACACATGCAGTCAGATACATACATACACACATGCACTCAGATACATACATACATACATAGATACACACATGCACTCAGTCAGATACATACATACATACATACACACATGCAATCAGATACATACATACATACACACATGCAAGCAGATACATACATACATACATACACACATGCAGTCAGATACATACATACATACATGCACACATGCAATCAGATACATACATACATACACACATGCACTCAGATACATACATACATAGATACACACATGCAGTCAGATACATACATACATAGATACACACATGCAGTCCGATACATACATACATAGATACACACATGCAGTCAGATACATACATACATAGATACACACATGCACTCAGATACATACATACATAGATACACACATGCACTCAGATACATACATACATAGATACACACATGCAGTCAGATACATACATACATAGATACACACATGCACTCAGATACATACATACATACATAGATACACACATGCACTCAGATACATACATACATACACACATGCAATCAGATACATACATACATACATACACACATGCACTCAGATACATACATACATAGATACACGCATGCAGTCAGATACATACATACATAGATAAACACATGCAGTCAGATACATACATACATAGATAAACACATGCAGTCAGATACATACATACATAGATACACACATGCAGTCCGATACATACATACATACACACATGCACTCAGATACATACATACACACATGCAGTCAGATACATACATACATACACACATGCAGTCAGATACATACATACATACATACATACACACATGCAGTCAGATACATACATACATACATGCATACATAGATACACACATGCAGTCAGATACATACATACATACATACATACATACATACATACACACATGCAGTCAGATACATACATACATACATACACACATGCAGTCAGATACATACATACATACATAGATACACACATGCAGTCAGATACATACATACATACATACATACATACATACATACATACACACATGCAGTCAGATACATACATACATACATACATAGATACACACATGCAGTCAGATACATACATACATACATAGATACACACATGCAGTCAGATACATACATACATACATAGATACACACATGCAGTCAGATACATACATACATACATACATAGATACACACATGCAGTCAGATACATACATACATACATACATAGATACACACATGCAGTCAGATACATACAAACATACATACATAGATACACACATGCAGTCAGATACATACATACATACATACATAGATACACACATGCAGTCAGATACATACATACATACATACATAGATACACACATGCAGTCAGATACATACATACATACATACATACACACATGCAGTCAGATACATACATACATACATACATAGATACACACATGCAGTCAGATACATACATACATACATACATATATACATACATAGATACACACATGCAGTCAGATACATACATACATACATAGATACACACATGCAGTCAGATACATACATACATACATAGATACACACATGCAGTCAGATACATACATACATACATACATACATACATACATAGATACACACATGCAGTCAGATACATACATACATACATACATAGATACACACATGCAGTCAGATACATACATACATACATACATAGATACACACATGCAGTCAGATACATACATACACACATGCAGTCAGATACATACATACATACATACATACATACATACATACACTCAGATGCATACAAACCATGCAGCAATACACAGTCACAACATACAATAAGATAAATACATACATAGTTAGTGTAGTAATGGGTGGCCAGCTTCTCTCCTCCCCTCTCTGTCCCTCTGTTCACTGACTGTCCGTGCAGCTCCTTCCTCTTCCCGCCCACACACTCACAGCTCCTCTCCACTAGAGCTCTGCAGAGTGAGCAGTCCTGCCAGGGCTCCAGTAGCCGGATCTATAGGCAAAGCATCGGAAAGTACGGCTTGGAATGTCTGTATCCCTCCACAGAGAGAAACAAGTCCCTTGTAATGAGGGCTGTTTCTATCCACACAATTGCAAATATGTGAAGACAGATGAAATGTTGATAGATGTTACAGGTGCTAGATACTTACTAAGCTAATATGGGGGTGCTATGGGGGTGTTGAAAGACTTTTTTGGAGTGCCTTGGTGTCCGGGTCTCAGGCAGTGAGAAAACCGGGCACATGATCTAAAAACCGGACTGTCCGGGTGAATCCCGTACAGGTGGCAACCCTACGCTGGGAGCAGGCAATTGCTCGACAGGAGGGATTCCTTTGTCAGTACTGTCTGTGTTGATGGGGGAATCGTGCAAACTTCTTTCCTGCTACCCACGGTTGCAGGAAAGAATTTTGCACTGTGTATGGCCTGCATATCACAGTCTCCATGAGGCTGTAAAAAATCCCAGAGTGTCTAAACATCTGATAAGATAGTTTTGCAAAAAAAAAAAAAACATAGTTCAAACAAGTTTGTAATAGGGTTATAAAGTGATTATATAGATATATATAGATATAGAGATAATACCATAAAATATTGTCATGGTGATAAAATTATTATGACTACTAGAACTTTTGCTTTGTTTTGTTTTTTTAGTACTAGACATCCTCTTTTAGCATTTGCTTGTTGTTGTGGTGAGAGAAAGTTTGGGAGGGGTAGAATTTGCACCAATGTACTGATATTCTATTATCCTAAGAAGATAAGTTGATGCTGAAAAAGCCTGGTCTCTGGTGAACTATTAAAGGCACAGTAGTTAGCGGAAAAATTAAGGTAATAGGTTAATTTCTTGTGCTGCTGCCCCTCCTTAAAAACTTCTATCCATCGCCATGGTCCCAAATAGTGTTCTGACTATAATGCCAGCACTCCTGCTACCTGTCCTATGTTTAGGCATACTTTATGCTAAGATCAATAACAGTTTTATCACAGTGGATACTGCCATTAAAATGTTGTTATGGGCGCCATGATCAGTAGCTGCACCTCTGGAAAGAACTTTTATCTCTGCAGTCTCTGGAATGGTGTTCACCTCACATAATGTAAAGTAATACCCCCAGATTTATTTTCCATTGTCAATATTAGCAGCAAGAAGAAATTAAATTTAGAGAACCAAAATAGATATGTCTATGTTGGATATATGGTACATTGTTAGTGTAATATATAACTGCACACTAGACATAACATGATCATCTGCCAAAGAGAATGCTTCTGAAAAAAGCAATACTAACTGGTCACCTCCCTTAATTGAAGATGATAAAGAAGACAATAAACCTTAAGCTAATATATTAAAAGGGAGGGAGATTTCTTTGAAGAGCTATTGACATAAAGAACAACAAATTTACTTTGTCTAAATAACTTAGGATATCACTAACAGAAGAGAAGATGGACGACATTCAAAGCCTTAACCTTTTAGAGTTCAAAGATTAATTGTGTAGCAACATTTGAAATTAGAGCCAGATAAATTACACTTGCTAAAGCTTGAGATTGATGAAGCT
This sequence comes from Glandirana rugosa, assembly GCA_018402905.1. Classification (NCBI taxonomy): domain Eukaryota; kingdom Metazoa; phylum Chordata; class Amphibia; order Anura; family Ranidae; genus Glandirana; species Glandirana rugosa. The sequence goes on along the minus strand of BLSH010391565.1, from coordinate 1,472,510 downwards.
CTATCTGCTTAAAAGGTTACTTACTTTAGATCAGATGCTAGGATTCTGTTCTACATAAATTTGCTTTAGAAAGTCATTTCTTCAAGGAAGTGATTTAAACAGTGATTGACTAGGCCTGGTCTGCCTTCACTATATTGTAAGCACTGGAGTCAACAACAAAGCTTTGAACAAGGCTGCACATTTGACTCTTCTAGCAGATTAAAGTACCTAATACACAGTGTCTGTCAGTGCCTTGTTTATTTACAAGTGTTTGTTATTTAGAGGGTAAGTCATGATATGAACTAATGTCCAGAAATACATGAAAACTGAAAATGATGGTGATTTGATTGGTTTTCCCTTTCCCTTACCCATATCCCCTAACCTTCCTGGATTCCTCTGGATGGTCCGGGATTTTAACAAAATACCGTCATTTTGTTCATCTAAGCTGTGTCCTACACCATTGGCGGCTGGTGAAGATTTAGGATGGGGGGGCGCCTTTTTGACTTCTCCCACTTCTCATAAACCCCAGCCCTTTTTAGAATCCACCCACTCCATCTCCTGTATTCCGCTAGCTTCCATCCATAGTGTCAGGAGTTTACAGCTCAGCATTACAGGACAGAGTATACAGCGAGGAGAGAGATGCTTCCATTTATTTGCATATACTGCCTTTGGAAACAGAAATCCCACTTTTCATATCATCTACAGCCTTTGTCTGTGCCCTTTGTTTGATCCCATATTGTAATTTCCTTATAGTGTATGTCAATATCAATATAGCCAAACAAGAATACATTTGTGCAGGAATAAATACAATAGTTAAACAGAAGCTTTGTCCAGATATGCAGGTAATGGCAAGACAGTGCACCTTTAATTGTCAGCATTATGATACTTATTTTGTAAATCATATGTCCGCATACAGAAGAAAAAAAATGGGCAAATGAATATTTTTCTGCTGTCAGAAAGAAACCCCTATAAAAGACTTGGGGGTCTACTGACCAAGGGCTTAGAGCAAAGCAAGAGAGGAAACCTTCCTTTTTCAAGGAGCCCCCTAGACATTAATCCCAACCACCAAAAGACAAGCAGGACACAAATTACAGGTGTCAGGACTGTGCTTCAAACCAATTTCTTCAAACAAAACTGCTCCACGGAAAAGAAAGAAAGAAAGAGAGAGAGAGAGGGAGAGCGATAGAGAGAGAGAGCGAGCGAGAGAGAGAGAGAGAGAGAGAGAGAAAACGAGCGAACAAGAGGGAGAGAGAGAGAGAATAAAAAAACTAAAGACTAATGCTGTCTGACATCAGTGAGACAAGCGACCAGAAGGCATATAAGTGAGAGAGTCAGAGAGAATGAACCTGCAAGCCCCCTGAGCTGTCCCCGGTCAGATGAATTCTCCTTTATCGGTGATCCAGGGCATGTCTGCACCTGTGGTCCTCAGTCGCACTCTCTACCGCTCCACATACTGACCCTGCTCCTCACCATACCATCTCCACCTCCCACCGGTGGTGCTCGACAACTGTAAGAACTAAGGGAATGGCGGCTGCGGGTTGAGTGGCTTAAGTCACAGTCACTCAGACTAGATAACACAGTGCCCAAGCCAGGAAACTGGAAGTGACGCCACGGTGCAGAAAAAGCACCACCCCGTCGTCCTGCAGTCCCGGCCAATTAAAAAGAAAATCGCTTGCGCCCTGAACACGCCCTAAACAGGGGCAAATCAGCTGATTGCAAGCTGGGAAGCTTCCCATAGAGCGCTGTGTGCATCGCCCAGACACTCTTAAAGTGGCCACTTTTTTTTTGGTGAAAAGCTCGGGGGGCGGCACTGTCCTACACCCTGCTCCAGCTCTATGCATCTGTACTTCAAACCCTGTGTATGGACGTTCTGAAGTCTATGCATAGAATGTTGCTCACAGCACAAATCCACTTGAAATTAAAATATCTATGGTGACTTCAACTCTTTTGCATAACAATGAAGATGGATACAGGGCCATGCAGAGTTTTATATGTGTTCAATCAATTTTTGTAGCAATAAAATGGGTTTTTTTTGTAATAGGAGTTTATGGGACTTTTCAGGTGCAACATATCAATTAACAAAAAATTTGCATTAAAAATGTCATATTTATTAGAAAATGTAGTTGAAATATTGTAACCACATAAAATCATGTACAATCATGACCCAATTCTTATGGTCCTTATTCTCATAGTGGTATTATGATGAAATATCCATGTTTTTGGATCTTTTTTTGGTGGTATTATTATTATTATGATGAAAGAACATGTTTCGCCCCCTGGGCTTCTTTATGGCATGTATTGTCCGCTAGGGGTCATGGCACTCCCATGAATATATTTATATCACTCAAGTCTATAATCTGAACTATTTAAGCAATGTTTTCAGTGATGTCAAACAGAGCAGGACTGTATGTGGCCCCAGGAGGTATACAAGGACCAGAGGTGTATACTATCAAAGATGACCACACATGAGCATAAAAATGCTCTCAGAGGGATATATCTGTATGCCTCCTGGGGCCACATACAGTCCTGCTTTGTTTGACATCAATGAGAACATCTTTTGAATAGTTCAGATTATAGACTTGAGTGATATAGATGTATTCATGAGAGTGCCATGCGGAAAATACATCCCCTGAAGAAGCCCAGTGAACAAAACATGTTGGGATCTTTCATCATAATACCACTATGAAAATAAGGACTATAAGAATTGGGTCATGATTGTACATGCTTTTATGTGGTTACAATATTTTAACTACAATTTCTAATAAATATGGATTTTTTAATGTAGCTTTTTGTTAATTGATATGTTGCACCTGAAAAGTCCTATTAACTCCTCTTCCATTTCTTCCAGCATTTAAGGGTTGTGGTGCTGTGGTCAAATGATGATTCACCCACTCTAAATCATAATGTTTTTTGTAATAGTGTATACAGCATGTAGGCTTACATGCTATTTACCATGCTGCTTTAGGTATTGTCTAATATTCTGTGCAATTTAGACACACCCATTTTAGCTACAAAAGTATGCTGTGTGTGTTCTCCAACTGGTAGTGTCCCTATTTCTCAAGTTCAGAAATTGAAATTTTAAATTACAAGTGAATTAGAAATTTGGAGAAAATACAATGCTCAAAAATTATTAAAATGTACCATAAAAGCAGCAAACAGCTATAGCAACTTAACAACCTAGTGCATTTCACAGTTTTTTATTTGATGATGGTAGCAAGATGGTACGGGGCTGCTCTGTTACACAGCTAATAGGGGAAGTAACTGGTTTCCCAATTTTTTTTCACTGGCACTAGCAATTTCTTTAAAGCGCCATGCGGGGGGGGGCAATTGACCTCCACCTTAATGGAAGTCAACCCCCCCCCCCCCACACACACACACACACACACCAGAGTGTAAGCTGTACATTTATCTTATAATTTACTTAGACAGACAGCCCAGTTGGTCAATGCTGTTCTCTAAAATATTATATTTGTCACCCAGGCTTTTTCATTTTATCAGATAGACTGATTGACTCCCTTTAATCTGGTTGTTTAGCAGTAGACATCATATTAATAGATGAATACAACCCCTTACACTTAATTAATAAAGAGTAGCAGTGAGTAGCTGAGAGATTTTGTCTGTGCTAAGAACAGGCTGAGACTGTGAGCAGAGTAGAGTCTAGTGAATGGCCATGAGAGATTTACGTTGTAGTATTGTTTTGTACTATACTCTGTGAGGGTGGACTTTGATGTTCATTTTTTCTCTATGGACACATAAAGGCAGGCAAAAAGCCCTAAAATGCAAATTGGTGTGTGAACTGGCTCCTTCAAGCACTCTATTTGACACTGATCCCTAGTATACGTATTGTTTTTATGTCTTCTGGCCTGTCTTTTGATTCCTCTTCTTTTCCCAGACTTGGGCAGTCTTTGGGGATGCAGAGAACGGTTCTGATGTTATGACATATATACATAGAAAATGCAGGGCACAGTGTTGACATCCCCTCAGGGGGTGAGCCCATGAGGCCCTGCATTGACAGTAATATTCTTAGTCTAGGTTGAGTGACGCTGTTCAATAGAAGACTAAGTACCTCTTGTGGCCTAATACAAGTATTGTTAAAGCTTAGGATTGAAGGTGGGTATTGCAGCAGGGGGGCATTTTTTTTCATTGGCCTCATGGCAGCCTTTATGTTTCTTTCAAGGCAGGTGTACTCTAAATTGATTATCGCAACACAGACACACTGCAAGCCTTTCACTTTAAAACCCTGTGAGTGCCTATTGAGTGTAAAATTGCTCAGTCAAATACAGAATATTTTATTGTTCTGCGCAGCAAAAAATGATCTGCATTGGGTAAATAAATGCACTTTGAAGGATAGTTTAATCTGCTCGGTTATGCTTTTCCCATCTCTGGCCCACTCACATTTACACTAGACTCTTTTCAAACCCTCTATTATCCACCTACAGTAGTACTGTGACATGTACTCTATAAACATGTACATGAACATGTGGGGATAGAATTGAAAAAGGAGACCAGTGGAACCAGCATGAGCAGGGTTTAAAGCGTTTGTTAACCCCCCAAAAAAATGCTGTTCCTGTCTCTTTAATGTGCAATTAGTAGCATGGTGCTTTTGCTTTTTAAATTATCTCTCTGTATCTCCTAAAATACCTGTTTGATAATGCCAGGTCATGACTTCCCCTCTGAGTGCTGACTCCCCTTTCATATTAGCTGATCTTGAGAGCCCCGTGGTCTGTGCAGTCTGTGTCACTAGCAGCTCTCCTATTCTCCTCTGCCTGCCTTCAGCTCCCTCTCCTCCCCCTCCCTCCCCCTGTCAGTACGTAGAGTCTCTTCTCTGCTCTCCTAATTAACTTTTAAATCCCCTATCCCCTCTGTATTAGAACAAGAAGTTTGCCTGTGTCCATGTTATATCATAAATATTCTTATGTATATAGATAACACTCCGGCTTCCTAAACAGGGATCTCTCGCCTCTCCAGCTGACCTCAGCAGCAGTGCTTGGCCCCACCCCCAGGAATTCTTTGCTGAACAGAGGAGAGAGAAAAACGACAATTGATCCTAGGAAGCCTGTGTGTTATCTATACACATAAGTATATATATGTTATTAAACAGGCACAGGGGAACTTATTGTACTAACAGAGGGAATGGGAGCATTTTATACAAGTGACTTAACAACCACTTTAAGGTAAGTGATAGAGCCTTTTTAACTCACGCCTAGATGCAGCAAACATTTAAAGTGTTACTAAACTCAGGACCCTGCATTCACTATATCTGGTCTCCCACAGTACAAAGAACATGGAAATGCAATTATTTTAGTAAATATAAACTGCTAAATACCTTTTCTCATCAGCAGTTAGAGCAGTCTTGTGACTTCTATCAGTGTCAAACCAAGCACTGGTTAAAGCTTGTAGGAGGTGTTTTCTGAATGTGCTATGAGACTGCAAGACCTCTGACTCTCCATCTGAACAGTGCTGATTGGCCCTGTGCTGATTACATGTACTCTCACAAGAAAAAGCAAAAACCTCTCTGGCAATACACACGAAACTGAGTATGTGCAGCCTGACTTCATAGACGGTGTCATCAGGTAATTATTAGGAGTCAGTGGAAGGAGGGGAGGATCAGAGAAGACAGGATCAAATAGCCTTTTTACACAATGAATAGGATTAACCCCTTAGGTTCCACAGTGAGTATAACAAGCATGCTTTATTGTATATACAGACTAATTTTACTGTTGTGGGTTTAGTAACACTTTAAACCTTGCAGTGCTGGAGGACTCAATGCAAGGGTGAATTTTTTTTAATTTTCCTGGAGTTGGGCTTTCAGGACCTAGTCATCCATCGAAGTGGATGAAATTAGGCCCAAACTGCTGTTAGGTCTATACATGGCAGCAAACGTACAAGATTAATGTGATTTTGTATCCTTGCATAATCCTAGAAAGTGTGAATAATAAACACCCAGTGTGATGATAATGGGGTTCAAGCTGAATGGGGAGAGAGGGGAAGTCATGATTTATACAGTGTTATCCTCATTTCACTCAAATTCACAAGTCTGTGTAAAAATGTTCAAATTTAAATCTGAAGTTTTAAAAGCCACAGACAAGGTTGAATCCCCCAGTTAAAATGTCTTCCACAGCCAAGATTTCCACAGTCTATGGGCCCAACTGTAAATAGCATAATGGCTTTTATAAACAGCACTTAGTAGAGGCTGGAAAGCATAGACTCTTAATACATAGTGTAGCTCTAACCCCGTATGAGCCGCTTGAGTATTACACTGACAGTCCTCACTTCTTCACTGGCAGCCAGGTGCAAGGTATTTACTGAAGCCAGGCACACATACACTTAGGCTCCATGTAGTCAATGACCAGTCTAGGGGATGTTATTTTTGTGGTTTTATTTGGAGAACTTCTATAGGGTAGGGAATTTGTAGTAGGATACTCTGGAATAAAACTATGTACAACTTGAGGACTCTAACTGATCTAGAATTGAGTAGCAGGTGAAGTCCCTTGCAGATGAGCAGATGGCAGATTTCTCCTATCTAGCAATGTAGCAATCAATAGCATGAGCAAAGTCTCTTGTAAAGCAGGACAGGTAGACAGAGCTCTTAAGGTACAAGCCAGTTATGGCAGACTACTCGGCAGTCCAAAAGTACTAGAACCGAGCAAAGTCTCATGCAGTAATCACAATTGGGAAAGCTCTTCAGATCACTACCCAGTGATCCCTTTTTATTGGACCCTTGGCAGACTGTACTAACACAGAGGGGTAGCCAAAAAGAAGAGGCCCAAAGATCATTGGTCTGTACTCACTGGAGTTGCAAACAGATCCTCAGGCATGGCTCCCTTTCAGTCAGCTCTTCTGAAGAACCAGGGTCATTCCTTTACTTTAGCTTCAGGCCCTCAGGTTGACCACCTGAGGCTGCATGGCAGTAGGTGCCAGGGTTGGCAAGAATGCCTCACCCCCGGCTGGTGCACTCCACCATCTGGGCAGGGAAGGACCCAGAGGTAACATGTTCTTTGAATATATAGGTCAATCCCAGCATGCTCAGGGGCACCTCCCCTGTAATTGGCTGAGACTGCTACATACTCGTGCAGCCTATTTTGTCCAACTCCCACCCACGTTCTAGAAAGCTCTACTAGTTTCTACGAGGCGGGAGGAGCTCAAGTAATCTTCAACAGCACCAGAACACAGGAACAGCCTGAACTAACAAATTACAGCATTCTGTTAAGCAGATCTACTGAAGATAGATTTGCCTTTAGCCCCACAGTTAGGAGGAAGAGTAAATTACAATAGTCTAACTATTTACATCTTAGCAACTAAACCAGGAGGGTGCTACAGCAGTTTAGAGACATGCACATCTATCTGACTGGGGTTAGTGACCTGTACCAACATACTGTACAGTTGAGATGTCCAGAGTTAAAGTGGATGTAAACCTGATTCATGAAATTTGAGTTGGACACATCTATCTGCAGTGTTTCCTTATCTCTCTTCAAAGAGCTATGTCCCGTAGCTGTCTCTTCCTCTGTAGCTCTGTTATCAGCCTGATAAGTTCTCACGTGTTCTGGGAGACGAGAAATAGAATTTAGAGATGGAGGAGGTTACTAAAAATAGATTAGCAGCCAGCTAAACAATTCACAGACATGGCTCTGCATGTGTGGGAAGGGGGTGTGTGCCTTTCCTCCAATCAGCTTTCACACAGTCTTTCACAGTATCTCACAGTGTCTAGCAATCATCTCCTCCTAGATAGGAATGAGGAAGTGAAAAATATAACATAATGTGCATTTTCTAAACAGTATATCAAGTTGAAGACAGCATATATACATGTAAAACTTATATAGGGAGATTTGTTTCACCCCTGTGTATCATCTGAGGCTGTTCACTTCACTGGGTATGTGTGAGGGTTTACATTCACTTTAAGTTTCATATGTCAGGATGTCTGAACATCTATCAGAAACCCTGGAGTATGTGCAGATGTATCGCAGGTCTCAGCCAGGTCCCAAAGGCCTGGCAAAGGCCTTTGTCGCATGTACATACGCATCAGATTTTTAAAGATGGCAGCGCTGAACAGGCAAAAGGGCCAAATTATGGCGGACTGAAGTCTCTCTTTAACATATCTGCAATATACATTAAAAACCTATTTACACAATGGCACCCATGGTGCTACTTTTTAGCACAGATGCAACATTTAAATATCGGGAACACCACAGGGGAAATTATGAGAGAGGCCTTGGAGGCAGATTCTCTCCTGAATTCACTCCCGACAAACAAGATGGCGGGGAATATCTGGAAGACAGTTAAAAATATATTGAAATACCAAGGATTTACAGAATACTCGCCATTATGGGGTAATAAGAAACTGCCGGAACTAGTAAAAATAGATAGAAGCAGGGTCTGGGACTACTGCGGCTTATCTAGACTTGCTCAGTTATATGCCGGAACAAGATTGAAATCTTTTCAGGAATTAAGAGATGAATATGATATCCCCAAACAGACCTTCTTTAAGTACCTGTAGGTGAAGGATGCCCTAAGAGTGCAATTTAGGGAGAACCCGATAGGATGGAGCGAGGCCCCTCTGCTATGGAAGGTGACCCAAGCAAGCAGCCTTAGGGGGCTGATCTCACTTATTTATAAGGTATAAGGGAGCAAATAACAGAATATGAAGTGCTACCCTGTAAAAAGGGCTGGGAAAGTGATCTAGGGCCAATTCCCGAGGAACACTGGAAACAGATTTTGGAAGCAGGTCCCTCACAAATTATCTCACACCTGATGCTTTTGCATAGGGCGTACAGAACCCCCCAAAAATTGTTTAGGTATGGGAGGAGGCAAGGTGCGGGATGTCCACGTTGTGGTGCCCCAGTGGGGGACTTAATTCATATGATGTGGAGGTGTCCCAAGCTCAAAAGATATTGGAAGGGAATTATTAACAAAATAAATTATGTTTTCGAATTAGATCTTGGAGTAGACCCAAAGATATGTATATTAGGATATGTGACAAAGGATAAAAACAGGAGAAGCAGTAGAGTTGCAATAATCAGGTGTCTTTTTCTGGTGAGGAAGTTGATCGCCAGAAAATGGCTATCGGTAGAGCCTCCAAGTAGGGGAGAGTGGGAGAAAGAGGTGCATGGTGTCATAAGGAAAGAAAAATTTGAGTATAGGAAAAGAGGTAAAACAACTGAGTTTGATCGGATTTGGGGAAGATGGGTTATACAAGAGGAGGGTGGGCCGCACCAGGAAAGATAGAGGAGGATAGGGATAAATAGGGGCCCCCCCAATGTGTGGAGCAGGGGAAAGAGAGACGTAAATACCGTGTAAATTTATAGCCCGGGAAAGGATAATGTTGTGTGGTTTTGGGGAGAAATTCTTTTAAATAATGTCTAGAGTAAACCTGTTTAACGTGTAATGAATAAAGTATACTTAAAAAGTGATGGAAAAAGAAGGCAAATACCAAGATGATGCGTAAGAACACTACTCTATTTAGAAGATATATCCGAGAGCTTGATGGAGATAGCTGTTAAAGTCTGATTGGTAAAGAAAAAAAAAAGAAAAAAAAAGACACTTTGCCATTCTTGTGTGTTGCATTAACATACGCACATTAACATGTTTTCTGTCACAGCATTAACGTGTGTTGTATTAAAGCATACCCCAGTGGAAGTCTTGTAAGACAAAACGCGTCGGGTGACTGTGAGCCCCACACCTCTTCATTGCACATTTTACATTTGGAATTCCATATTGCTAATTTTATACTTGGAACATGTGAGTGGATTTTTTTCTTTTAATAAATTAATTGCCGTTTCGGTATTACACTATGTGCGGATCCTTTTATATTTCATGGGTGTTCTGGCTAATGCTTGAATATTGAGGAGTGATTTCATTGAGCCCCCTATCCTGGCTGACCGCTACAGAGACTGCCTATGTGGAAGTGCAATGGGTGGATCTACTCCCTGGAGCCACGAGATATATGCCTGAAACAGATCTCAATGTGATTTTAAAGCTTGCCTCTGGTAAGAGTATCTAGATACCTTTGGTGGTGGATACACGGTGATTGTGGTGGAAGATGATCTAAACACTGGATTTTCTGTTCGATCACTTTTTAAGCACTTGGATATTTCTAAAGAACTTTACACTGATGGGCTTTTTTTATATGATTTGTTTGAGTTATAATGGTTTGAAATTACTGTTATTATGTTGATTTTTTTCTAAGATGATATAGCGCAACACTTTATATATATATATATATATATATATATATATATATATATATATATATATATAT
>BLSH010391565.1:1451963-1462266 GCA_018402905.1 Glandirana rugosa | reverse complement strand
GGATTTTCTGTTCGATCACTTTTTAAGCACTTGGATATTTCTAAAGAACTTTACACTGATGGGCTTTTTTTTATATGATTTGTTTGAGTTATAATGGTTTGAAATTACTGTTATTATGTTGATTTTTTCTAAGATGATATAGCGCAACACTTTATATATATATATATATATATATATATATATTGTATTAAAACAGCCTAGTTTCAATAATCTGTCAACTTTCAACAAGGAAAAACAAATTGAACATGCAGTATTTTTTCCAAAGAGCTCTGAGAGCTGATTGGAGGGAAGGGGCACACCTCTCTTCACACAGCATACAGAGACAGAGCTGAGGCTGTCAATCACAGGTGGCATGCTGTAGATCCCTCCCCTGTCACCTTTTTTCTTTTTGTATCAGGAAAACTTATCAAAAGTGATTCATGCTGGTAGCAGAGGAATGAAGAAAATGATAGAAATGATAGTGCTCTGGATTGAGAGTACACAATACTGTATAGGGGGATGTGCTTTGTTCATATTTCATGCCTAAGGTTTATAAACACTTTAAGAAAGAATACCTTAATGTTTAGATAAAGCTTAACCTGAAATACACCATTATACATTAGTCATCGAATAATGAATTAAAACAAGTGAAATTATTGGTACAAATTCAAATTTAAAGTGGTTGTTAAGCCACTCTTACCTGTTTATACTATCCCCACTGTCTCCTAATGACAGGTGCCCCGTCTGAGTGATTTATAAAAAAAAATGCTGTATATACCAGATTTGAGAGTGCTGATCGGCGATCACGTAACCACCTGGCTCTCCTCTCCCTGTCTGACAGATAGAGCGGGCAGGGCCGAGGATCCCCCGCTGGCGTCAGTCAGGAGGGGAGGAGGAGAGAGCCGGCCAGTCACATGATCGCCAATCAGCGCTCTTAAATCTGATATATACAGCATTTTTCTTTTAATAAATCACACACACAGGGGAACCTGTCATTAGGAGACAGTGATGATAGTATAAACAGGTCAAAGTTATTTCAGCAACAGGAAGGGGGGTGGGCACTGTAACTAGCTGACAGGTAGGGAGGGGAGGGGGGAGAAGGCAGAGGAGGATGGGGAAAGCAGAGAGCAGGGCTGCGGATGATGGAGGCATGTAAACTGACCACGGTGTCGGGGCTCAGCAGCCATGATATAACGTGGTCAGTTTACAGAGGGGAGGGTAGAGCAAGGCAGGATCAGCCAGGTATTTTAGGTGATACAGGGGGCAAATGACACAGCACAAGCACTGTGCTGTATAACATGCTTTAAATGGACAGGATCCATTTTTTTTTGGTTAACGCTTTAAGACAAAAAAGATGAAAAACTAAAAATTTTGCTTAAAAACTTAAATACCAGGAGAATTTTTAGCACCACACTTGTTGTTCATATCAGGTTTGGATTCTGACAACTTAGGCTGACAACTTCTTCCTGCCACCAAGAGAAAAGAACATCAAACTATACAAATGGCTGACAATGACCATTTTGAATTGCATGGCTGTCTTTTCAACACATCGAATTATAAAAATTGATAAAACATGCCTTTAATGGAATATATGTTCATTGCGATGCCCCCTGTAAGGGTTCCTTCAGCTGTCACTATTATTTGTATGGTTCTTAAAAACATTTATTAAAAATACTTATACCAAAAACTGCAGTGTATTTGTTGCTGATGATGACTGCCTGATTCTGCCCGAAAGCAAAATCTTGTGAAATGTATAATAGAGAATAGCAGAACTGCTACGTTTAGCAGTGTATATCAGGTGATAACCTTGTGAACTGCCTCTGGCGTACACAGGCAAAGCAGCTCTGCTTGGACAAACTAAAAAATATATATTTAACCAGTTACAGCCTTAGGGATGCACTGAAGGAAGAAAACTTCTACAGATTTTACAGCTGAATGGAGAGTGACTAACATATTCATACGTTGATAGTTTCCACAGTGTATGAACAACTTTTATAAGTAATAAACCTTCTAATTAAATTTTGTGCAGAAATCTGCAAGCATCTCTTATTGAAACAATTACAATAATGTAGTAGAAAAATTAGACTGGAGGAAATTATAAATGCAGCGTTAAAAGTCATGCATTCATAGTATACTACCAACACCTACAGTGACCATATGAAGAGTGGCAACACCAAAGCAGTAGAATTGTGTGGCATCGGGCAAAGCTGTCCCAGGAAGCAATAATGGAAAACCAGGGAGTAGTACAGTTATCAACCTTACAAACACACAAATTACCGCACAATAATTACAGATTTTATGAGGTGATTGCTGTTGGATACACTGTGGGATATTGTTTGCTTTTTCATACAGGACTTTTTAACTGTGTGTGTGTTTGTGTTAATGTACTTTACATTTTTATTGTGAATGCGTAACAAAGGGTGTCATGTTGTTTTCCAGGGGTCCCCCCTTAAAATCCATAGCAGCCCCCTATCTAGGATAAGGGAACAGTATGGATCTTGGGGTGATCTCATATGATTTTTTTTTACAAGCAAAACAAAACTGGCTGGGAAATGTTTTTGTTTACTTTCTAAATGTCACTTTACATCCTACAGGAGTGCCATTTCACATGCGCCTGGTTGTAAAGGCTGAAGGTTTTTTTACTTTCATGCATTCTATGTGCTCTGTGTGTTGCTCCCCCCACAGCCTCTCCTAGTACTCACCTGAACCCCCTCTGGATGTGCATGAGAGCCTCAGCTTTTCCAATACTCCCTCTCCTTATTGGCTGAGACAGCAGCAGGAGCCATTGGCTCCCAATGCTGTGAATCACAGCCAGTGAGCCAATGAGGTGAGAGCTGGAGGTGGAGGTTTTATGGACGCTTAGAGAGGGGCTCAGGAGGGAGCATGTACCAGTGTCCCCATACTAAGCGGCTTGCTATTGGGGGCGCTGGTCAAGGGGGAGGAGCTAGGAGCACCAGTGGGGGACCTGAGAAGAAGAGGATCGGGGCTGCTCTGTGCAAAACCATTGCACAGAGCAGGTAAGTATAACATGCTTAAATAAAAAAGCCAAACCTTTTTTTACCCCAAGCATGTTACTGAAAGAAATTGTGTATTTTTTTTTATTTTCCATTTGTAGGACCCATACACACTGTGCTTAAAAAATGCTACAGGAGTTTTATGTTCCTTTTTTCTGCCTAAGCAGCCCAATGTCATTCAATGTGTCAATGCACATTAGAACATTTAAAGACATATTTTAGGCTTATCATCTAGAGGCAGAAAAAAACCCTTCTGGATTGCGTTTTTGAAAGTTTTCTGGTAGAAAAAACAGTAAATGTGCCTAAACGCCTGTACAAAAACATTCTATATTTTTTCTGCCAAAAAGAAGTGATTCAGCCCAGTGTGCATGGACCCTAAGCCTTATTTTACAAAAACTGCTCCCTGCTGAACTGTATTTTCTTTGGTACATGTCCTCCTTGGAAGTGCCCAACTACTTATGTCTTTTTTAACAAGCTGGCAAATTGGCCTCGAAAAAGCTTAGAAAAAATAGCAAGAATCAGATCCCATAGACTACACTATATTTAAGGTTTTTTGAAAATCCAGTGAAATGAACTTTGCATAGTTTGTTCATCACCACTGAACTAAATGCGCACAGCTGTGCAGGTTCGTAGGTGGGGAATGTGCACCTTGTGCACATGATCGTATCCTTGGTTGGATGTGGGCTCACCGCTGTAACTTCTAGGGAAGCTACTATGGATAGACGTTCAGTGCACCTCTATGCAAAGCATGCCCCCATATCCTGTGAACACTGGCATCTTCTGGTTTGCACCCTTAGTGGTGCTCTCATGTTTTTATGTTTTTGATGTTAGAGGGGCTTTTAAACTAGGTGATGGGGGGGGGTGGGCCCAGATGTAGAGATAGCCAGCGTGGAACAAGTTTCAGAGGGTAGTATTGGGGGTATTAGTGGTAGGGTAACTAGAGTACCTAAACCCAAGGTAAGAAACTTGACAAATCCAAATTGCAGCATCAAAACATCCAACAAGGAGATAGTATGTGACCGAGCAAAACTACAAGGTTTATTCACTAATGCCAGAAGTCTGACTGACAAAATGGGAGAACTGGAGCTGGTGATGTACGAGGAGGATTTTGATTTTGTGGGAATTTCACAGACTTGGTTTAACAGCTCTCATTATTGGCTGGCAACCATTCAAGGATATTCCCTATATCGCAGAGATAGGGAGGGTAAAAAAGGGGGAGGGGGGTGCCTGTATATCAAGAATGATATGCAAGTAAATGTGAGGGACGACATGACTAACAGAGCAAGGGAGGAAGTGGAATCTTTATGGGTAGAGCTTCAAAGGGAGGAAACCAAGGGGAAAGTAATACAGGGAGTATGCTATAGGCACCCTAACCAGAGAGAGGAGGGGGAGACAGACCTCCTATCACAGTTTGGAATGGCAGCAAGGATTGGAAATGTCATTATAATGGGGGATTTTAATTATCTAGATACAGACTGGGCAGAAGGAACCGTGTATTCATCTAAGGCTCGCCATTTCCTAAATGTCTTGCATACAATTTCATGGGTCAGGTGGTAAATGCACCAACAAGAAACAAAGCGTTACTAGACCTACTGATTACTAACAATACAGACCTGATAGCGGATGTAGAACTACGGGGCAACTTAGGAAACAGAGACCACAGGTCAATTAGTTTCAGTATAGATCACAGAAATAGGAAACACAAGGGTAATACAAAAACACTGAATTTCAACTGAGCCAACTTCCCTAAACTATGCTCTTTGCTAGAAGGTATTGAATTGGATAAACTCCTAGGAACAAAGAACACAGAGGAAAAATGGGAGTGCTTTAAGAACATATTACATAAAGGTATTAGCCAGTGCATTCCAAGGGGAAATAAATTCAAAACAGCTAACAAAAGTCCTGGGTGGCTTAACTTCAACATAAAATTGCATATAAAAGCAAATGAAAAGGCATTCAAAAAATACAAGGCTGATGTGTCATCATCAGCATTCCAACATTACAAAGAATGCAATAGGAAATGTAAGGGTGCAATCAGGGCGGCTAAGATAAAACACGAAAGGCACATAACAGAGGAGAGTAAAAAACCCCAAGAAATTCTTTAAGTATAAATAGTAAGAAAGGGAGGTCAGAAGATATTGGCCCAATAAAGGATAAGAAAGGGAATCTGGTTACAAAAGATAGAGAGATTGCAAGGGTTTTGAATGTATTATTCTCCTCAGTCTTCACTAGGGAAAGGGGGGGGGGGGGTCAGTAACCAAGACTGTAATGTTAGTATACACACAACCAGTACACCAAGTGATGACTGGAGAATCAGCGCTCACTGAACGATCAATATAAAAACTAAAGATAAAGGGTTAAAACCAAATTGATACAACATGATAGGCACATTGGCTAAATGATAAAAACCAAATTGGACAACTGAGTATAAAAAGTTAAAAAAGTCCATAAAGTCCTCCAGCCCATCATTTTACCGCATTGAACATTGCATATGCTGTTATCCAGTCCTACATATAAGTGGATATGAATAAAATTGTATGGTGTTTTTACCTACATTGACCTGGCTCCCTTCTTTTTTCTTTTGCAAAACTGTAATGTTAATCTTCATAACATGTCATAGGAAGCACCCTCATGGCTAACAGAGGACAGAATTAGAAATAGACTTGATAAACTCAACATTAATAAGTCACCGGGACCAGATGGCTTACACCCGAAGGTCCTTAAGGAACTCAGCCAAGTGATAGCCAGACCATTGTTCCTAATTTTTATGGACAGTCTACTGACTGGAATGGTACCAGCTGATTGGAGAAAAGCCAATGTAGCACCAATATTTAAAGTAGGTTTGAGATACATCCCTGGGAATTACAGGCCAGTTAGCCTAACATCAAATGCAAGCTCTTAGAGGGGATAAGGGACTATATACAAGATTTTAGTAATAAAAACTGTATCATTAGCAGTAATCAGCATGGATTCATGAAGAATTGTTCTTGCCAGACCAATCTATTAACCCTCTATGAGGAAGTGAGCCGCCATCTAGATAAAGGAAGGCCTGTAGATGTGGTGTATCTGGATTTTGCAAAGGCATTCAATACAGTTCCCCATAAACGTTTACTGTATAAACTAAGGTCTGTAGGCATGGACCACAGGGTGAGTACCTGGATTGAAAACTGGTTGCAGGGGCGAGTCCATAGGGTGGTGATAAATGGTGAGTACTCGGAATGGTCTGGCTTGGAAAGTGGGGTCCCCCAGGGTTCTATGCTGGGACCAATCCTATTTAATTTATTCATAAATGATATGGAGGATGGGATAAATAGCTGAATCTCAGACGATACCAAGCTAAGCAGGGCAATAACTTCTATGCAGGATGTGGAAACCTTGCAAGAAGATCTAAACAAATTAATGAGGTAGGCAACTACATGGCAAATGAGGCTTAATGTTGGAAAATGTAAAATAATGCATTTGGGTGCCAAAAATATGTTTGCAGTTTACTCGCTAGGAGGAGAACCTCTAGGGGAATCTAGGATGGAAAAGGACCTGGGGGTCCTAGTAGATGACAGGCTGAGCAATGGCATGCAATGTCAAGCTGCTGCAAGCAAAGCTAACAGAATATTGGCATGCATTAAAAAGGGGATTAACTCCAGAGATAAAACGATAATTCTCCCACTATACAGACTCTGGTCCTGCCACATCTTGAGTATGCCATCCATTTCTGGGCACCAGTCCTCAGGAGGGATGTGCTGGTACTGGAGAGGGTCCAGAGAAGGGCAACAATGCCAATAAAGGGACTGGAGGATCTCAACTATGGGGTAAGACTACAAGCATTGAACTTTTTCTCTCTGGAGAAGAGACGCTCTAAGGGGATATAATTTCAATGTACAAATACTGTACAGGTGACTCCACAATAGGGAAAACGCTTTTGTGTGAAAGGGAAAAAAGACACGCGGCCATTCACTAAAATCAGAAGAGAAGCAGTTTAACCTTAAACTGGGTAGAGGGTTCTTTACTGTAAGAGCGGTAAGGATGTGGAATTTTCTTCCACAAGCAGTGGTTTCAGCGGGACCATCAATAATTAAAAAAAATATATTAGATGGGCACCTTAATGACCAAAACATACAGAGGTATACAATGTACTATTAACATATAAGCATACATGCAGGTTGGACTGGATGGACTTGCGTCTTTTTTCAGCTTCACCAACTATGTAACTATGTTGCAGCCTAAAAAAGAGAAACCGCGTCACACTTATGGGCACCTTCTTGACAGTGTAGTACAGGGAGGGATTCTTGCTAAAGCAAGGGACAAAAAGGTGCAGTAAGGAGGAACCATCTGTTGCTGTGTGCAGAGGTCCACAATCAGTGGTCCACTTTGGAAAAGTATTGGAGAGCTGTGAAAGACTCAGCAGAGAAATCATATTACTATAAATTATGAAAATGTAAAGTAAAACTAAGATTGCAATAATATGCCTTGAGAACTACTGCACCACAATCAAAATCCTTAAAAGTGATCCTCAAGTCAGCGATAGTGCAGCTTCACATGGGCAAGTCATTATGATTTTAATACAAACATGTCTGCAGATTCCCAGAATTCAGACCATCAATTACAGATTTGAAGAATCAATGTAAGACTCTTACTAGATGGTCAGATAACTCTGGGAACAATGTACTGGGAGATTTTTGACTTCCCTTGAATAAATTGTACAAGTGCTAGTACCTATCACAATAATTGTCTGACAACAGCATATTTGCAACAGGTTAGAAAGTACCTTTGACTGCCACAGACAGTCACTACTCTAATCTAGATGGTCCAAATTGGTCTGAAGATCGCAGAAATCGCGCTTGTAATTATTGGCCCAATTTTGGCCACACTATAGCAAAAAAGAAAAGAGTTGAATATCTGATCTATTGTAAGGCAAATATGCAGTGAAAGTCATTTTGTGGTCATGAACAAGTTGTTAAGGTTTTAGGCTAAACATTGTTTTATGTTATTGTATCACTTTACAAGGAAGCTTTCCGTGATGTCCTGCTTTAATCAATGAAAGCTTTGTTTTATTAGCCAAGCTGCCTAGCAGAATGCATGTAAGGAAGTGTAGTTTTCCTCATTCGGAACGTGGATTTTCAGCCAGGAATTTGGCAGTTACCATAGATCACTGAAGAATGATGTTCTTGTGTGTGAGGTTTATTACCTATTATTGTGTGCACCCTCTCTGTTTGGCTTGTTTCATGACAGAAAATTGTCACGTTCTCCTATCACTCAATTGTTCCTTTTATTTTTTATTGCTGCTAATTTGTTTTGCACGTGGCTAACTGAGAGATGCTAAAGCTGAAGCCAAGAATTAAACAGTTCCCTTGTGTGAAACTATGGCTGTTCTATAGAAAAGTATATTAGTGGATGGGAATTGTATGGGAATTGGCTAAAGATGTACATAGACATAAAGAAATCCCCTCACAAACTGAAGAATTTGGCTTTATTCTTAATAACAAGCTGTGATCTGTGAAAATTCGGTATTAAAGTATAACTAAAGGTAATTATTATTTTTTTTTTTTTTAGTTTTGGATAGAATGGAGTTTTATTACTGTCTGTACCCCTGTTAGGGAGATTTACCCTCTATATTTGTCCCAGGACCCCTCTAGACCCCCCTTTTTGTGTGTCATCTTCGTCAACCTGTACATTGTTATGTATGGCTGGAATTGGCATGACTGGCTGGTGTGTTTTTAGATGGACAACATTGTCTTTTTAACATATTTGTGCCATCCATTGTGAGTGTTAACAATTTGTATATTTTTGCGTGCATTTTTCCATAAAGCCTATCTTAGGAGTACTCCGCAGTCTGTTCCCACCTGTTTATCATTATCATTGAATTTTTTCTGGCAATTTTGGGTTGTCCCCAGAAAAGTAATAGAAATCTTTCAGTGGGACATTACTTCTGATAACCTGGGGGTCCCCAAGAACTAGAAATATCTCCTAAATGGTGCCTGTTTAGGAGATATTTGCATTACTTTTAGGCAAGCCTTATTATAGGTTTACCTATAGGTAAAAGTTAGTGATGGAAGTTTACTTTCACTTTCATTTTTTTGCAGAACTAAAAATCAAAACTAACAATATCCCACAATATCTGTGTTATATTATATTTAGTAATAGTTTGTGTAATTATAATACTATTGCCATATTGTTTTTTTCTGTATATCTTAAACAGGTATTAAACCCAAAAGCAAATGTTTATTATATAGCAACTTACCACTTCTTGGATGTGATGGCTGCATTCGTTTTCTTTTTAGGCTTTCTTTCTTTTATTTTCATCTAGTGATCTGACCAATAAGTCGGTTGTTTTTCAACTGAACAAGCTGCCCTGAAAATGTAGAATGTTGAGACACACCATTTACCATTGACAGGGGCGCTTACAATAATCAGTAAAACATTTAGGAAAATCTGTTGCTGTAACTGCTTGTATAACTGCAGCGTTAGCTGGAGTTTGGCTTTAATTTGTTAGTTACCTAAATCTGCCAGTCCATCTATCACTCCCCTCCACACAGATTAACAATGCCGCTGTCCAAAGGTGCCCCTGTGCTCATTGATCCAGAGTGGGGACACTCTAATACAGGAGGTGTGTTACTGGCCAGATCACCAGGTGAAAACCAAAGGAAAAAGCATAAAAAAAAACGAATACAGCCACTAGTGTTGAGCGAACCCGGACTGTAACGTTCGGGTCCGTACCGAACTTTAGGGTGTCCGTGGCACGGACCCGGACCCGGACATTTCAAAAATCGTTCGGGTGACGTCGTGACACTGAGGTCGAATATTTCTCCGACCCAGTGTACTACGTGGCCGGTTAGTGTCGGTACGGTAATCATCCGTACCGACACTACCGAAGATTCCCGTTTGGTCACTTTGCGAACAACTAACCGACGGGACGTCGAAGAGTTGTGCACCTCATTTTATCGTCTTGGGGCCTGGCTTGGGCTTGCTAAAAACTTTACAGGCCCAGGCCCAGGCACGGTGCCTGTGGGATTTCAAGCCATGCCTGGGCTTGCAATGTCAGGCCCAAGCGAGTTGTGATCACCGACATAAGCAAAAAAAAATACGAAAAAGGAAACCAAAAGTGGACCACTAGACCGGTCATTGTGTGGAGGACATAATCTCACAGGGGTGAGACCTAGTTACTCGTGTCCCCGTGGAAACCTGTCGCCGTAACAATTAGACACACCTCCCCTCACTATCTACCTGACCGTCTAAATCCATTGATTGTTTAATTTCGGTTTGAGGTCGATTGCGACGTCAATATGTTCGTCAATGTCGTTGTCTAAAAGGATTTA
>BLSH010391565.1:1433564-1446541 GCA_018402905.1 Glandirana rugosa | reverse complement strand
TTTTACTTGATTTTAATTTATTTTCCCTATCCCCATTTATTTGTAGGGCACTTGCCCTAGTTTGAAGATGATTTTAGAACAGTTATATGGCTTCTACCGTTAATTAATACTTTTCAGACACAGTTTGAAGATGATCCACATTCACCTCCATTTTTGCTTTTTTTATGTTTTTATTTTTTTAAAAATATTTACAGTTATTTCCCTGTCCCCATTTTTTTGTAGGCCACTTGCCCTACCCTTACCCCCATTTTACTTCCTTTTGCAGCCCTCTGGGGCTTTCCAGGACTTTCCTACAGCCATTTTTGTGCCTAAAAGTTCGGGTCCCCATTGATTTCAATGGGGTTCGTTGTCCGTGCGATCGTTCGGGTTCCGTCCGGACCCGGACCCGGACTTTGTCACGAAGTTCGGACGGACCAGCAGAACCCGAACTTCCAGGTGTTCGCTCAACTCTAACAGCCACCAAATCTAATGATTGGTAAGCTGCAATATGTTACTTTTTCTGGTTTTGAGCTTAATACCACTTTAAGTATCTTACACTGAGAACTAATGGTCCTTTAGCAGCATGTAACAATTTTCTGCTTCTCTAGATTGCAGTTTTCTATGATTTTAAAGATGAAAGAAAATTCCATAAGACTTATTAAAAAATGCATAAAGTATATTATTTATTATTCCTAAATTCATGTAGGGGTTGGGAACAATAACTTTAAAGAAACACTCCACCTAGAAATGTTCAGTGTAAATTAAGGTTATACAGAAAGGGCAGGGGGTGAGGAAAGGTATGCTCAAAAAAGGGGCCATACCTTCAAGGTGAGAGGTGGGAACAGACTGCGGAGTACTCCTAAGATAAGCTTTATTGATAAATGCACACAAAAATATACAAATTGTGAACACTCACAATGGATGGCACAAATATGATAAAAAGACAACATTGCCCATCTAAAAACACACTCCCGGGATGCCAGCCATGCCAATTCCATACATACATAACAATGTACAGGTTGATGAAGATGACGCACAAAAAAGGGGGGTCTAGAGGAGTCCTGGGAAACCTACGGGGCAGTTGCACCTGAAAGCTATGTGCTAACCTTTAAGACATCTAGGCCCACTATATGCCCTGTGTCTTCAATATATGATATAATCTATAGCAGACCAATGGTCATGTACATCCTAACCTGACAGCATTTAGACTTACAGTATAAGGATGACACATGCAGACGGGTTTAAAGGGGTCCTGGGAAACCTACAGGGCACTTGCAATTGAATGCTATGTGGCTACCTTTAGGACATCCAGGCCCACTATATGCCCTGTGTCATCACTGTACAGTGCAAGAAAGGGAATCCATAGCGAACCAGCATTCATATACACTGATAAACGCTGCACCTAGGTGCTAGGTTTCTGTGGTTTTCACCAATTTAAAAGCACTGCTTTCTACACAACCCATAGAAAGGCAGCAGCAACATCTAGGCTGAAAACGAAAAGGGGGATTCAATGTCAAGGTATATGGCATAAGCAGAGGCGTAACTAGAACCTTCAGGGCCCTGGTGCAAGAAATTATGAAGGGCCCCCTGACCCCTGGCCAGGGCCCTTCCCTCTTCCCACTGATCCTGGGGCCCTTTACTCCTATCGTGGGTCCCTTTATTACGGTACTGCAGTGGGGCCCTTTCACAAGTTCTGCAGCAGGCCCCAGGGGGGCCAGGGAAGCACACAGGGGCCCTGGGAACAGCAGAAGACAAGTAAACTGGATAGAGGAAAATGGAGGAGATTGGGTCCTCTAAATGCCACCCCTGGCATCCCTCCTATTCAGGTGTACAAGGGAGGCACATGGGCCCCCTGGACCATGGGGCCCGGTTGCAATTGCAACCCCTGCAACCCCTATCGTTACGCCCCTGGGCATAAGGATGGATGGTGCAAATAGTGATGGGGCAATCCAAGTGTAGTCACTGAATGTTAAGAAGCAACTCCAGGCTATTCACATTGATTTGTGACATTAAGGTTATACAATATACACAGAATGTGCTAATCTTGCTATTTTGACTTCATGTTCTTTACTGGATCTTTGGATGTCTGTTAAACCAATAAGAGAAGACACCGGAACTCTAGTTTAAAGTTTATTAAAATAAAACATATGCATGCATGCTCATTTCTCATTGTTTTATCTCTTTAAAGACACAGCAAGTACAAACAAATACCTGTTCATGTGCCAGAAATGCACTTAGTTTATAATATCTTTATTGGACTGGAAACACTCCGCCTGTACTGTATATATGTAGTGCTACCCCCATAAGGACCGCTGGATTTTCGGGTCTTACCTTCCGTACACAGCCAAGCAACAGGAATTTTGCAGCTTTCATACAGACTCACAAATCAGTCCAGAGGGATTATTGTTTTGTTTTTGTTTATTTGGGGGTTAAACTTGGATGGGGAATGGGAAGCATGGGATATCCATAACTGAAGAAGAAGAAGTTACTCACTCAGTCCCTCATTGGTGAATCTTGAGGTTCAAGAGGCTGCTGCATAGGCTTCAGCTAATGCCTAGTACCAGTGGTGGCTGGTGAAGTTTTAGGATGAGGGGGGGTGCCAGACCCTGTCCATCCTTTTTGACCCCATCCCACTTCTCATAAGCCCCACCCCTTATAGAATCCACCCACTCCATCCCCTGTATTCCACTTGCTTCCACCCATAGTGTCAGGAGTATACAGCTCAGCATCACAAGACAGAGTATACAGCCCAGGAATCACAGGACAGAGTATACAGCTTAGCATCACAGAATAGAGTATACGGCCCCAGAATCACAGGACAGAGTATATAGCTCAGCTTCACAGATCAGGGTATATAGGACAGCATTACAGCTAGGGTATATAGGTCAGCATTATAGATAGGATATATAGGTCAGCATTACAGATCAAGGTATATAGGTCAGCATTACAGATAGGGTATATAGGTCAGCATTACAGATAGGGTATATAGCTCAGCATTACAGATAGGGTATATAGCTCAGCATTACAGATAGGGTATATACAGTATCTCCCAAAAGTGAGTACACCCCTCATATTTTTGTAAATATTTTATTATATCTTTTCATGTGACAACACTGAAGAAATTACTTTGCTACAATGTAAAGTATTAAGAGTACAGCTTGTATAACAATGTAAGTGTGCTGTCCTCTCAAAATAACTCAACACACAGCCATTAATGTCTAAACTGCTGGCAAAAAAGTGAGTACCCCCCTAAGTGAAAATGTCCAAATTGGGCCCAAAGTGTCAATATTTTGTGTGGCCACCATTATTTCCAAACACTGCCTTAACCCTCTTGGGCATGGAGTTCACCAGAGCTTCACATTTTGCCACTGGAGTCCTCCTCCACTCCTCCATGATGACATCACAAAGCTTGTGGATGTTAGAAACCTTGCGCTCCTCCACCACAGATGCTCAATAGGGTTTAGGTCTGGAGACATGCTTGGCTAGTCCATTACCTTTACCCTCAGCTTCTTTAGCAAGGCAGTGGTCATCTTGGATGTGTGTTTGGGGTCTTTATCATGTTGGAATACTGCCCTGTGGCCCAGTCTCCGAAGGGAGGGGATCATGCTCTGCTTCAGTATGTCACAGTACATGTTGGCATTCATGGTTCTGGCGAGGGGGCATCCTCTTGTCAGAACACATCAGCTCAGCGGGAGAGATCACTGTACTAACATTGCACTGTTAGTACAGCGGCTTCAGACTGAGCTGTCAGGTTTTTTTCGTTCAACCTGCTGGGTTGAATAAAAAAGACTGTTAGTGTGTGCCAGGGTTAAAGGGGTTGTAAAGGCAGAAGCCATGTGTGCAAGTTGCACAGGATATGTAAAAAATATAGCCGATAAAAAAACATCAACATAACCAGGTAAGGAATGTGCAATATGAAACCAGGATAACAAATGGAACATATAGCAATTCATATATGAATTTATATATGAATTTTTAGGGATTAATTAGAACGTAATGAATAAATGATAAAGTCTATGGGGTTGATTTACTAAAGGCAAATAGATGTGGACTTTGCAAGTGCAGTTGCTCTGCTGACTTCCATCATCCAATCATGTGCAAGCAAAACTGCTGTTTTGTTTTTTTCCCTGCATGTGATTGGATATTCTTAGCAAAGTGAAGCTTCACCTCATTTTGTTAGCCCTGGAGCAAATTCCTTTGCAGAGCTCAATTGCACTTGCAAAGTGCACAGTCTATTTTAGTAAGTTATGTACCTTTAGCATATAATTCCTTAGAAGCAGAAAACCACTTCCACACATAACCATGCCTAGGCACATTCTGTGTGTCAGCATCAGAACTATGACATAATCAGTGGCATATCCCACCCACTCCTCCCTCTGATTACTGAATTACACTGATAGTGCCATCATGAGACTAGGTCTAGGAGCAGGAAGAGCTGCCTAATGATAGCTTACATCTTTACTACAAAGTGACTGCCTTACAGTCACATAGTATATTTCAGGACCTAAAGCTGGCCATACGCTGAATTTTGGCCTATTATATGAAGACTGCGGACATACTATAGTATCCCATGTTATATGAAGACTGCGGACATACTATAGTATTCTATATTATATGAAGACTGCGCACATACTATAGTATTCTATATTATATGAAGACTGCGGACATACTATAGTATTCCATATTATATGAAGACTGCGGACATACTATAGTATTCTATATTATATGAAGACTGCAGACATACTATAGTATTCCATATTATATGAAGACTGCAGACATACTATAGTATTCTATATTATATGAAGACTGCGAACATACTATAGTATTCTATATTATATGAAGACTGCGAACATACTATAGTATTCTATATTATATGAAGACTGCGGACATACTATAGTATTCTATATTATATGAAGACTGCGAACATACTATAGTATTCCATATTATATGAAGACTGCGGACATACTATAGTATTCCATATTATATGAAGACTGCGGACATACTATAGTATTCTATATTATATGAAGACTGCAGACATACTATAGTATTCTATATTATATGAAGACTGCGGACATACTATAGTATTCTATATTATATGAAGACTGCGGACATACTATAGTATTCCATATTATATGAAGACTGCGGACATACTATAGTATTCTATATTATATGACGACTGCGGACATACTATAGTATTCTATATTATATGAAGACTGCGGACATACTATAGTATTCTATATTATATGAAGACTGCGAACATACTATAGTATTCTATATTATAGGAAGACTGCGGACATACTATAGTATTCTATATTATATGAAGACTGCGAACATACTATAGTATTCCATATTATATGAAGACTGCGGACATACTATAGTATTCCATATTATATGAAGACTGCAGACATACTATAGTATTCTATATTATATGAAGACTGCGAACATACTATAGTATTCTATATTATATGAAGACTGCGAACATACTATAGTATTCTATATTATATGAAGACTGCGGACATACTATAGTATTCTATATTATAGGAAGACTGCGGACATACTATAGTATTCTATATTATATGAAGACTGCGAACATACTATAGTATTCCATATTATATGAAGACTGCGGACATACTATAGTATTCCATATTATATGAAGACTGCAGACATACTATAGTATTCTATATTATATGAAGACTGCGAACATACTATAGTATTCTATATTATATGAAGACTGCGGACATACTATAGTATTCTATATTATATGAAGACTGCGAACATACTATAGTATTCTATATTATATGAAGACTGCGGACATACTATAGTATTCTATATTATATGAAGACTGCGGACATACTATAGTATTCTATATTATAGGAAGACTGCAGACATACTATAGTATTCTATAGCATTCTATGCATGTGTGTGGCAGTCTTGGCTTAAGTCAATCGCTTGATTGAATTCTATCTGTTGATCATTGGGTCTCATGGTTTGATTACAATGTCCCCCCCTCGGGGGCTGGGGGGGTGAATTTATCCATCTATCTCATTAGTGTGGATAGATGAATATGTTTGCTTTTTTACGTTCAGCCCCCTGGCTGAACAAAAAAGAAACTAACTGTCCATGGCCAGCTTTAGTGAAAGAGCAACTACAGATTGCTTACTGTAACTACTGTTTTATTCACAACTGACTCATCTGACACAAGACAAATGTAAAACTTTTTTTTTTTTTTTTTTTTAGTTTTAGATAGTATGGTAAAGAATTAGAACCTCTGTCCTATTTTTATTGCTGTCTGTGTCCCCACTGGAAAATTATCGCCCCCCCCCCATCCACCATTTGTCCTAGTGGGGACTAATGTCACTGAAACATAAGTTGAGGGAAATGGAAACTTTTAGAGATATCACCATATTGAGAGATTTGTTCTGTTGACAACAGTATCAGAGGGGAATTTCTCTCACATTGGAGAGATATCTTTTCACCTCCTGTGGCATCTCTGGGACTGAATGTTATAGGGAATTTTTGCAATAGGACACAGAACAGGACAGCAAAACATAACCTGACCGGGTTTTAACCTTTACCTGCTCTATCCAAAACTCTATCCAAAACTCCAGAAAAAAATTTGGGCTTTACATACACTTAAAGATTAAGGTTTACCGAATCTAAGTCTGCTTTAATATTACTATATTTTGTAAATAATTGCTATAGTATTGCTTATCTTCATTCAAATTTCTAAGTATATATACTCATGAAGTATAACTGTTGCATAACGTGTTTTACATAAATATGAATGAGAACCCTTAAAACAGTTAGGTCACAAGAAGTAAGAGTGGATGACTGCTAGGAGATATCAGTGCTGCAGGATGCATTAGAGCAGTTCCATATCATCTGTGGAATTTATTAAGTGACTGTGGTGACCTTTAAGGTAGAAATAACAGGTGGAGGTTACTGGAAATAGATGAGTTTCAATCACAGCGAATGATTATTACAGAGGAGCCTGTTAGAGTAGGCGTCTGTATGTGAGCGATTTCTGGCTGTGCATGATTGACTGACTCGGCGTCTTAACTGAAAATGGCCATTGAGTGGGTGCAGGTCTTAATATGATTACAGTGCTGTGTGACTCAGTATGACATATGGTGTAAAATTGGGTTCTGTATAGTAGCTCACTTACCTTTGTTTAAAACACAGTGCTTTGCTTCTTGATGAACAGTAGAAGGTTATTACAAAGACTACATATATTTACATCCTGTACATTTGACATAGGCAGTGTGAGGTGAGCATATCCTTCAAGCTGTTGAATCTGCTTGTATTTTGCCTTCCTTGACTCCTCCCTCTCTCCTTGAAAAACCTGCAAATTACATTTTTAAGTAAAACCTTTCGATTTAATGACATACCTTATTGTGGACCTGGTGATGTCATCACTGGATCCCCGTACTCCTCTATGAAATACAAAAAACATCATTTTATGGCTAGTGGGAGGAGCTGCAAGGATGATGTGCATAGATTACTGAAAACATCAGAGGTTCCTGCCTTAGTACTTCTCTCAAGAGCCCTCAACCCTTGGTGTCAGTCTTAGGCCCCTTTCCTATAGGGTTTTTGATTAGGTACACCTGTCAGTTTTTCAGGCAGACCCTGAACAGAAGCTCCATGCAGGTCTAGGGGTAGGCCGATGTAAAGAGACTTGCGTCCATTTACGTCTACCTACCAACGGATCTGCCCAGGTCCAAAAAAGAAGAAAAAGACTGCATTCATTTCCATTTTCCCAGCTTAAACCTGAGGTAGCCAGATGTAAACAAACACTAGTCTGTTTACACCTAGCTTTCCATAGAGCCATCACAAGTCTGCCACATCCAGCTGTCAAAATGCAGACCCAAACAGAACATCGTCGATGTCACAAAAATCACAAGATTGACTTCAGTCCCATTCAGCTCCAATTTGGCAGGGGTTTGGCACCATGTGAAAGGACCTTTAAGGATTGGGTGTTCCAAGGCTGATGCTTAGTCTCCATGATTAAAAGAAACAAAATCCAATGGATGTAAGGGGTGGGCCAGGGAAAGTAAGGCTGGGAAGAAATACAGTATCTCACAAAAGTGAGTACACCCCCTCACATTTTTGTAAATATTTTATTATATCTTTTCATATGACAACACTGAAGAAATGACACTTTGCTACAATGTAAAGTAGTGTGTGTACAGCTTGTATAACAGTGTAAATTTGCTGCCCCCTCAAAATAACTCAACACACAGCCATTAATGTCCAAACCGCCTGCAACAAAAGTGAATACACTCCTAAGTGAAAATGTCCAAATTGGGCCCAAAGTGTAAATATTTTGTGTGGCCACAATTATTTTCCAGCACTGCCTTAACCCTCTTGGGTGTGGAGTTTACCAGAGCTTCACAGGTTGCCACTGGAGTCGTCTTCCACTCCTCCATGACGACATCATCGAGCTGGTGGATGTTAGAGACCTTGCTCTCCTCCACCATGGATTTCACTGTTATACAAGCTGTACCCTCACTACTTTACATTGTAGCAAAGTGTTATTTCTTCAGTGTTGTCACATAAAAAGATAGAATAAAATATTTACACAAATGTGAGGGGTGCACTCACGTTTGTGGGATACTGTATATTAATACAATGGTTCATCTAAAATGTTCATTTATTTTATTTATTAAGGGGCATTCTATGCAAAAATTATATTTTCGTTTTAGAAGGAATGTGATAGGTTGAGTCACCCACTGGCTTTCTATAAGTTTTGGATAAAACATTGACCAAGTTACCCAACCACTTAGGAGTTTACTTTAGGTGTCTCCCCTCCTATATCCATAATAAAATATGAAAAAAGCCTGATCATAGAAGGACTGCAAAACTGAAAACCCAGGTGCAGAGAAGATATTAGCTGAGTTCCAAAAGAACTACTAATGGAATCCCCTAACTCTAGAGCATGCAAGGCAAAGCAACAAGTTCAAGTTATTTATTATTATTATTATTATTATACAGGATTTATATAGCGCCAACAGTTTGCGCAGCGCTTTACAATATTAGGGCAGACAGTACAATAACAATACAATTCAATACAGGAGGAATCAGAGGGCCCTGCTCATTAGAGCTTACAATCTAGAAGGGAGGGTTAAATGATACAAAAAGGGCAATAACTGTGGGGGATGAGCTGATTGAGAAGATAAGAATTGTGCTTGTTAGGAGGAGGCAGGATAGGCTTCCCTGAAGAGAAAAGTTTTCAGGGATCGCCTAAAGGTGGATATTTTTGGGGACAGTCTGACAGATTGGGGTAGGGAGTTCCAGAGGGTGGGAGAGGCTCGGGAGAAGTCTTGGAGGCGAGTATGAGAGATGGCGATGAGGGAGCTGGAGAGCAGGAGGTCTTGGGAGGAGCGAAGAGGATGATTAGGTTGGTATTTTGAGACTAGGCTGGTTATGTAGCTGGGAGCAGAGTTATGGATGGCTTTGTAGCTCATTGTTAGTATTTTGAATTTAATTCGTTGGGCGAATGGCAGCCAGTGGAGGGATTGGCAGAGAGGGGTGGCAGACACTGAACGGTTTGTAAGGTGGATGAGTCTGGCAGCGGCATTCATGATGGACTGGAGGGGGGATAGTCTATTTAAAGGTAGGTCAATGAGGAGGGAGTTGCAGTAGTCGAGGCGAGAGATGACCAGGGAGTGGATCAGGAGCTTTGTGGTTTCATTGGTTAGAAAAGGACGGATTTTGGAGATGTTGCGGAGGTTAAGGAGGCAAGCCTTAGAAAGTGATTGGATGTGGGGCCAAAAGGAGAGTTCAGAGTCCAGGATAACACCAAGCACCCTAACATGTGGGCATGGGTGGATGGTTGTACCATTGCTCTTGACAGAGAAGTCAGGGGAAACGGCATGTGGGGGAGGAAATATTATGAGTTCGGTTTTGGACAAGTTGAGTTTGAGGAAGTGGTGTGACATCCAGGCAGATATGTCTGTTAATAAGTTAGTGATGCGTGAGGAGACTGATGGAGTGAGTTGGGGGGTGGAAATGTAGATTTGGGTATTGTCAGCGTAGAAATGATATTGAAAGCCATGGGAGGCTATCAGCTGGCCCAGGGAAGAGGTGTATATTGAAAATAAGAGAGGTCCAAGAACAGAACCTTGGAGGACCCCAACAGAGAAAGGAGAGGAGGAGGTAGAATTGTACGTGATGCTGAAGATGCGATGGGATAGGTAGGACGAGAGCCACTGAAGAGCACAGTCACGGAGACCGAGGGAGTAAAGTTTTTTGAGGAGGAGGGGGTGGTCGACAGTATCTAAGGCAGCCGAAAGGTCCAGGAGTAGGAGGTCCAGGTCCAGGAGTAGGAGTACAGAGGAGTACAGAGGAGTACAGAGTAGTGTCCATTGGTTTTAGCGGTTAGTAGGTCATTTGTGAGTTTAAGAAGGGCTGTTTCTGAGGAGTGTTGAGTGCGAAATCCAAATTGAAGGGGGTCAAGAAGGTTATTCTTAACTAGGTGCTCACTCAGTTGGTTGTAGACAATTCGTTCGAGGAGTTTGGAGGAAAAGGGGAGCAAGGAGATAGGGCGTAGATTGTTAAGAACAGTAGAGAGTGAGAGATTGAAGATGTGAGTTAGAGAGTGCAGGATAGAGTCAGAAGAAGAACATAGGATTTGAGAGGGAATAGGATCCAGGGAACCGGTGGTTAAGTGGGCGTTAGATAGGAGTTTAGCAACTTTGTTTATAGTAGCAGGTTTGAACAAGGATAGTGTCGATTGTGCTTGTTGACATGGGCTCCCGCAGTTCCATATGCTTGTGTTCACTCCCCTGCCATTTCATTCACCCAGGGAAGTGACATAACCAGTACTTTTATGCATGGAGGTGTACATGTAAGTCATCCCCTTCACACCTATGACAGCAAAGGTGATAGGCAGTTTACAGCTAAGGAACCCACTGTTGTCATACGGGATAAGGAGGGCTCTTCAACCATGAGTAAATTTCAGGTCATCGCTTGGAGATTAGATAGGGTGTTCTCTCTTATTCAAACAGACCAAAGCGAGGATGAAAGTGACTTTACCCTGAATGGAAATGTATAGTGACAACTTTAGAACATTTAGTTTAAAACCGTTTTTTGGTCAATTGTTTGCAAATACCAGTGGATAGAAATGGCCATGTAACATTTCCCTTCAGGAGTACATTTCTAAGCCTTTGGCTTAAAAAACAAATGAACATTTTAAACTATAGGCATCCATGACCCAGCAGTTATCACTTATTAATAACACTTATCATCACCCTAAAACTAAAAACTGACCATCTTCTTAAAATGAAAGTATAGATATATAAAATAAACCAATTTGATCAAGCTATGCAGTGCTGTGCTTTCAGAAATAGAAGTGTTAATAGTTTATTGTTATCAATTAACAAAATGGAAAGTAAATGAATAGTAGAGAACTCCAAATCAAATCAATTGCACACAGTGTTTAAGGAACTTGACAGGTAGGTTGTTCCAAACATCTTGGATAACTAACCACAGATCTTCTGTGGATGTAGGCTGACTCACATCCTTCTGTCTCTTCATGAAATCCCAGACCAACTCAATTACATTGAGATCAGGGCTTTGTAGGGGCCAAACCATCACTTCCAGGACAGCGTATGTTGAGAGTAGAGACGAAAACTGGCAAATCCACACAGGGGGACATCTGCACTGACATTTAGGGCACTGATCATCACCAACAGTACTGCCAATCAGTGCCCACTGGTGCTGCCAATCAATGGCCACCAGTGCTGCCAATCAGTGCCCATCAGTAATGCCTGTCAACACCAATCAGTGCCGCCTATTAGTAATGCTTATTAGAGCCACCTATCATTACCACCTATCAGTGCTGCCAATCAGTGCCATCAGTGCCGTCTATCAGTGCCACCAATCAGTGCCAATCAGTGCCACCCACTGTTCAGAGCCCATCAGTGTCACATATAAGCGCCCATCAGTGCCACCTATCAGTGCCCATCAGTGCAGCCTCATCAATGCCACCTCATCACTGCCCATTAGTGCCGCCTTATCAGTGCCCATCACTGCCGCCTATCAGTGCCCATCAGTGCAGTATATCAGTGCAGCCTCAATAACGCATATCAGTGAAGGAGAAAAATTACTTACTTACAAAATTTTATAACAGATACTAAGAAAAATTGGGGTTTTTTTTCAAAATTTTATGTCTTTTTTCATTTGTTTAGCAAAAAATAACAAAAACCATTGGTGATTAAATACCACCAAAAGAAATCTCTATCTGTCTCAAAAAATGCCAAAAATATAGTTTGGGTAAATCGTGGCATGAATTGTCATTCAAAGTGTGACAGCACTGAAAGCTGAAAATTAGCCTGGGCATGAAGGGAGTGAAAGTGCCCAGTATGCAAGTGGTTAATGACATGTTTTTTTGGGGTCATTGTCCTGCTGCAAAATAAATTTGGGGCCAATCACACGTCTTCCTCATGGTATGGAATGATGGATAGTATCTGCCTGTATTTCTCAACATTGAGGATACCATTGATCCTGACCAAATTTCCAACTAAATATGCAGAAATGCAACCCCACATTTGCAACCTCTACCATGCTTCCTTCACTGTTGTCTCCAGCCCTTTGGTGAACAAACTACCTCCTGCTACAGCCAAATATTTAAAATTTAGAGTCATCAGTTCAGAGCACCACTTCCTTCGTACCATCTCCAACGTTTACACCCCAACGTAAAGACGTATAAATCAACCTTTAAACCAGTCCTAGTTACCATAGGAGTTACAACTCTTTATGTCCGTCTATGATAGGTAGTAAGGTATGGTACTCCTTCTGCACACTAACCGGGGTTTAAATAAAACGTCGTCCTGTTACTGGGGTTTTTTTGTACAGTAATTGGTGAACGTATGACCCGTGAAAGTGAGGGAAGTACGGGTCCGATTAAAAGTCGAAAGTCACGACAGTGTGAAACTTACTGTTAAGTACGGTGCTAAATGGGTTTGATATAAAAACCGTAAAAAACTCTGTCTATCTCT
>BLSH010391565.1:1403704-1418037 GCA_018402905.1 Glandirana rugosa | reverse complement strand
GCAGGACCAGTAGCCAGGCCCAGCCCCAGTAGCCAGCCCCAGGACCAGTAGCTAGCCGCAGGACCAGTATCCAGGCCCAGTCCCAGTAGCAAGCCCCAGGACCATTAGCCAGCCCCAGTAGCCAGCCCCAGGACCATTAGCCAGCAGCAGTAGCCAGTCCCAGGACCAGTAGCCTGCCCCAGTAGCCAGCCCCTGGACCAGTAGCCAGCCCCTGGACCAGTAGCCAGCCCCAGGACCAGTAGCCAGCTTCAGCCCCAGTAGCCAGCCCCAGGACCAGTTGCCAGACCCAGTAAGCAGCCCCAAGACCAGTAGCCAGCCCCAGTAGTCAGCCCCAGGACCAGTAGCCAGCCCCAGGAACAGTAGCCAGCCCCAGTAGCCAGGACAAGTTGCCAGCCCCAGTAGCCAGCCGCAGGACCAAGAGCCAGCCCCAGTAGCCAGCCCCAGGACTAGTAGCCAGCCGCAGTAGTCAGCCCCAGTAGCAAGGACCAGTTGCCAGCCCCAGTAGCCAGCGCCAGGACCAGTAGCCAGTCCCAGTAGCCAGGGCCAGTTGCCAGCCCCAGCAGCCAGCCCCAGGACCAGTATCTAGCCCCAGCCCCAGTAGCCAACCCCAGGACCAGTAGCTAGCCCTAGTAGTTAGGACCAGGAGCCAGCCCCAGTAGCCAGCCCCAGGACCAGTAGCCAGCCCCAGTAGCCAGGACCAGTTGCAAGCCCCAGTAGCCAGCCGCAGGACCAGCAGCCAGCCCCAGCCCCAGTAGCCAGCCGCAGGACCAGTAACCAGCCCCAGTAGCCACGACCAGTAGCCAGTCCCAGTAGCCAGCCGCAGGAGCCAGCCCCAGGACCAGTAGCCAGGACCAGTTGCCAGCCCCAGCAGCCAGCCCTAGCCCCGGTAGCCAGTCCTAGCCCCGGTAGCCAGCCGCAGGACCAGTAGCCAGCCCCAGTAACCAGCCCCAAGACCAGTAGCCAGCCCCAGTAGCCAACCGCAGGAGCCAGCCCCAGGACCAGTAGCCAGGACCAATTGCCAGCCTCAGCAGCCAGCCCTAGCCCCGGTAGCCAGCCCCAGGACCAGTTGCCAGACCCAGTAACCAGCCCCAAGACCAGTAGCCAGCCCCAGTAGTCAGCCCCGGGACCAGTAGCCAGCCCCAGGAACAGTAGCCAGCCCCAGTAGCCATGACAAGTTGCCAGCTCCAGTAGCCAGCTGCAGGACCAAGAGCCAGCCCCAGTAGCCAGCCCCAGGACTAGTAGCCAGCCGCAGTAGTCAGCCCCAGTAGCCAGGACCAGTTGCCAGCCCCAGTAGCCAACCTCAGGACCAGTAGCCAGCCCCAGTAGCCAGGGCCAGTTGCCAGCCCCAGCAGCCAGCCCCAGGACCAATAGCCAGCCCGGCCCCAGTAGCCAGCCCCAGGACCAGTAGCCAGCCCCAGTAGCCAGGACCAGTTGCAAGCCCCAGTAGCCAGCCGCAGGACCAGGAGCCAGCCCCAGCCCCATTATCCAGCCGCAGGACCAGTAACCAGCCCCAGTAGCCAGGACCAGTAGCCAGCCCCAGTAGCCAGCTGCAGAAGCCAGCCCCAGGACCAGTAGCCAGGACCAGTTGCCAGCCCCAGCAGCCAGCCCCAGTAGCCAGCCCTAGCCCCGGTAGCCAGCCCCAGTAGCCAGGACCAGTTGCCAGCCCCAGCACCAGTAGCCAGCCCCAGTAGTAAGCCCCAGGACCAGTTGCCAGCCCCAGTAGCCAGCCCCAGGACCAGTAGCCAGACCCAGTAGCCAGCCCCAATAGTCAGGACCAGTTGCCAGCCCCAGTAGCCAGACCCAGGGCCAGTAGCCAGCCCCTGCCCCAGTAGCCAGCCCCAGAACCAGTAGCCAGCCCCAGGACCAGTAGCCAGCCCCAGTAGCCGGCCCCCAGGACCAGTAGCCAGCCTCAGGACCAGTTGCCAGCCCCCAGGACCAGTTGCCAGCCCCTGGGACCAGTAGCCAGGACCATAAGCCAAGACTAGCAGCCAGCCACAGCCCCAGTAGCCAGCCCCAGGACCAGTAGCCAGCCACAATAGCCAGTCCTAGTAGCCAGGACCAGTTGCCACCCCCATTAGCCAGGCCCCAGGACCAGTAGCCAGCCCCAAGGAGCAGTATTCAGACCTCAGGACCAGTAGCCAGACTCAAAACCAGAAGCCAGGACCAGTGGCCAGCCCAAGGACCAGCAGCGAGCCCCCAGGACCAGTAGCCAGGACCAGAAGCCACCCCCCAGGACCAGTTGCCAGCACCCAGGACCAGAGGCCAGCCTCAGAACCAGAAGCCAGGATCAGTAGCCAGCCCCCAGGACCAGTAGCCAGCCTCCAGGACCAGTAGCCAGCCCCAGGACCAGCAGCCAGGCCCCAGCCAGCCAGACCCCAGGGCCCAGCAGCCAGACCCCAGGCCCTAGCAGCCAGACTCTTGACCCCAGCAGCCAGACCCTTGGACCTGCAGCCAGGCTCCAGCAGTCAGAGCCTAGGAGCCAGGCCTCAGCAGCCAGACCCCAAGCACCAGACCCTTTGCCCCAGCAGCAAGGCCCCAGGACCAGCAGCCTGGCTCAGTAGCCAGCCCCCAGGCCCCAGCAGCCATGCCCCAGTAGTCAGGCCCCAGGCCTGTAGCCAGCCCCTAGGAGCAGCATCAGACCCCTGGACTAGCAGCCAGACCCCAGCTGCCAGATTCCAGGACCAGCATCCAGACCCCAGCAGCCAGATACCAGCACCAGCAGCCAGCCCCCAGGACCAGCAGCCGGACCTCAGATCTTAGCAGCCAGACTTTTGGCCCCAGCTGCCAGAACCTAGGACCAGCAGCCACTCTCCAGCAGCCAGATCCCAAGTGCCAGAACATTGGCTCCCTCAGCAAGACTCCAGGACCCGCAGCCAGACCCCAGGCCACAGCAGCCAAACCCCAGGGCCAGCAACCTGGCCCCAGCAGCCAGACCCCGGAACCAGCAGCAAGGCCCAAACAGCCTAAACCCAGGCTCCAGCAGCTAGACCCCATGACCAGCATCAAGACCCCAGGACCAGCAGCCCAGCCTCAGAAGCCAGGCCCCAGGACCAGCAGCCAGGAACCAGGACCAGCAGCCAGCCCCAGGAGGGCCAACAGCTAGTCCCAGTACCCATTATGTAAGGTAAGTGAAGTCTAGGGCTGGGCCTAAGCATCAAAGTGCTATTAATATAATATTGTTTATTTTTACTATTGTTTAGTGACACTCTAATGTAGTCTCTCATGGGGCCAGGAAGGGGACTCTTTCTATCAGAGACTCTCCAATGGTCAGAGAGAGGACCTCTGTTAGATAGACCCACCTGCAGGTCCCATTAGACTCCGTTGTAGTCTCCAATGGGGCCTGGTGGGGGCTCTTTCTGACATAGACTCTCAAATGGACACAGAGAGGATCTCTGTTAGAGAGACCCCCCCCTCCAGGATTCATTAGACCCCATTGTATTCTCTAATGGGGCCTGGTGGAGTCTCTTTCTAACAGACTCTCTAACAGAGACCCTCTCTGCATTCATTAGAGAGACTCCCCCTTCAGGTCCCATTAGAGTACTCGGTTTCTTTGTTTAATGTTAAGAAATTCGTGGGAGGATCCCAGGGTTTTGGAGACTCCTTAGTGGAGGGGAGGAGAGGCATTAGTAAGATGACCACGCCCATGTTGGGGCGCCCATGTGGGGGCGCCCGTGGGGGGGGCGCAGTTTGCCATCTTTGCCCAGGGCACCAAATGACATTGTCCCGGCCCTGGGTATAGTGTATTCGATTTTGGGAGTATTTCTGCCCCAGCGCTATAGTGAATTCTGTTTGGGTGCTAATTACCATGATTGTGGTATTTTTACCGCTAATTACCGTGACCATTACAGTCAAGTCCATAAATATTGGGACATCAACACAATTCTAATCTTTTTGGCTCTATACACCAGCACAATGGATTTGAAATGAAACAAACAAGATGTGCTTTAACTGCAGCTTTAATTTGAGGGTATTTACATACAAATCAGGTGAACGGTGTAGGAATTACAACAGTTTGTATATGTGCCTCCCACTTTTTAAGGGACCAAAAGTAATGGGACAATTGGCTGCTCAGCTGTTCCATGGCCAGGTGTGTGTTATTCCCTCACTATCCCATTTACAAGGAGCAGATAAAAGGTCCAGAGTTAATTTCAAGTGTGCTATTTGCATTTGGAATCTGTTGCTGTCAACTCTCAATATGAGATCCAAAGAGCTGTCACTATCAGTGAAGCAAGCCATCATTAGGCTGAAAAAACAAAACAAACCCATCAGACATATAGCAAAAACATTAGGTTTGGCCAAATCAACTGTTTGGAACATCCTTAAAATGAAAGAACGCACCAAGCGCTCAGCAACACCAAAAGACCCGGAAGACCACGGAAAACAACTGTGGTGGATGACCGAAGAATTCTTTCCCTGGTGAAGAAAACACACTTCACAACAGTTGGCCAGATCAAGGTAGGTGTATGTGTGTCAAAGTCAACAATCAAGAGAAGACTTCACCAGAGTGAATACAGAGGGTTCACCACAAGATGTAAACCATTGGTGAGCCTCAAAAACAGGAAGGCCAGATTCGAGTTTGCCAAACAACATCTAAAAAAGCCTTCACAGTTCTGGAACAACATCCTATGGACAAATGAGACCAAGATCAACTTGTACCAGAGTGATGGGAAGAGAAGAGTATGGAGAAGGAAAGGAACTGCTCATGATCCAAAGCATACCACCTCCGTCAGTGAAGCATGGTGGTGGTAGTGTCATGGCGTGAGTATGTATGGCTGCCAATGGAACTGGTTCTCTTGTATTTAATGATGATGTGACTGCTGACAAAAGCAGCAGGATGAATTCTGAAGTGTTTGGGCAATTTTATCTGCTCATATTCAGCCAAATGCTTCAGAACTCATTGGATGGCGCTTCACAGTGCAGATGGACAATGACCCAAAGCATACTGTGAAAGCAACCAAAGAGTTTTTTTAAGGGAAAGAAGTAGAATGTTATGCAATGGCCAAGTCAATCACCTGACCTGAATCCGATTGAGCATACATTTCACTTACTGAAGACAAAACTGAAGGGAAAATGCCCCAAGAACAAGCAGGAACTGAAGACAGTTGCAGTAGAGGCCTGGCAGAGCATCCACAGGGATGAAACCCAGCGTCTGGTGATGTCTATGCATTCCAGAATTCAGGCTGTACTTGACTGCAAAGGATTTGCAACCAAGTATTAAAAAGTGAAAGTTCGATTTATGATTGTTAATCTGTCCCATTACTTTAGGTCCCTTAAAAAGTGGGAGGCACATATACAAACTGTTGTAATTCCAACACCGTTCACCTGATTTGGATGTACATACCCTCAAATTAAAGCTGAAAGTCTGCAGTTAAAGCAGATCTTGTTTGTTTAATTTCAAATCCATTGTGGTGGTGTATAGAGCCAAAAAGATTAGAATTGTGTCAATGTCCCAATATTTATGGACCTGAGTGTATGTGCTAAACCAATATGGGTCATGTGTGATGGCATACAATATGAATATAATCTACTGAGATTGGAATGTCAGAAGTTTTACACTTTGATTTTTACTTAATTGTGTTATCAAGGTTGTCAAGCAGAAATACCTGTTTAACTTGGAGAAATGCCCAGTAGCTGAGCAAATCTAGAACATACATTTGAACAGTGTACTATCGCCACAGAAATCTTTTAATAGCTTCATCATTCCAACAAAGCCTTCCAATCAATCAAAGGATTAACTAACCAAGCTGTTTTTTAATGATACATGATCCTGTTTTATGCAATTGGATCTAAATTTGCTCTGCTTTTAATTAGGATGTGAGTCTGCAGTGCACCTTTTGTGGTGGGTGGTTTTCAGCAATATTATGAGGACTGGGATAGCATAAAACAATGGGATATCATTTAAAAAGATCAGGCTGACTATAGTTACATTAACCTACATTTGTGATGTTTTTGCCAGCATTAACCCTGCTCATTCCAAAGACAAACGCCAGTCAAGATTTTCAGATTATAATTATAATTTGTAGGCTGTCAGAGGCGCAGTGGAGAGTGTGGAGGGTTCTACATTTGAGGAAATAAAATCAATGGTTTGCAGTCTCCAAATGGCAAATGGCCAAAAACAGATCAGGGCTAGTGAGTGCTGCATTTGCCAGATTATAAATATTTAGATTTCCCAATGAAAAATGAGAATGAGAAATATAGACATGTGGCAAAGGGACTTGATCATTTTTTAAATAGGCCTTTGGTTAAGTCACTCCTAATAGCGGAGCATTTCAACATTCAACAGTAGGGATCAGTGAAAATGAGTGAATTCATTTCCCTAAAATTCTGCAAAAATCAGAAGATTATGGAGATATTTTGTAGTTTCTGTAAAATACATTGGAGTCAATTGAGAAAACAAAATCAAGGCATTTTATGTTGGTTTTAAGGGTGTCCTGGGTTTTAAAACTTTTTGTTAAATAAAGAAAACATCAGAAAAAAAAAGGAAAATAAAAAATGTAAGCGACAATGCAGAAAACATAAACTAACCTAAATTAAATAACTTACCCATTTCTTAAAGTACATTACAGAGCAGGTTTAATAAACAGGACTACCTACCTACGTTATGTGAATGGACATTGGCAAACAAAGACAAGAAGTCCTCCCCTGTATAACCCCACCTCCCAAGGAGAGCATCAGTTTTGAAGCAAGCAATACTCTCACTAGAGAGGCGAAGGGCCTCTGTGTCCTGTAATGTACTCCAGGAAATAGATTTTACAGGTAGGTATCCAGTTTTCTTTTTCATACATCAGAGGACACAGAGCAGGCTTAATAAACATGACTACCTGGGATGTCCCATAGCACTGCTCACAAGGGATAGGAAGACACAGCCACCACCATCAGGCCCAAAAAACTACACATCAGCCTACAAGACACGGCGACCACACCTTTATGAGTTATAAAAACTCATAAAGGTGTGAATTGAAGACAAGGTTGCAGCCTGGCATGCCTGTTCCACTGAGACCTGATGACAGCCAGGCCAAAAAGCCCCTACATTCCTGATAGAGTGAGCTATCCCACAAAATTGTGGATTCCTTCAATATAAGCCAGAGAAATCAGCTGACGAATCCACTGAGAAATGGTCTCTTTAATAGCTGACTGAACCTTTCTTGGACCTTATGGAAGGATAAATAGCGGTATCTGACTCCCTAACTCTGACAGTTAATTGCAAATACACCTTAATAGCTTATACCACATCCAATGTGTGAAGGACTTTGTCCCCTTGTGACTCAGGCCTGGGAAAAAAGGAAGGCAAGACAATGTCTTGATTTAGATGAAATGATGAAACTACCTCCTGCAAAAAAGGTGAATGAAGATGAATAACAACTTTGTCCTTATGGAGTACAAGAAATGGCTCCCTACATGAAAGAGCCACTAATTCCTATAATGTTCTTGCCGAGGTAATGATGACCAGGAAAACAACTTTCCTAGTCACAAGTATTAACAAAAGACCCTGAATTGTCTCAAATGGTGGCCTCTGCAAGACTGACAAAAACCAAATTGAGGTTTCACAAAGGTAATGGAGATCTAATTAGAGGAACCATATGTGTGACTCCTTGAATAAATGCATGTAGCTGAGAATGAGCAACAAATGAGAAATGCCAAGGTCGAAATCTGACCCTTAATGGTACCCAGGGCCAGATTCAAATCTACTCCAGACTGAAGAAAAGACTAAATCCAACCTATAACATACCTGCAGGGATGGAGGTTTGTAGCCTCACACCAAGCTATATAGGATCTCCAAGTCCTATAGTAAATATTCCCATGGACCATCCACCGCAAGGTTTACGATGTCAGAATACCAAGCCCTACTGGGCCAAGTTGGTGCTAGAATTAACAGTGATCCCAGATCCTACACAACAGACATGGAAGAAGCTGAATCAGGGGAGAGTGAGAACTGATCCCAAAGCATCACCAGGACATCCTTTGCAAATCCCTGCAGATCCCTATTGCTGGACACAGACCTCCCCAGCTTTGTATTGAATCTGGATGCTAGCAGATCCACATCCAATGTGCCCCACAGTCGCCAAAGTGCGCCGGAACACCCACGGATGGAAGGAACACTTCCCTGGAGCCAACCACTGATGGCTGAGAAAATCCACTTGCCAATGTACTGTGGATATGAATCTCTGCCCAGGACAAAATGAGATCTACTTCTTGTAGATGACTCCTGGTGCCTCCCTGGTTATTGCTATATGCCACCAACATAGCATTGTCCAACCAACTGAACTTGCACTGGAAGGCCCTGCAACTAGTCTGCCCAATGCAGAAGAACCACACAAATTGACAAAAGTTCCAAAATATTGATAGGCAATAATCTTTCCTGTGGAGATCAAGTTCCTTGCACTGAAAGATGATCCATGACACCTAACAATCCCGACAAACTGGGATCTGTCGTTACCACTTTCCACAAGATGGGAAGAAACTACCTCTCTGCTTCCAATCTCAGAGGTGACATCCACCAATCCAGTGACCACAGAACACTGGGATGAAGATACATCCAAGACTCCAGGAACTGAGAGCTCCGTATGTCTCGGACACCCGCCAACACATGCAAGTGCAGATTGAAGGGCTCCTCAGCTCCCTGAGTGAAGCCACCTGACTTCTCAGAGACACACATTTCTCTGTAAGAAAAACTTTTTCCTTGCCCCAGGTCAAGACTGACTTTTAAAGGTTCAGGAAACAGCCAAATCTTTCCAACGTCCGAACTGTATGGTCCACATTGTTCTGCAGTTGCAGAGCTAGGTCATCCAAGTACCCCAAAATGCCCCCCCTCCCCGATTCTTGACCCAGAATGGAGCCAGAATTTTTGTGAAAACCTGAGGGGCAGTGACCAGACCGAATGACAAGGCCACAAACTGATAATCTGATGTCTGGATTCCTGTTTTACTGGCTTGCTCTGAATACCCACTCTGGTTACCGAACCCTGGCTATGTTTTGACTACATTTGCACTGTTTGTACTAATTTACCATTTTATTAAAAAGTTGGATTTTACTGCACTTCTGTCTCAGTCTGATTCATGGTTCCTGACACTTTTATGTTGATCAATGTCAGCAAAATTGACTTTGAGACTTCCCCCTAGAGGTCAGGGCTTGCAACATGAAAACCCTGTGTAGAAGAAACAGGCCCTGATGCAGAAGCAGCAGCTACCCTACAAGCTGGACATATACCCTTCTTCCTAAGAGGAAGGGAGCTCTTTCTTCCTGAGATCTTCTGAATATGAGTCTAAATCCAAACCAAACAAACCTTCTCCATGAAACGGAAAGCTAGTCAATAAGTTCTTGCTGGGCAACTCAGCAGACCAGTTCTTAAGCCAAAGAACTCTGTGCATGTGAATGGCTAATAACCCCAGGTAATAGATTTGCTGGATAGAGTTCTTTAAGGTATCTATCACAAAGTAAAGGGCTTGAGGCAAATCCTCAGCTGGACCCTCCTCAGCACCTGCAGTGTTTCTTAACCAGGTGCTTTACTTGAACCTTAATACTCTGACAGACCCCAATGGCTGCCACTGCTGGCTACATTGCAGCCCCTGTCAAAGCAAAAGATACCTTCAGTGAAGTCTCTAATCTTTTATCTGCTGGATCCTTAAAGAACAAGCAGACAAGTTAGTTTCTTGCTAAGACAAGATACTGCAGCGCACACAGTAATCTTAGTAAACTTTTTGACCACGCTCAAATCTTTTAGGAGGAAAAACCATTTCAGGATAAACCCATTCCAAAAAAACGATCTCCTCTAAATAGGGGGGAAACAGATATGTCTGGGCTGCCTGAGTCGGCCGCCAGGAACCCAGCGCCGGACACTTTGGAGCTGCAGATTTCACTAGAAGCAACACTAAATAAGAACGAACCCCTGATAAGGAATTCATAAGGGTTATTTGGACCTGTTAGACACTCTCACCCTGAACTTTCACAATTTCCAAATCCTCTGCAGTGGAGTTCACCACCTGACCCTCTTAAGGCTCTACATCCTCTGCCTCTCTCTTCACGTCCATCCATTCCTGTTCCAACATCGGAGGAGAACTAGGAAAAGGGGACCATCCACATTTCCTACCCCCCTGACCAATAGAGGTAAACATCCCAGCAAGTTTATTCTCTAAACCTGCTAACGTGAATGCTAAGTCCTCATTTGTCACATATGACGCCCCTTCAGTAGCCACCACACCAGACAAATGTAGAGGCTCTGAACCACCTGTCGCACCTGGTCCTTCAGGGGACCCTGCAGCAGTGGAACCCCATCCAGCATCTTCCAGACCCAATGGCAGTGGTCGTGTGCC
This sequence comes from Glandirana rugosa, assembly GCA_018402905.1. Classification (NCBI taxonomy): domain Eukaryota; kingdom Metazoa; phylum Chordata; class Amphibia; order Anura; family Ranidae; genus Glandirana; species Glandirana rugosa. The sequence continues at coordinate 1,407,727 of BLSH010391565.1, read as the reverse complement.
CCTCCCAACTGTGCTTACAATTCCCCACTTTTCCTTGCACATTGTAAGCATGCTGGAAAAGACTAAGATCTGTGCTTATACAAGCGATCCCAAATATAAACAGCTGGGATGATGCATACAAAGACAAGTAGATGGCCACCCTGAGAGACTCACTCTAGCTTCTCATGTCCCTTCGACCTTTTAGTGTGCACATATAACCCAAGGAAAATTGAAAAACAAACTGCCTTGTGTTTCCTTGATGATGCACAGCCTGGCTTCACAGAAAAAAACACTGCTGCTGCTCAGCCCCCCACACTTAGCAAATAGCTGCCATCAGCCTTTGAGGCTTGCACTTCCACTTCAGGTATCTACGCCCAGCCCGTGTGTGTGCAGTTTCCCACATGCCTGAGCATTTTCCAGGGTGTCCCAATAATTAATTAATAGGAATCAAGATGGCGGCAGGTTAAGTACATCACAGGAACCAACAAGTCTTTCCTTGCTAGTAGAGCATCCTCCAGAAAACACAGTGACCTCAAGAGGAAAAAAAAGGGAAAAGACAGGGAGCAAGAATCAACTAATAATAGGAGTGAGCTCCCTGGGATCAAGGGTACCTAGGACTCACCATTCCCACCACAGGATCTGATTAGAAAAAATCAATCTTCTCCTGAAAGATGCAGAAATAATAACAGAATCCTCCGTAATATTCAGGATGAAACAACAGTGATTCTCCAAATCTGATCTTCAACTATATTTCATGTAGTGTTCATTTAAAGTGACTTGTGCTGTATTTATCACGGCTTTTTATCAGGTGCTCCCCACATAACCCTGGGTGCCTGCTTACCGGAAAAACGTTCCCCACTCAAGGGGTCCACGCTTTGGGAGATTTTGCACAGCTCCCCCTGTGTGCTCTGGGGATGGCGCTCCTCCCGGTCCGCGTGTTCCTGGTCTCCAGATCTCCTTAATTTGTCTCCGTTTCCAAGGTTCGTACCATAAAAGTATAAGATCGGGTTTTTTAGGAGAAGATTTTATATCACTTTACCAAATCAAGCGGACTTCTTGTCATTTATATGAACTATTGTATTTTTTATTTTTTATTTTGTATATTTACATTTTATTTTTTATTTATTTTTTATTCTATTAATTTCTCTAGTCAACACAGCTTCCACACCTTTATAAACCTTTATACCTTTATTGTAATTTATACACCCACAGGAATATACATAAGCTAGAACCACTTATTTATTATCCACTAAAATTATCACCCACACACATATTAAGTTTGTACACACATTTTAATTTTTATTCACCAGATACATTGAACCAACATATATAGATACATATGATTTATTCCAGCCTACACAGCCTCACCACAATCGGGGGTCTATGAGAATATCCCCCTTCGGTTTCTACCACATTTTTCGGTACTTTATCATTTTTTGTATTTTTATTTCTCTACCAGCATGCTGGAAATTAGTTGGTTATAGACATTATTTTCAATTCCAAAGAGAGCAGCGCCACAACCACCTTAATACTACCATGTTTATTAAGCTGTGTCTGTGTTCTGCGAAAAGAAAAATCTGAATTAAAAAAAGAAAGAAAATCTAAATTACCCCAAATACACTCCTCCAAAAAACACAAACACACACACTATAAACAAAAGGAAAAAAGAGTAGAACTTTTTGTATGAAAAACCCAGTTCAATGAGCAAAATTGAAAGAGTCTCATTCTGTGAAAATTTGCAGAAGGCACAATTAGTAATTTTACAGTTAAATCAATTTCACAAAAATCACTCCACTTATCCATACTCACTTGTGAGAATTAGCCTACCAAAGGCCATTGCTCCCCTCTCTGCCTTTAAATACTTTAATGAACTGACATCTTCTATAGTTTGTAGATTAAAAAAAGGGGGGGATTTGGGACTTTATATGAATCATTGGATCAATAAAACATGAACAGGGAGTGTCTGACGGATAAAAAGTACTGATATGTCTCCTGATGACAATGTGCCGTGTCCTGGGTATAATAGAATAATGTAACTAAAACAATTGTAAAATTGCAATTTTTTTATCATAATAGTTATTCACATGGCTTAGACAACATTATGGCATGCGAGTACACAGTATAGCTGCTAAAAACATCAGACACTAAGATCCATGTTCACGTAACAAGTACAAACATAGCAATCACATTGGTATAGGCCGACACAAGATGATCAATAAAATGTGTAATAACGCTCCAATAGTAACAATCATATTCGTAACATATCAATAACCCGTAGCTCAACGCATTTCATGGATACCTTCCAATCTTCATGATCAAGTAACGAATTCTAAAAAAAATATACAGTTACCAAATAGCTATCCACAAATACAGGGATGAGGGGTAGAAAGGAAATTGTAACACTAGGTAGCCCACTCATACTTACAAGTGACCCAAGAGTCTGAGTGAAAGACAACGCGAGCTGGAGGTCGGCTGGGAATAAATCTATTACTAGGGATGGAGGCACTTGACCTTCTTACGTGTCATGTAGCCTCATACAATGTCCCAATCTTCTCCTCCCTCTTATCTAGCTTGTAAACATCCAGTGGATATTATACATATTTACTACGTGCATTCACTAAAATGACCTAGCATTAACACAATTCATCCTTCCAAGGCCCCCTGCTAAATTGTGGTAAGAGCATAATTTAAATATTCAGATATTATTATGCCTTACGCTATAATTGCTACCCCTCTTTAGCTAAGAAAATATTTTTTGAGTCCACTATATCCACTGGAGCGTTCCATTTCAGTCGAGAAAATGCAAAGTACAATCTCACAAATGCTTTTGGAAAAGCTCCAAAAACAGATAGCCAAATGCTAAGTTAAAACACAACTCATTACTATCTCCTCACTCCCTGAGTTACATGTATCTTATATTGTGTAATGCCTAACACCAACTACCTGCCCCAGGATTAGAAGCCCATATCTATTTTATTTAAGAACTCTATCACATGTGCCAGAAAACATTGGTAAAAATCCTAGCCAACATATATCACCTAAATCATCTGATTCATTTAAACTAAACTGGTTATGATCCCCTCTTGTGCATGAGGGTCACTGCCCTAAAACTAATATATGACTAATTAAAGTAGGAATGGCTTCTTACAAGCTTTGTGACAGGTTCCCTTTAATGCAAACTATCTATAGAGCAAATTAAAAGGTTATAAAATGTAAAATATGTCAGATTATGTTAAATGTGATTTCCAATAAAAACAAAAAGGGTGCCTTTTTGAACTTCTACTGTGAAAACAAAAATCAGGAATATATATTCCTATATAAAGCCTACCTTCAATGTATATGATTTACTTATAAAAGAGTTAACATATTCGATTTTACTAGCTGCATTCATTTATATGCATATTTGCTTCAATGGCTCAGAAATGCTTCAAGTTAGTGGGTAACTATAACAGCCAGGCAACTAGTATTTTTAAGTCAGCAAAAGCAGCCTGCGGGCAGGACCTACTCAGTCTGCAAATGATAGTACCTTTCTTGTGTGTGTGCACTCATAAATAGAGTTGAGCGAACTTCTAGAAGTCCGTGTTCTGCTGGTTTGACCGAACTTCGGGACAAAGTCCGGGTTCGGGTCCGGACAGAACCCGAACTTTGTCCCGGACCCCGAACCCCATTGAAATCAATGGAGACCCGGACTTTTAGGTACAAAAATAAAGAAACATCCAGTGAACAGGGTGGGAATGGGTGTAAAGGAAGGAAAACGTATGGAGATCCTGGAAGGTCCTGATAAAATGTTGTGAAAAACATGGATTTTCAGGCCCAGAGGTAACTAAAGTTACCCCAAGCCCCAGGCCCTGTTTCAAGCCCAAGACAGGCCTGGGCTTGGGCCTGAAACAGGGCTTCAAGCCAGTTTGGTCGTCTTGTGCCTGAAGATCTTCAAGCGAGTTGAGATAAATACTCACGTGTGTGTGTTCTTTCCATGATAGTAAACGTCTGACTCATCCAGGACGGGCGTCCGACGAAAACGACTGAATTTTTATGATCAACGGA
>BLSH010391565.1:1387231-1397253 GCA_018402905.1 Glandirana rugosa | reverse complement strand
GGCCAACCTACGCTTTTGTTTGTTTTTGCCTAGTCTACTCCTAGTAGGATGAGCATAACCCCATGTGTCATAAGAAGGCTGTGTCTGTCAGTGAACGGAAGAGAAATTACTAATTTGCAAAATTTTATAACAGAAACGAAGAAAAATTCATTTTTTTACAAAATTTTCTGTCTTTTTTTAATTATAGCGCAAAAAATAAAAAACCCAGTGATGATTAAATACCACCAAAAGAAATCTCTATTTGTGTGGAAAAAAAGGACGCAAATTTCATATGGGTACAATGTTGCATGACTGAGTAATTGTCATTCAAAGTGTGAGAGCGCTGAAAGCTGAAAATTGGTCTGGTTGTTAAGGGGGTTTAAGTGCCCAGTGGTCAAGTGGTTAATTTTTTTTCAATAGCGGAGTGTCGGCAATTGCAACCACGAGTCATTATAAATGGGATTTGACTCTTTTTTTCTTTAGAATGTCATTTTCACTGCATCATGTTCTATATGGGATACAGATGCACCACTTTACAGGCAGACTAAGGGGACCCCCAGGCATTATATTTAAAGGGTTTTTCACTTTTATTATTGCACTTTAACCACTTCAGCCCCGGAAGAATTTCCCACTTTAGGACCAGAGCACTTTTTGCGATTCGGCGCTGCGTCGCTTTAACTGACAATTGCGCGGTCGTGCGACGTTGTACCCAAACTAAATTTGCGTCCTTTTTTTCCCACAAATAGAGTTTTCTTTTGGTGGTATTTGATTGCCTCTGCGTCATTTCTTATCGCCGCTATAAACAAAAGAAGAGCGACCATTTTGCAAAAAAACCCAAATTTCTTACTTTTTGCTAAAATTCAAATCCAAAAAAAATATAAAAAAACATTTTTTTCACCGTTTTTGGCCGATTTATATAATTCCTCATATTTGCGATAAAAAAAATTGCAATCGGCGTTTATTGATTGGTTTGCGTAAAAGTGGCCGCGTTTACGGATTGTGAGAATTCATTTCTGAGGTTTTTATTTTATTTTTTTTTTTTTACTAGTAATGGCGGCGATCTGCGATTTTTAGCGGTAATGCGATATTGGGGCAGACATGTCAGAACATTTTTGACACTTTTTTGGGACCAATGACATTTAATCAGCGATCAGAAATTTAAATGTCCACTGATTACTGTATAAATGTCATTGGCAGTGAAGGGGTTAACCTGCAGGGGGAGAGCTAGGGGTTAATCGTGTCCCCTGGGTGTGTTCTTACTGTGGGGGGGTTGGGCTAACATGGTCATGAGAGATCTAACTGATGCCAGTGACAGGGATCAGTAGATCTCTCATGCCCCACTGACAGAGCGGGGAACCGCCGTGTTTACATCGGCGGTTCCCCGTTCTTTCCCTGTAGCCGCTCATCGCGGCTCGCCGGCCGACATCGGGTCCGCCCGAGCCGCAGGCACACTCCCCAGGAGTGCGGCGGGTGCGCGCCGCCAGCGCGCGCGCCCCCTGGTGGCCAAATGCAGATCACCGCTTATTTACAGCGATTCGCGCAGGGCTCCCCGGCTGCCGCCGTGAAAAGACGGCGCACGGTGGGGAACCTGTTAAGCATAACTAAAATCACTGCCAATGAAGAAACAATAATTAAAAAAATAAAACATTTTTGCATTGATACATGTCCCCCAGGGCAGTACCCGGTCACCCATACCCCTTTTATGGCCAATTATTTGCAAATAAGCCTTCAAAATGGGCACCTTTGATTTTTCCGGTGTGGCCCCATAGACTTCAATGGGGTTTGCAATTTGGGTTAGAACTTTTCCCTTGTTCAGGAGTTCTGCTGCAAACCAAACAGGGGGGTGTTCAGCCCATCTCTACTGACAAGTGCCCAGGTCCCTGCTGCAGAAAAACACCCCTATAACAGAATACTACCACCTACATCTTTACCGTAGGAATGGTGTTATTTGGATGGTGAGCTGTATGGGATTTCTGCCAGACATATCGTTTGGTGTTGAGGCCAAATAATTTAATTTCAGTGTAATCTGACCATAACACCTTTTTTCATGTGGCCTCAAAATCTTCAAGGTGCATTTTGGCAAAGCTCAGTCATGACTGCATGAGGCTTTTCTTGAGCAGTGGCTTTTTTTCTTGCAACCCTCCCATACAAGCCAGATTTGTAGAGAATTTGTGATATTATACAGACAAGCACACAATGACCACTCTTTGTCATAAATTCCTGCAACTGCTTCAGAGTTGCTGTAGGCTTCTTGGTAGCCTCTCTGACCAGTTTCCTCCTGGCTCTTCCATCAACTTCTTAATAATAAACTTCACTGTACTTCTAGGCATTAAGAAAGCCTAGTTTTTTTTATCCATCTCCTGACTTGTGCCTGTCCACAACTTTTTCCTGGAGATCTTGTGACAGTGCCTTGCTACCCATAGTTGATTGTTTGCTTCAGTTGCACTACCAGGGACTGAAATGCTCCAGGAGAGCTCTTTCCATGCTGAGCTAATCAAAATGACCACAGCTAATCACAGTTGAAAATCAAATAGCTTTGTGTGCCATTTAGAAAGTGATTAGCTACACCTGAATGAGTTTACAAGTCAGTTTTAGGAGGGGTGATCCTTTTCCCAACTCAGTGATTCTGTTTTTGATTTTTTTTTCTGGCATGTTGGGATATCTTTCACTTGGATGTTATAAGCTGCACTAAGTAAATACAGCTGGATAAAGCTGTCTTCATTTCAGGCTGCAAAGCAACAAGATGTAATTATTTTAAAGGTGGGTGATTCTTTTCTATACCCACTGTATCAACTCAACTGGGAAAGAAAGCAGGACCCAAAAAGTCCAGAAAACCGGTGGCAAACACTTAACTCTTCCCTGACCTGGGCTGCCTAAGTTCACTTGTTCCAATAGAGCATTCACCTTAAAGGCACCTGCCTACACAATCCCAAAATTTATTTTAGGAAAGGTTTACCTATGGGTTAAAATATTGTGCCATAATGGTGTTTACCTTTAATAAAAGGCAGCTTCAAGCATCAGTATGACAGCGACAAATAAGTACACAGGGTGTGCATTATTAAAAGAAAGTGCCATTCAGATGCATACTTTTAGTCCACTGGTTTGCCTGCTAAATTTGCAAATGGGCATTTAATATTCTTGAGTTTAAAGGGGCTGTACACCCTTGAGGTTTTTTCACCTTAATGTATTCTATGCTCCGGCTGGTGTCTCGGGTTCCCAATGGATAGATTTATAGCAGCACAGCCATTGGCTCCTGCTGCTGTCAATCAAATCCAATGACGTGGGAGCCGGGGGGCGGGGCTGAGTCCTGCTGTCTGTGTCAATGGACGCAGCAGCAGGACATGGGAGAGCGCCCGCACGAGTGTCCCCAGGGAATGCGCTTCTCCATAGGGGCACGCGATGCGGGGAGGAGCCAGGAGCGAAGGTGGGGGACACCAGAAGAGGCGGATCGGGGGCCACTCTGTGCAAAACCTTTGCACAGAAGAGGTAAGTATGACATGTTTGTTATTTTTTTTAAAAAAGAGACTTTACAACCCCTTTAAGTCCACACGCTTACTGGGTTGAAAGCATGGATTGCAATAGTTATCCTAAGTAATCTATCCCAAAAAATAAAAAATAGCAAAAAATAGCTAAACTGTTTAGAATTGATCTAGTACACAGTAATAGGACTGCTAATGATAAAACTCTATTCTTGCTTTTCAGGCCTCAAACCCATCTAGGCTGGCATACACTGAATCTTAGGGCAGACTCTGTTTGGAAACTAGGTATTATGCCACATGCAAACTACTATAGTACTGACAGCCACCTTAGCTGTCACCTGGTACATCCAGATAGCATTACATCTAGACAGACAAAACAGATGTAAGAGATTCTGAGTCAGGGCCTAACTTGTGAATGAGGAACTTTGAATATACCAGGCATGTGTCTAATTTGGAAACAATATACTGTACTGTATATTTACTACATTTAATCGTATAGGCATCAATACTTCTGCTACTTCTAGCAGTCAATACAATACAGTAGGATTCTCTTAATTTTCATGCATTTCCTCTCACTTGCTGTTTTGTCTTTGAGGCAAGAGGTGAAGGTAAATCTCCCTCCTTTATTCTATCCAAAATGAAAAAAAAAAGTTAGAGTTAGATGGAATGCAAAGGTGTCATAAACCTCCACTAGCTAGGGTCTACAAAGGCTTCTACCATAATTGGTTAGGTAATAAGCAGTCTAGCATGCAGTTAAGGAATATAAATATGCGATTATCGGGATTTTGACCTACATCTGAAAACCTAGAGACATTTTTTATATATTTCCTGCTGTAGTGGAGTTACCTTCATAAAAAGTGGCTACACTAATGTATAAGATAATGTATAAGAACATATCGATCAGTTAGACACCACACACACCTTTGTTGCAAGATCCAGATGGCTAATATGACACATTAGATTTCCTATACCCCATATATATTATATAAGGTATATAATATACCTCAGAAATATATCTTTTGTTTTGTATATAACAGCTCATAATTTAATTCTGGTAAAAAATGTGCTGGTTTTAAGACAACAAAACCTTGTCATATGGAAATACAAACATACCCAGTATAGTTGGCATTAATGGTGAGTCCACTGTAAATAAAAAAAATACTGGAGAACACCGACAACACACCCTCAGACCCTTTTTACTAGTTGACAATAGTTCCACAATAACATCTTTTGTTTTTATCATCAAAAATACCACTAAGGATATTCACATTATGTGAGTCAGTGACTCTTGCTCATCAGATTGGACTTATTCTGCAAATGATCCAAACTGCACTAAATCAAAGACCAGGTGGATTCCATCTGAGTATTTTTCTCACTTATACTTTACTATCTAGTAGTAGTTAGTCATATTTAACAGGACATGTTCTGTAATGTTGAAGACATTGTATAGCTTGTCCAAGACACTTTATTTTTATTCCAATGAGCATCAGGGCAATACCCCAGCATTAAATGCAAAACAGGTAGCACCAACACCTTGATCAAATTGCCATGGAAAGGTCAACGTTGTCTAAGGACATGATAGTTCTCCCATTTTGACATAGATGGCCTTAGCATGCCTCTTTTGAACCTATTGTCCTCTCCATACCCCAGCTGGTGAAATTTTAGGATGGAAGGGCACCAGACCCCCCCTTTCCTTTTTGACTTCTCCCACTTCTCAAAAGCCCCACCACTTATAGATTCCACCCATTGTGTCAGGAGTATAAAGCCAAGCATCACCAGATAGGGTATACAGCATCGTCAGATAGGGTATACAACATCGCCAGGTAGGGGTATACAGCATCACCAGATAGGGTATACAGTTTCGCCAGATAGGGTATACAGCATTGCCAGATAGGGTATACAGCATCATCAGATAGGCTATACAACATCACCAGATAGGGGTATACAGCATCGCCAGATAGGGTATACAGCATTGCCACATAGGGGTATACAGCTTTGCCAGATAGGGTATACAGCATCCTCAGATAGGGTATACATCATCGCCAGATAGGGTATACAGCATGTCCACATAGGGTATACAGCATCAGCAGATAGGGGTATATACAGCATCAGCAGATAGGGGTATATACAGCATCACCAGAGGAGTATATACAGCATCAGCAGCGGGGTATATACAACATCACCAGAGTGTTATATACAGCATCACCAGAGGGGTATATACAGCATTCACCAGAGGGGTATATACAGCATCAGCAGAGGGGTATATACAGCATCAGCAGAGGGGTATATACAGCATCAGCAAAGGGGTACATACAGCATGACAAGAGGGGTGTATACAGCATGACCAGAATGGTATGTGCAGCATGACCAGAGGGGTGTATGCAGCATCACCAGAGTGGTATATACAGCATCACCAGAGGGATATATGCAGCATCATCAGAGGGGTATATAGCACCCCCCCGCACCGGGAGGAGGGCAGTAGGGACATCAAAGTCCCTCACTTACCCCACCTAGGAAGAGGGCAGGCGTGCAGTGGTGTCCAGCGAGTGGGAGTGGGCTTGGCTTTGGCCGTGCATCCCCCTCCTTCTCCGAGAAAGGCATCCAATAGGATCGCCTGTCTTTTCCACCAATCGGGAAACCGGTAACATACACGCGCTTCCTGAATGGCGGAGAGGCGATTCAGTGTTAGAAAAGTTTCAAAGAAACCCCCCACCGCGGTGATTCATGCGTCTGGCACCCTGAAAGCTGCTATGCATGAATATATCCATTTAGCATAGAGGGGGCGGTGCCTGTGCGCCCTTAATGGACGGGCCGCTCCTGATCCTCTCTGTCCAGAATGTGCACCTCGCTGTCCTCAAACAACTGCCCTTTTGCCTTAAAGCATTAAACCCAAAAGCAAACATTTATTTTATTGCAGCTTACCAACTCTTAGATGTGATTGCTGCATTAGTTTTCTTTTTTAGGCTTTCTTTTCCTTTTTATTTACCTGGTGAAAAAACTGTAAAAGCTGTAACTGCTTATAAAGCGTGAGCTGGATTTTAACATTTGATAGCTTATCTAAATTTGCCCAGTACATCTAACACTCACGTCCCTCAGATTTCCAATGCTGCTGTCCAAAGGTGCCACCTGTGTTCCTTCATCCATAGTGGAGGCACTCGAATACAGGAGGTGTGTTACTGACCAGATCACCAAGTAAAACCAGAGGGGAAAAAGGGGAAAAAAGAAAACGAATGCAGTCACCACATATAATGATTGGTAAGATGCAATATATTAGATTTTTTGTTTTGGATTTAATATCACTTTAAGGTGCAGGAGTCTTTTCCTGTAGAATTTGCACCAAACATAGGAGGGCAATTTGTTTGTTGAATGTTTGTCTCCCTAATATACAGGTCTTGGAATTCCTTACTACACTGTACTGCATATACCAGTGTTTAGGTGTTGGGTCTTTTGGATTTACAAGCTTCTGTCCCACTGTATCGCTGGGCTTGAAAGACTCAAGGATGTGATGTTTGTTTAGGATAATTCTGACCCTCCAGCTATATATAGTATGTGTGTTCTTATCAGTGGCGGCTGGTGAAGTTTTTGGATGGGGGGGTGACAGGCCCCGCCCTTCCCTTTGACCCCTCCTACCTTTAATAAACCCGCCCCTTATAGAATCCACCCACTCCGTCCCCTGTATTCCACATATTGTGTCAGGGGTATACAGCTCAGTATCACAGGACACAGTATACAGCTCAGTATCACAGGACACAGTATACAGCTCAGCATCACAGGACACAGTATACAGCTCAGCATCACAGGACACAGTAAACAGCTCAGTAACACAGGACACAGTATACAGCTCAGCATCACAGGACACAGTATACAGCTCAGCATCACAGGACACAGTATACCGCTAAGCATCACAGGACACAGTATACAGCTCAGTATCACAGGACACAGTATACAGCTCAGCATCACAGGACACAGTATACAGCTCAGTATCACAGGACACAGTATACAGCTCAGTATCACAGGACACAGTATACAGCTCAGCATTACAGAACACAGAACACAGCTCAGCTTCACAGGACACAGTATACAGCTCATCATCACAGATAGGGGTATATTGCAGCCAGTACACAGGACTGCCGCACACAGAAGTTTTTTTTTTTATCATAATGCATAAAACACATAAAGATAAAAAAACCTTTTCACTTTACAACCCCTTTAATAAAGACTTGGCCCTTCCAACAGCCTCCACTCTTCTAGCTATAAGATTTAAGAGTGTCTCTCTGGAAATTTGTCCCCATTCAGCCAAAAGAGCATTCATGAGGTCAGGTACTGTTGTTGGATGAGAAGACATGGCTCAGTAGGGTTGAGGGCAAGGCTCTGAGCTGGCCACTTGAGTTACTCCACACCAAACTACGTTTTTATGGAGCTGGCATTGCACAAAGGGGCACAGTGATATTGATATTACAAATAAGGACCTTTCCCAAACTGGAAGCACACAATTGTGGTAAAATTATTTGTATACTGTAGTGCAGTGGTCAGGGCTGCTGTTACTAACCACGGGGCCCTATACAGACTACCTGGTAGCCTTCAGTTATGTACCGAACACTCATTTTGTTAATTCAGGAAAGGAAGGGGCTAAAAGCCAAATGGAGGGAGCCATACAGGGGATCGGTTCCAGTAATTGCCCCCCTGCCGCACCAATCACCCACCATGCCCACATCCGATTCACCCTACTGCCTGGGCCCCCTGCTGGCCCAGGCCCCATACAGGAGGACTGGTGGTACCCCCTTATCTATGGCCCTGGCAGTGGTCTCCAAACTGCGACCTGGGGCCAGATGTGGCCCTTTGCTTGATTTTATCCCTTGGACCATCATTCCGCCACTGTCAGCAACAGTGAGACATAGCTTCTGCCACTGACACTGACAGTGGGGCACTATTCCTCCCAACTGCAACAATGATGGGTGCTCTATTCCCCCCCCCATTAACATCAATGATCGGGCACAATTTCTTCCACTGACACCGATGATGGGGCACTTTTTCTCCTACTGATACCATCGATGGGGCATTATTCTTCCCCATAATAGCAAAGATAGGGCAATATTTTTCCCACTGACATCAACAATGGGGCACAATTCCTCCTGCTGACACCAATGTTGGGGCACTATTCCTCCCACTGACACCAATGATGGGGCACTATTCCTTCCACTGACACCAATGATGGGGCACTATTCCTCCCACTGACCCCAATGATGGGGCACTATTCCTCCCACTGACACCAATGATGGGGCACTATTGCTCCCACTGACACCATCGACAGGGCACTATTCTTCCCCCTAATACCAAAGATAGGGCAACATTCTTCCCATTGACATCAACAATGACACACTATACCTCCCCCCAATTCCAAAGGTGAGAAACTATTCTTCCCACTGACACCAACAATGAGACACTACTTCTCCTTTTAAAGTATAACTAAAGGCAAAACTTTTATTTTTTGTTTTTGTTTTGAATAGAGTGGAGAGGGATTAGACCCCCTGTCAGTTTTTATTGCTGTCTGTGTCCCCATTACGGAGATTCACCCTCTCTATTCATCCTGTTTATAATTATCATTAAAAGTGTAAGTAAAAGAAAATCCCAAATTTCGGGATGTCAGAAAGGTAATAGAGGGGAAATCCTCCAATGGGGACACTAGTTCTAGTGACCTATGGGGGCTACAAGAGATTCCCTTAATTTGCAGGGATTTCCTCTCACTTCCTGTTTTGGCTATGGGACAGGAAGTGAAGGTAAATTTCCCAGATGGGACACAGATAGCTAAAATAAACTTTACAGGAGTTATAACTCTCCCTTACTCTATCCAAAATGAAAAAAAAAAAGTTTTGGCTATTGTTCTGCTTTAATACCAAAGAGGGGACACTGTTTACTCCCAATGACACCTGGACATTTTTACTCCCACTGGCCACAGTCCCCCCCCCCCCCCACCCCTAAAGTTTGAAGGACAGTAAACTGCTCCTTTGTTTAGAAAGTTTGAAGACCCCTACCAGTGTTGCCAACCTCTCCCAGCGGTTTTTACTGGCAAAACATGGAAAATTTACTGGCGGAACACATTTTTTACTGGCAACCTGGAAAATAACTGAACTCCTATTAAAAACTAAGACAATTGATATTTAAACGCAACATGGAAACACTAACAATACCCATATCAAGTAGTTTGCCCGGTTTACACTTAAAAAGTCAGCACAGCATGACAAATTATCGGACCTGATATTTATAGACAGTTGTAAAAATCACTGATTTTTACAGACTGTCAGACACGACTGAAAAATTCACATTTGGCCCGTTTGATGAACTATACCCATAACAATCACAAAGGTACAACGCAAATTTATAGTTAACAGAATCAAAAATTATCCTCAAGTCAATAAAAGGTCCAACGGTCATTTTTTACACAAGGCGGTCATTTAAAAGGTACAAAACGGTCATTTTTGGCGACCCTCTCCAACCGTTGTGACCATCCCCAGAAGTTTGAAAGATTTGTTTCCTCGTCAAATGACAGGAAGTTTGAAATCCCCA
>BLSH010391565.1:1364872-1386941 GCA_018402905.1 Glandirana rugosa | reverse complement strand
GGCCCCGCATCCAATCACCCTGAGCGGAGGCTCAGGGCAGCCAATCAGCCTATGCATGGCCGCAGGAACAAGCGCACATGCATAGGCTTTAATGGCCGACCAATAGGCTCACTACTTGGCTGTCATGTGACAGCCAAGGAGCCGAAAAGAAAAAAAAAAAAAGAAAGTCAATGTACCGGCGCCACCTGTAGGTGGGCGGGGTTGACTTTTTTCTTTTTTTTTCGTCTTTTGCCGGCGGGGAGGTGGCGCCCCAGCGCCCCTCCCACACCAGCCGCCACTAGTTCTTATTCATCTTGATGTTCAATAACCCTATGTTTTTGCTTGATCCTGTAAATATGTTTTACGACAGCCCAGTCTGGGTAGCCACAAACAAAAAGGACTCCAGAAATATCTGTGTTCTTTGTCATTTGACTCTGTTTCCATTTCAGCCCAATGTTGCAGAGTTCTAATAAGAGTTTGTGTTTCAGTGGGGGTCAAAAAGCAGATACTGGTGTTTGTTGGGTGGGTTTCCTGTAGACCTCAATATCCAAATCAACCTCCCTCCTTAAAGCGGAGTTCCACCCTAAAGTGGAACTTCCGCTGGTTGGATTCCTCCCCCCCTCAGGTGTCACATTTGGCACCTTTCGGGGGGGAGGGGGAAGAGGACACCTGTCTTTAGACAGGTGTCTTTTTCCACACTTCCGGGAGTTCTGGCCGGCGGACGCGGCCGCTGACATCAGAAGCCGGCTCCCTCCTCCCTGCTCGCTCTGCTACTGGCCGCCTGGCCAGTAGCAGAGCGTGGCAGAGCTCGCGCATGCGCAGTAAGGTGCCCGGCGTGAAGCTGTACTGCTTACACGTCCGGGTTCCCTTACCCGCGATGGAAGCGGCTGCACCCGTCCCCCGATCCGAAGATCGGCGGCGGGTGCCGACATCGCTGGAGTCCAGGACAGGTAAGTGTCCTAATATTAAAAGTCAGCAGCTACTGTATGTGTAGCTGCTGACTTTTAATTTTTTTTTTTTAGCCCGGACCTCCGCTTTAACATGTAACACTCAGTCCAAAAAAGTGTAATTTGTTATTCTGTGTCTCTTCCCATTAAATACTTCCCATGTAAACTTAATGTTTATGTGCCCTGAGCTTATGTGTTCACGATCAACCACATATCCGAGCCAATGACCAAGTGTTATTCCCCTGAAAGGGTTAAAACTCTCTTCTCCACCTCCTCTATGTACAGGTGAGCTACATTGGGAAATACAGATGATCCCAAAACACAGCCATGTTTCTGCCTGTAGTTATCCTTGTACCTGAAATAGGTGGTCTTGAGGCAAATGTTCAACAAGGAACATATTTGGTTAGGTATGAATTCTGTTCTACTGTCAAAAGTCTTATCTCATTTCAGATGTTTCCTTAAAGTCTCAATAGCTTCTGCATTTGGAAAGGGATGCAGTGAAAAGGGTTGTGACATTACAAGACACCATTGTCTTTTCTATCTCTAACTTCAATCCACAAATCTTGTTGACAAATTCTTTGGTGATATGAATACGGTGTATTACGTTGCCGATTATGGGTGATAGGATAGTAGCCAGATACTGAGCAATGTTATGGACAGGGCTTACAGCCCCCATGTCGGGATCCAGAGCTAGTGCATGCTAGTGCTCTCAATGGCAGGCCGAGGCTGCCTTTTAATGCAAGGCTGACATCTAAGGCAGCATTCCAACTTAAAAACGATGCTTCTCCATAAGAACACGATTAATTCCATGTAATCCGTAGTCTAACTTCATATGTTCTCAACCCCATTGTTCACTCCCAATATCAGTTGTTCATTACACTCTGTGCACTACAGATAGCATTTCACCAATACACTTCATAATTCTTCCTTCTCTGTGTAATGCAGCATTACTGAGCCAGTATTGCTGAGACTGTAGTGGACTACACCAGCCTGGTAACCCGTCACCTCACATCCAGAGTCATATATTTTACTTGAATACTAGGAAGCTGTACACTTGTAGGTAACCCATGCTTGTTCTTCTCCCGAGTCCTTGTGTTCCAGGTTGGCTCCATGAGACACCCCATGCTGCGATGTTGGACCCAGTATTGGGGCTCTGATCACTATAGAAAGAGGCTAAGCACGAAAGTTTCTTCACTACCAGGTCGCCCAACACCTTTGCCAAGTCACCGCTTTCCGACCAGCTGGTTGCCTGTGCACTCAACACTAGTATGGTAGTCATTAGCAACGGCAGTTTAGCCTCCCCCAGATAGCCTCACTGCATGTTAGGCATTTGTACTTCATCTTCTCTGTCTTGTCTTGTCCCCTTATTAAGTCCTGCTCTTTGTGATACACAAGCATTGCACAGCTTTAAGTGTGTCCTCAAGTAACTTCAGATCAGGCCAAGTTGAACAATAAACATTCTTTGCTGAAGTTGTTCACAAAGCAACACACAAACAATTCATATAATATCTTCTTATTCTAAAATATTCTGTTAAGTACACATAGCTGTTCTCTTGGTGCTTCTGAATGCCCATCAGATACAGTAGTTATACCTTATAAAGGTGAGAAAGTCCTGAAGTCCCAAAGTCCATTTAGCAGTGGCATAAGTCTTTATCCCTGGAACCCTGACTGGGCTTCCACAAGGGGTGGTTAAGTGCAAGAAGAGGTTCACATCCTTGACATTGCTATGGCTGATATCCTGGAATGTTATTATGTATTATTCAGTTTATTCCTATAGCTGGAAAGAATTAGTATGGGTTTTCTTCAGGACAATAAACTAATAAAAAAGAAGACAACCTATACTTCATTTATTGTAAGGAGACAGGCTGTGTACTGTTGCTGTATTAGAACTTCCCTGAATGACTGAGAAATGTTTTTGTCACTGTGACAATAATTTAGCAAGTAATTATGATAATTTAAACTAAACAATTCAGCCACTTCTCACAGATTGCTATGAATTTGTTGACTTTAAGCCTCGTACACACGCGCCGATTGTTAGACGACCGCACATCCAACTTTTGTCCAAATTGGCTGTCCGTGGTTTTGTCTAGCGTACTGACGGTAGTCAAGTAATCATCCAACAAAGCCGAACGTGGTGACATGTTATGAGAGTATAAAGAGGACGTTCAGGTGAATGTTATTTGTGAATTAGCAACGCAGATTTACACAACCAAACACTTCCTGGATTCCGGGCATGCGTGTTTGCACTTTTAACTATTGTTGGCCAACTTCTGTACACACGAGCCGAAAATTGGCCAATGCCTTGTTGGCCAACAAAAGTTTTCTAGTCTTGTCAGACAACTTCTGTTGGACAATAATTGGAAATTGGCTGTCGGATCGTGCGTACTAATGGTTGGATTATCAGACAACAGGCTGTTGGACGACCGTTGTTGGCCGATTATTGTACCATGTGTATGGGCCTTTAGAATGACCTTGGTCTCAGTAGCAGCATTAATATAAAAAGTGGCTCTAAAGGCATAAGATTTGTAACTTAATGCCTTCTCTACATTAAGGTAAAAACCCTTCTGTGTGGCAGGATCCCCCCTCCAGTCCCCCCTTATACTTACCTAAGCCTGACCTTGATCCAGCACTGTGCCCAAAAACAGTGATTGTCTCCTCTCTCTCCCTACTCACAGGGCAGATTGATAGTCAATGCTGTCAATCAAATTCTGTGACAAGCAGCGCTTTAGTACCCTGCCTTTGAGAAAGAATAGCCCTGACCGCCACCTCAGATGCATCAACTTCCAGAACATAGGGCAAAGCGGGGTCCGGGTGCTTAAGGATGGGTGCAAATGTGAATAGTCTTTTGAGTTTTTCAAAGGCTGTTTGTGCCTCAGGAGTCCAGAGGAACGGGATACCCTGTTTGGTCAAGTGCATGATGGGGGATATAATGGAGGAGAATCCCTGGATAAACTTCCTATAGAAGTTTGCAAACCCTATGAAGAGCTGATTTCCTTTCCTGTCGACTGGAGCAGGCCAGTCCAGAATGGCAGACACCTTTTGAGGGTCCATCTTAATGCCTCCGACTGAAATTATAAGTCCAAGGAACTGTATGCTTGCCTGCTCAAACTCACACTTCTCTGGTTTAGCATAAAGGCCATGTTGGCGGAAGCGACCCAGTACCTGTTTGACATGGGAGCGATGGAGCTCCAGGGAAGGTAAGAAGATCAAAATTTAATCGAGGTAGGCGATGACAAAAAGGTCGAGGAAGTCCCTGAAGATGTAGTTTATGAAATGCTGGAATGTGGCTGGGGCATGAATGGAAGGCCATCTTCCATTCATTGCCTTCTCTGATCCATACCAGGTTGTAAGCTCCCCAGAGGCCCAATTTAGTGAACAGGGTGGCAGTTTCCAGGCGCTGAAACAACTCCAGAACAAGTGGAAGCGGGTAGCGTTTTTTCACCATGACTTTATTGAGCTCCCGGTAGTCTATACAAGGGCGCAGGGAATGGTCCTTTTTTCCACAAAAAAGATGCCTGCCTCAGCTGGGGAGGTGGAAGGATGGATGAAGCCCTTGCTGAGGTTCTTATCAATATAAGATTTAAGAGTGCCGAGTTCCAGCTCTGTAAGCGGATAAATCCTTCCGAAAGGAATCTCTGCACCGGGGAGAAGCTCAATGGGACAGTCATAAGGTCTATGGGGAGGAAGGGCCTCGGCCCCCTTTTTGCTAAAAACATCCAGGAAAGTGTGGTAGATGCTGGGGACGAGCTGACGGATCTCAGGCTCCGGGTCAAGGTCCATGGCTAGTAGAGCAGCATCCGTTCCGGGAATCCGGGGGAGGCGGTGCCGAGACTGAAACTGGACTTTCCCAGAGGACCATTCAATGGAGGGATTATGGGCCTGAAGACAAGGCAGTCCTAGGATAACAGGGAAGATGGGAGAGGCAATAGCATCAAGCGTGAGCAGCTCCTGATGTCCTCCCAGCATCGTGCTGGTCAGATGAAGCGGTCTCCTGTGAGACCAGGCCAGATTTTAAGGTTGTGCCATCAGCCAGGTGCACCGCCATCCTGGGGGTCTTGGGTCACAGGGGGATCCCGTGTTGTGCAGCAAAGGTTAGATCCAGGAAGCAGCTGCATGCACCAGAGTCTACAATAGCTTGGACGGTAACCGCTCCTCCAGGACATTGTAGAAACAGGGAAAGGGTGAGGTGAGCCACGCTGACAGGTGCTGGTTGTGGAGAGGTGGCAAGGCATTTTCCCAATTTGGATGGGCAGGAGCGCACAAAGTGCCCTGGTTCTCCACAGTAGAGGCAGAGGCCTAGGTTTCTTCGGCCCTGTTTCTCTTTGGATGGCCAGTGCCGGGTGCGCCACACCCCACTGCCTTGGAGGAGGAGAGGTGGGTATGGTGGAGCTGGCCAGAATGCCACTTGGAAACCCTGCAGCAGGAGGTAGCATCCAAGAGGGTCGCAGGTTCACCTTGACACTTTCCGCTCTGCATTCTCGGAGGCGCCGATCGATCTGGATGGCCAGGTTGATGAGCCTCTCCAGGGAGGCCAGCACCCCTACACAGGCCAACTCATTCTTCAGGGGGTCAGCTAAGCCCCGCCGGAACTGGTGACGCAGAGCAGCTTCATTCCAGGTTGTGTTGATGCTCCAACGCCTGAACTCCAATGCATACTCCTCCACCAGACGGCGGCCTTGTCAGAGGGCATGGAGTGTGGCTTCGGCAGTGGCCGCCTGATGTGGATCTTCATACAGCCGAGCCATCGCTTGGAAGAACCAGGACAAGTCTGATACTTCAGGCGCTCCTTGCTCCAGGAGCCAGTGGGCCCATAATTGGGGCTTGTCTTGGAGTAGGGAAATCACCAGCACCACCTTAGTGGTTTTCAGGGAGAAGGTACGGGGCTGCAAGCTGAAATACAGTTCGCAGGCACAGCAGAACGCTCTGAACTTGATACGGTCCCCTGAGAAGCGTTATGGCAAGGGCACTGTGGGTTCCGGAGGACCAGAGACCATGGGGTCCATTGTAAGCTGACAAGCCCCCGATGGGGCAAGAGAGGCAAATTCCAGGACCTGGGTCTCCAGCTGGGTGTAGTTTGCTTGCAGGTGTTGAAGAGAGAGACTTCCAAGTCGAGAGAGGCTGTCCAAATGCTGACAGAGTTCATGCAGCGGAGAGGACCCCCGCTCAGACTCAGACATGGCTGTCCGTTTCTGTCACGTACCTGGTGGTGAAGTCTGATTGTGCAGAGGGCAACCTCTCTTACGGCCCTGGTTCAGGAACCCCTGATAGAGTAGGGGGGCATGAGGGCTGGTACGGATGCAGATGGTGTTGTGAGGATCCTCCAGGAGCTTGTGCAGACAGAAAAGTGGTGATGCAGGCCAGGTCGGTAACAAGCTGGCAAGTGCGGTACAAAGGGAGCAGGCAAGCGGGTCGTTGGGTACAGGCAGGGTCATTAACAGGCAGGCCACTGAGGTACAAGAGGATCAGGCAGAAGCGTGGACGTAGACAGGCTGAGGGTCGGTGCAGGCAGAGTTTGAACGAAGGTCAGGCAAGCCGGGTCACAGATACAGGAAGTCTTAGCAAAACAAGCCACAGGAACACACTGGAACACTGTAGAAAGGACAGCATCCACTGCAGGGTGCTGTCCAGCTAAATAGAGTATTTTGGCGCGATTGGCGCACCCAGGCGTGCGCACGTGTGCACAGGCGCTCGCAATGCGCACGGGAGGCTGGAAATGGCCATTTTTCTAACAGGGACACTTCAGCACTGGGATTTTAAAGAGAGATTATATGGTACTGGTTAGCCTGCACATCAAAGAACTTTCTGGAACTGTGGTTCAGGTAAGTATGAATTATTACAAATTCGCTAAGGAAGGGTTACCCAAAATTCTGTAATCGGGAGATTCATGAGCCCAAGCTATCATTCCAATCCTAACAGAACATTATTCTATGCTGCTTATTTCACAGCTAGGATCACGCACAGACACACACTCTTGTCTGTCAGACTGTGCTGTCTTTGACAGCTCCAGTCTTAGCTAAAGATCCGAATCAGTCAGTGTGGTTCCCAGTCATGTGATCACCTGTCAGAATTATTTAGGCAGTCAATAGTTCAAAGGGTAATTGTCAAATATCCAATGCATATTCATACTACTAAATTTGGTCAGGGCATCTATGCATCAATGATCTATGGTCATAAAAGAGTTAAGCTACCCTCATCTTCACTTATAGACTACTAGCCCTACCCTGGATGACTTGCATCTCCATGGAGTTTTATTTTTATTAACTACACTGCTGGATATGGGGTAATCCCACACGCCATTTTCATCTATCATTCTTAATTACTTAATTGATCCTGTTTAAAAGATTGTAACCACAGATCAGTGAACGGAGAAGGGAATTTAAAAAAAAGACTAGTCTCTACTTAATTATTTTTAACTATCTGTACATCAGAAAGTAATTTTTACTATCTTCATAAAAAGATACTTGTTTACATTGTAAACAAGTAGGAAATTAAAGGAAGCAAAGATGTTTTCAACCCTGTGACCCACATTGACTTTACGTATATAGTTCCACAATAATTATCACCAATTAGTGTATCTCTTAATCATGTGCACTTGCAAAACAAGCTGGACTGAGTACAGAGGAAGTAGTTACGATTGATATGTGTAATCACACCCAAAGGAAAGAATCAAGCAGATCTGACAGTTTATCACAGTTGTAATTGATAAACCTTGTCTTTTATTTTTTAACCTGTTCTGTGTAGTCCAAGAACTCTCAATAGTTTAAGGCTCCTTTCACATGGGCACCTTCCGTTTTCAGTGGGGGGTCTGCCATAGAGCAGAGCGAGCAGATGGCAGGTCTGTCTCCGCTCAGTTTCTGCAGAGCGGACATGGACAGACCCTGTTCTGCTCTATGGGCAGACCCTGTAAACAGACCCTGCTGTCCATTTACACTCAACTTCCCTTTGATCCAATCCACCTACATGAGGAGAATGGATCCCCTCCCATTTGTTTTTAGCAAACCGGATGGGATCAGAAGTACGAGGGTGTAAACAGACCCAAGTCATTACACCCGTCGGCCCATAGGGTGAATGGACAGTCCAATCAGGTCCACCTGAAAAACTGACTGGTGGATCTGATTGGAACAATAGCATGAAAGTGGCCTAAGACTATAAATGGGAATATAATATGGTTTTATGCCAGTGCCACCAGCTGCACAGACTTACCTTGTTTTTGTTCCCACTGATGCTCTGTTTGGTTGCTGGGAAATAAAGGGACTGAGGATTTTCTTCCTTCTCCCACATAACAGCACTGGTTGTTTTTCTGGCAGTCAAGTAGAGTGGTGAGGAATGT
The DNA here is from genome assembly GCA_018402905.1 of Glandirana rugosa. Taxonomy (NCBI): domain Eukaryota; kingdom Metazoa; phylum Chordata; class Amphibia; order Anura; family Ranidae; genus Glandirana; species Glandirana rugosa. Next base: position 1,378,685 of record BLSH010391565.1, on the reverse strand, counting down.
TTGTGCTGCTGTGAGACTGCCATTGTGACTCTTTTATTCTGCCCCAAAACACTGGTTCATTTTAGCAAACTTTTGTACTATGGAAGGCCATGGAGATGAAAAAGTAGCTAAGGCAGGTAAATTAAAGTCAAATGTAGGTCAACTGCAGATCAATTGCATCTACAATGAATTCTAAATCTTCTCATTAAAGCTTGTCAACATAGACCTTTAAAGCAACATACTGATAATACTCCTGGTATGGTTATGCTATTTTTTATCATTGGATACACTTATTACTGAAAAACTGGCATGTATCTTCTTATGTTTTAATTAGATTTCAGAGCCTGGTCCTAATTATATTACAGAGGTCTCAACTGACCCTAAGTGGGGCTAAATGTGGCCCTTACAAGGGCCATATTTACCATAAAGCAATCACAGACCTGCATCTAGCAGGATAAGAGGGGACAGCACAGAAATAAACCATGAACAATTTATATTTATCTTTTTCTGTTAATTTATGTTTAGCCCCCTTTGGGTAAATTCAGCAACAGAACTGAAGGGGGAGATGTTATTCTGGAGTCATGAATCTCACAAGTAGCATGTGTCACTATGCCTTTCTTCACAGGCTTGTTAAAGATAGAGATAGTAGCCTTGTGCACAAATTAATCAACTCCCTGCCTTAAATATCACTTTCAGGTAATTTTAATGACTATAATGATATAAGATGATTTTTAACAAAAGAGGTGAATTTCTGGGCTTTACTATGGTTTGGCAAGGGTGTTGTTTCATAGCACTGTAGTAGTAATGTGGAACACTTGAAAAGTATTACATTCTAATACCCACCCACCTCCTGCCATCAGATATTATACAGCCAAAAAAAACACATCCCAGTATCTAATAAGTAAAGATTAGCACATATAAAGGGCAGGTATCTTGATTTTATGTAACTCTATTTTTAGGTTTACAAGTCTATAAAGAGAAGTTTTGTGTAATTTTAAAGCATTTGTATTAAATCTTTAATGCAAAAGGGGAAAAGAAAAAATCACCAATAACTAATAAAAATGTATAGCAGCTATACACAAAGTTCAACATAGAACAATAAAACAGATAATAGGATTAAAAAGTGCAGCGCTAAAAGACTCCAACATATTCTCAACATATGTCCATCATGATAGAAATAGTTCATTCAAAAGGAGATAGATCCCACATGCCATGATAGAGATGATAGGTGCTGTGAAGAACCACCAATGTAAACACACCGCTCTTACCCCGAGTATTGTGACCCCATTAATAAGAGTGGTCAATCTCGCTTTGTTTACAATGAGAGCTCTCCTGGATTCCTCTCCCTTCAGTGTCGCTTTCACCGGCTTCCCGTTGCCACAAATGCACTTTGCGCCACTGACTCCACATAGGGCAGCTCACCACAAGCGTCATGTAAAGTAAAAACATGCCAACATAGCGTAATCCAATAAAAGATGATTTATTGTAAAAAACCCCAATCCACTCACATGTATGCTATGGTCAAACAGCTAAAATGCTGAGTGCCAGGATTCAAAATGGCCGAACTTGGCCGTGCATGTGCAGTAGCGTGATAATGTGTGTACGTGGCTCCGCCCAATGCATTTCATTGTAGATGACGTCATCAGGGGCACGCACACACGTCTATACCACGCCAATTTATACTGTCCATCAGCCCAGGAGGACCAAACGGAACTCACTAAAGTAATAAGAGGAAGACCAGAAGTCTCATCACTCCATCCTCACCGTAATTAGACTAAATGTGGTAATCAAACCAAATCAATGGCGAAAACCACTTAGACACCTACAATGGGCGGAAATTCATAATGGCACCATCTAGTGTTCGTATATCAAATTACAATGAAAGTGTAAATATAAAATTAAAAAACAAGATTCCAATGCTATTTTTAATTGAATGAAATCCCCCACACAGGAAAAAAAATATACCGATCATCCAGGACTGATCCACAATTTACAGACAGCAGTAAACATGATGTTAAAACCCCAAAAAAATATTTTTACATACATTAACCACTTCCATATCGAGCCTGTTTTTTGGGTTCGGTGTTTACGAGTTAAAAACAGTTTTTTTTTGCTATAAAATTAGTTAGAACCCCCAAACATTATATATTTTTTTCTAACACCCTAGAGAATAAAATGGCAGTCATTGCAAAACTTTATGTCACACCGTATTTGCCCAAGCACACTTGGAATGGCAGTTACACTTTTTGTAGCTGCTGACTTGCTGGGTGGAACTCTGCTTTAAGGTCATCTTTTGCTTTCTTGCTCTCATCAAACACACCATCACTATCTAGTTTATATTGAGCTCTGAAGTCAAATATATCCATAGTGGCTGTATAAAAAAAACCCTAGGTCAATAGGGTCTCTGCAGCCGATAATGTGTGTTAAATAGACCAAAAATGCAAATGGGGAAAATCTGCGCAAAGAAAAAATCACCAATAACTAATAAAAATGGATAGCAGCTATACACAAATTTCAACACAGAACAAGAAAACAGATAATGGGATTAAAAAGTGCAGAGCTAAAAGACTCCAACATATTCTCAGCATACAGTATCTCACAAAAGTAAGTACACCCCTCACATTTTTGTAAATATTTTATTATATATTTTCATGTGACAACACTGAACAAATGACACTTTGCTACAATGTAAAGTAGTGAGTGTACAGCTTGTATAACAGTGTAAATTTTCTGTCCCCTCAAAATAAGTCAACACACAGCCATTGATGTCTAAACCACTGGCAACAAAAGTGAGTTCAACCCTAAGGGAAAATGCCCAAATTGGGCCCAAAGTGTCAATATTTTGTGTGGTCACCTCTTGGGCATGAAATTCACCAGAGCTTCACAGGTTGCCACTGAAGTCCTCTTCCACCCCTCTATGATGACATCACGGAGTTGGTGGATGTTAGAGACCTTGCGCTCCTCCACCTTCCATTTGAGGATGCCCCACAGATGCTCAATAGGGTTTAGGTCTGGAGACATGCTTGGCCAGTCCATCGCCTTTACCCTCAACTTCTTTTGCAAGGCAGTGGTCATCTTGGAGGTGTGTTTGGGGTTGTTATCATGTTGTAATACTGCCCTGCTGCCCAATCTCCAAAGGGAGGGGATCATGCTCTGCTTCAGTATGTCACAATACATGTTGGCATTCATGGTTCCCTCAATGAACTGTAGCTCCCCAGTGCCGGCAGCAATTATGCAGCCCCAGATCATGACACTCCCACTACCATGCTTGACTATAGGCAAGACACACTTGTCTTTGTACTCCTCACCTGGTTGCCACCACACACGCTTGACACCATCTGAACCAAATAAGTTTATCTTGGTCTCAGGCCACAGGACATGGTTCCAGTAATCCATGTCTTTAGTCTGCTTATCTTCAGCAAACTGTTTGTGGCTTTCTTGTGCATCATCTTTAGAAGAGGCTTCCTTCTGGGACGACAGCCAGGCAGACCAATTTGATGCAGTGTGCAGCATATGGTTTGAGCACTGACAGGCTGACCCCCCACCCCTTCAACTTCTGCAGCAATGCTGGCAGCACTCATAGGTCTATTTCCCAAAGACAACCTCTGGATATAATGCTGAGCAAGTGCACTCAACGTCTTTGGTCGATCATGGCGAGGCCTGTTCTGAGTGGAACCTGTCCTGTTAAACCACTGTATGGTCTTTGCCACTAAGCTGCAGTTCAGTTTCAGGGTCTTGGCAATCTTTTTATAGCCTAGGCCAGCTTTATGTAGAGCAACAATTCTTATTTTCAGATCCTCAGAGAGTTCTTTGCCATGAGGTGCCATGTTGAACTTCCAGTGACTAGTATGAGAAAGTGAGAGCGATAACATCAAATTTAACACACCTGCTCCCCATTGACACCTAAGACCTTGTAACACTAATGAGTCACATGACACCGGGAGGGAAAATGGCTAATTGGGCCCAATTTGGACATTTTCACTTAGGGGTGTACTCATTTTTGTTGCCAGCTGTTTAGACATTAATGGTAGTGTTTAGTTATTTTGAGGGGACAGAAAATTTACACTGTTATACAAGTATCTTTTGTGAGATACTGTATGTCCATCATGATCAAAATAGTTAATTCAAAAGGAGATAGATCCCACATGCCATGATAGAGATGATAGGTGCTGTGAAGAACCACTAAACAATGATCACTGCCTTCACCTATGACTGGCCTTTGCAGCAATGAGCATTGGAGGGCAACAAACAGCAAAAAAAGGGCCAAGGATTGATCCAAGGCAAAAATCAAACTCTACTTACCAGCCAGCCTGCGACCAACCAGATTAACCTGTCTAACAGTATGCATTTTTAAACACATATTGTTAGACAGATCAATCCTTGGCCCCTTTTTTGCTGTTTGTTGCCCTCCAATGCTCCTTACTGCAAAGGCCAGTCATAGGTGAAGGCAGTGGTCATTGTTTAATACATCTGTTTTTTGGTCAGGCAACGCATTGACATCTTTGCTGCCATTGAGCTACATGCTGGGTGTTCAATGTGCCCCTGCACCTTTAAGGAGGGATGGGGCCCCTTCCAGACCATCTGCCTTCATCTATCTTATATAAATGCATGTGCTACCACTGTGGAGCCTCTTACAAGTCAGAGTTAGGACTACAGATCACAGGGTGCCTTGGCGGGGCCTGTAGCTTACACATGCATTTGCAAATTTGTGCAACTAAACCCCTGTTTTTAAATGCATACTGTTAGACAGATTAATCTGGTTGGTCGCAGGCTGGCTGGTAAGTAGAGCTTGGTTTTTGCCTTGGATCGATCCTTGGCCCTTTTTTTGCTGTGAAGAACCACCAATATAAACACACTGCTCTTACCCCGAGTATTGTGACCCCATGAATAAGAGTGGTCAATCTCGCTTTGTTTACAATCAGAGCTCTCCCGGACTCCTCTCCCTTCAGTGTCACTTTCACCAGCTTCCCGTTGGCACAAATGCACCTCACGCCACTGAATTCACATAGGGCAGCTCACCATAAGCATCATGTAAAATAAAAACACGCCAACATAGCATAATCCTAAAAAAGATGATTTACTGTAAAAAAAAACTCAAATCCACTCACATGTATGCTATGGACAAACGGCTAGAACGCTGAGTGCCAGGATCGTGGTAACGTGTGCATGTGACTCCGACCAACGCGTTTCATCGTAGATTATGTCATCAGGGGCATGCCTACACATCTATACCACGCCAATTTATACCGTCCATCAGCCTGGGAGGACTCAGAACTCACTAAAGTAATGAGAGGAAGGACAGAAGTCCCATCACTCCGTCCTCACCGTAATTAGACTAAATGTGGTAATCAAACCAAATCAATGGCGAAAATCACTTAGACACCTAGAATGGGCGGAAATTCATAATGGCACAATCTAGTGTTCGTATATCAAATAACAATGAAAGTGTAAATATAAAATTTAAAGCCATGTTTCCAATGCTATTTTAAATTGAATTACATCCCCGACATATAAAAAAAAATATATATACCGATCATCCTGGACTGATCCATGATATACAGACAGTGGTAAACATGGTATTAAAACCCCCAAAAAATATTTTTACATACATTAAAAATCATATGTATACAAATGTGATAAAATCAAATGCACAAGGGTCAACTATTATTTATAAAAACAGTTTGTGTCCCATTCAATATTTAACCCGACAGGGGAGTAGGACTTTAACCAATAGATCAGACTGGTTTCAGCCTGGGAGATGCATATTTTGGCATTAGCCCCCCTCCAGTGTGGTGTATCTCTTTCCAAAGCTATAACTATTGTACCAGCAGGGTCTCTATTATGCTTTTGGTCATAGTGTATAGAGACACTGTGACCAGGGAATCCCTGTTTTATATTAAATCTTTATTTTACAAATCCACATTTATTATAAGGTGTATACACTTAGGGCCTATTTATAATGGAGAGTGAATAAATGTATATGCCACAATGTGGATAAACTCTGTGGCCCACATTTCATGGCTCATTAAATGCAAGCCACTGTGTTGACCCTGCAGTGTCCCAAGGAGTTATCTCTGCTTACCACAACAGAGAGAACTCTGTGATGGGAGGAGAAACTGGTCATATGACTTTTACTATAATATCGCCCTATTGGCATTGCCAGTAGAGAATTAAAAAGTTTTGTAAAAGCACATCATTATGCTTTGGTCTCCCTTAGCTTTGAAAGCTTGCTGGACTTATTAATAAGAAAATCTAGTGCTGGCTTTTCATTTCTAATGACATTTAGCATATTGTGTAAACTGATCTCATCTGCTATTTAAACCTACCTGCTGACTACAAGTGGTAAATATAAAAAAAGTCATTAGATATTTCATATACACCTGAAAATAGATCAATTAAAAAAAAATACAATTTTATTATTTGTAACTGAACAACTACTAAAGCTAATTATAGTGCTTAGTTATTGTGTGCTATTATTGTAACGTTTATTGTATTTTAGTGCAATTACTATAAAGTTATTTTTTGTGGCTCTTACATTTTCATATATTCCTAAACATTATGTATTTTTTGCTATAAAGGAAAAAAACTCTTAATCATATTAGTTAGTGGAAAAGCTAGGCCATGATTTGAATTGAAGAATAGAGGATGTTCACTTATCAAAGTCAATGTTTACTTAGCCAAGGGAATAAAGTGGAGCTGTGTTCACTTCTATTATCCAATCAAGTGAAAGCAAAAAACGTGTTTTTTGTAATTGCTCTTTTATGTGATTTGTGGATGCAAAGTAAAAATAGCTTAATGGTATTTACTAAACTATATTAACATTCACTTTGCAAAGTAAACATATCATTTCCAAAGTGAAGTTCAACGCCACAGAAAAGGAGATTATCAAGCAAACCCGCATTACATGTGTATCTAATGCAAACCATACTGCCTCTTATTTAGCAAAGTATTTGTGACAATTTGTTATTTAAACTAGATCAAAATGATTTGTGGATAATCATGGACACCACTCCCCTTATTATATTTATATCCAAGTATGGATATGGAATTAAACAATTGTTTTTTTATTTGAGACCCCTGTGCCTGCGATCCTGGACAGCCAACTAATACAGTTTTACGGTGATTTAATGCAGTAATCTGGTCAAACAATTAAGAAGCGGTCAGGAGCAGGTTTTATATTGTAGCAGTGCTACATTTCGCAAAAGAAGAGGGAGTTTATGAATCAAAATGGAATAATTTCCTTTTTTGAATTGATTACTTCCCAAAATACAAATTGGCTATTGACCAGAATAAAAGTGAGTTCATGGGACTCCCATTTACTATAATTTTAATGGAAAACATAAAAGGCTAGTAGGAATGAATTCATCTGGTTTCCGCCAAGTTGAGTTGCATAACAAAGTGGCGATATCCTTTGCCAGAGTGCTTTAGTTCCTGAGATAGTATACTTGTTGTGGCCATTATGAATCCCAATTTCCACCAGACTCCCTCTATAACTGAAAAATCACTTTTGCATGCACTGTAACATGTATATGAAATCTATTTTGACATTTTATTTTCATCTCTGTTGAAGTATGGTAAGAATGATAGTAAGTGAAAAAAATACCCAGAACAGATATATAAATAGGCCCAACTGTCAGAAATTATATACCTCAGTTAAAACATTTTTAAAGCCTTCCATAGATAAGCCACTAAAACACATTGCTGTGTTTTATACCTGCGGTGTTGCATAGATTCCATCATTTACATAAGCATATTTCCTCTAAACCAATGATCTTCAAACTCCCGTATAATGATTCCACACTTTTGCAGTCATTGATCATAAATTGCACAACATAAGGTACTTCAATCTTTACTGAAGCTTTTATTTAGCCTTCATTTAGTAAGCCAAAGAGTCACATGCAAAGTGCAGGAACTCACAGCAACCAATCAAAACCTTTTCTTTAACTCTGTTTATGCTGAAATTCTGAAAGCTAAAATGCTATTGGTTGTTGTAGGCCATTGTGCTATGTGCTGAATAACTAAAATAAAGAGAAGCACTGGAGGTACTCATGGCCAACAAGCCACCATTCCTGAGAAGGAGTTAACTTTCCAGCCAGCTTGCAGAATAATACAGTATCCAGAGCACTACATGCTTACCCTGAGTAACTCATGAACAACCTCCTCTGGGGAGCCACAGCTCTTAATTAATTTAATTAACAATTCATTAAACCCCCCGCCTTCCACCTTCCTCGCTTCACCATAATTGCAGGTATATTAACATAAAATTGAGCAATGCTGAATCAATTAACAAATGCAGGATAGTGATGTATACAGTATTGTAAAAAAATCCCTTAGTAGTTAATAATTAAATCAAAATGATTGGAAGACAGTGGGTAACTGTGTAATTGTGGGTAACATTTTAATTGTAGTTAATCCAGCAGCTGATTTTTAATATCTGTATTCTCTAGGAAATATAAACTCCTTGTAGACATGTTACTGTAACTTGGTGGTTTAATTCCTTTAATTTAGATTTTTCTCCATATAGGAAACTAAGCAAGCTGCATAAGCTTACTCAGTTTTCTGATAAAGACTGTGCAGTTGATTTACTAAAAGAGAAGATGCTGTTCACTTAGCAAACTGAATGTTCACTTTTCAAAGTGATTCTTAAACCATCTGAAGCTGTGTTCATTTTGAATAATCATATGCAAGGTAAATTTAAAAAAAAACAGGATTTTAACTATCACGCAATTTGTTGATTGAACACATTTTTAGGTTATTGCTAACAACCTTTGATCCTTTAGTAAATCAACCCCTGTGCCTTAGTGCTCTGTCTGTCACTGTTGTCACCTGTGGTCTTAAAATGTGAAAAATTAAAAGAAGGAAGCTACATGTTGAGATGTAAGTTTAGTTGTTTTGGACATCTAAGAATATCTTTTAAAAGATGTCCAATGAAGCAGCACCATTACAGCAAACAAGGTATCGGCCCTAAGCAAGAGGTATTTCTCCTAGTCATTTTATATCATACCATAAAATCCCCTGAACATTTAAGAGGAGGGGCCCCATGAAACTTTGAGCAAAAGGACAAGAGAATGTGAGGATTGTTAGATAGGGAGTAACAAAGAGATCATTTCATCCAATATCAGATCTGTGATCACAACAAGAATCACGTAAAAGGACCATTAGAAATAGTTGGTGTAAAACAAGACTTTAACCCAAACCACTGCTTAGACCCTAGGAAGATAATAGCTGACCTAGTGCCATGCACAGGAGAAATAGGGAAGTAGCAAATAGATATGTTCAGTGATGATTCCCATTCTGTTTTTGTCAATCAATAGAGAACTGATCAGCAGAATAAAGTGTGATTAATTCAATGAATAACTTCATTTTCGAACTGCATGCCAATTTCGGAATGGTGACTAGTGGGGTTCGTATGTGGGACTTAGCAGGTACAGAAAATACCTGTTAATCTTGAAATGTGCCCGACTATGCCTGCCCATTCTGTCCACCCCCTCCGTTCACAGAAGCTGTACTATAGCTTCCAAAAATGAAACATAATATATGAATGGAGGAGGGTAGGATGACTGACAGGTAGGTAGAAAAGTACATCCTTTTGCTTTCATGGAAACTAAAGCACAACTTCTGTGAATGGAGGAGGTGGAGAAAGGGCAGGCAAAGTCAGGCACTCTTGAGGAGTGCCTATCTCATCTCTATTAACTCCTGCCAGACTGAAAGATTGCAGCAGCAGGGGTAGGGGGTGATCGGAGGAGAAAGATTTCAAGGAATGCAGGAGAGAACAGCACAAAGGACACATCAGATTCATAGTAAATAATGTCCCTTCTGCTGATTTTAGTTTGTAACACCTAGGTATTAACAAAATTACTTAAAGTGATACTAAAGTTATACTTACCTGCTCTGTGCATTGATTTTGGACAGAGCAGACCAGATCCTCCTCTTCTCTGGTCCCTCGCCAGCACTCCTGGCCCCTCCCTCCTGCCGATGCCCCCATAGCAAGCAGCTTGCAATGGGGGCACCCAAGCTGAGCCACTGCTCTGTGTGTTGATTCAGACATGGAGCTGTGGCTCGGCCCCACTCCTCTCTCTCCTCATTATCTCACTCACTTTGATTGACAGTAGCGGGAGCCAATGGTGCCTGCTGTGTGTCTCAGCCAATCAGGAGGGAGAGTTCCGGACAGCCAAGTCTCTCATGCAACATTGCTGGATCAAAAAGGGGCTCAGGTAAGAATCAGGGGGGCTGAGGTGGGTTGCTGCACACTGAAGATTTTTTTATCTCAATGTATAGAATGCGTTACGACAAACAAACCTTCTGCCTTTAGAACTGCTTTAAATGCCTTTCAAAGTGATATTTATCGAAGGTACTTTATATTTTTTCTTCACTGTTTTTCAAAGTCCATAAACTTTGTCTTGCACAAACAAATTAGCCTCTAGTTCTTCTCTAGCATGGGTTTATTAAGGGTGTGATGGAAAGTCAGAGTGGATGATCCAGTAAACCTTAAGCTGATGGTATTTAGTTTGCATGTTCTTTTTTTATTCTCTCATTTTATAAAACAATGTTTGCATTTTTTTTTTTCATTTTTTTTTTTATCTCGGTACTGCTGATTTTATCCAGCTTCCTTTAGCTCCCTGTCTCAGCACCAGCTGCAGATCACTGCAAATGAAAGGCTTTCTGATAGTTTTAACATTGGACTATTCATGTGCAATAACTGTCAGTAGAGCTGCTTGTAGTCTCCATTTGGGACAAACACCAATAAAATTGGGAGACAGTAGTCACCCCATAACAAAATGTGCATGAATAAGGACAGTATACTAAGTGTTCTTTTAATGAAATGTTGCAAATTGATTTTTAAATTAAAAAGTTAAACCTTATATACATTCAAACCGACTGTCCTGGATCCCACATAACTGTACCAGTATTTAAGCAGAGTCCCATAGCCCAGCGCCTGAGGACATGTCCTGCAAAGGAAGTAAATTGTTGGCAAAGCTGTATTCCATGGAAGTAAATGGTTGGCTGTCCAGCTAAGTTGTCTACAGTTCTTCCACATTGGGATATGTTTCCTCCCACTATGACCAATGACCAACAATGCCAGGTAATTTTTTCTCCCACTGACTTCCAATCAGGGGCGTAACGATAGGGGTTGCAGGGGTTGCGATTGCAACCGGGCCCCATGCTCCAGGGGGCCCATGTGCTTCCCTTGTACACCTGGATAGGAGTGATGGCGGGGGTGGCATTTAGACGTTTTATTTATTCCATTTTTGTCCTAATGCAGGAGATTGGTCCCTCTATATGCTGCCCCCGCAGCCCCTCCTATCCAGTTTACTTGTCTTCTGCTGTTCCCAGGGTTCCACTGTGGGACCGTAATAAAGGGACCCGTGATAGGAGTAAAGGGCCCCAGGATCAGCAAGAAGAGGGAAGGGCCCTGGCCAGGGATCAGAGGGGCCCTTCCTAATTTCTTGCACCTGGGCCCTGAAGGTTCTAGTTACGCCTCTGCTTCCAATACCAATGTTTTTTAATCTACTTACCACCATCTTACCACCAATGCCAAGGCATTTTTCCTCTCTCTGACCACCAAAGGTATTTTCCTTCCCACTAGCCATCAATGCTGTGATTTTCTTTCTTTTTCAACTTAAGCACAGTATAAACTTTTCATCGGATTAAATGGAGAGTGAAGAACTAAGCAGCCTCATCATGATATCTCCCTGGATCGGGGAGAGGTTAGTAACTGTATAGGACTGGCATGGGGGCTGGGGACAGAGGGGGCTACAAGCAGTATTACAATATTAAGCTCATGTGTCTTAGAAGAAAGACAACATGTGTCATCAAAGTGGCAAAATTTGTAGAAATATGTTCACTTAGATATATTGTGGGTCATATTATTGTCACCATCTTTTACTATAATAAAGGTTTATGTCCATTAGTGTGCAGAGGAAGTATTTATTAATGAACACTGTGCTCTTTACATCATAGGAAAGAATGATACGATTCTATTGAGATTAGAATCGTTACTCCTAGAAAATACTGAACATTTAGAAATATCAAATAAACACAAAAACATTTTCGTGAAAATGTCTACTGAAAATTTAAAAATGATAGCTGATATATGGGTGAACTTTAGAAAAGCTGTAGGCCTACAAAATATGCTGGCAGTGAAAAGAATACAGACTTATAAATAAAGAAGTGAATTTAACTTTTTGTTTTGTCATTCTGTTTCACTATTTTTTTTTTTTCTTATACGTTGTTTTCCACAGTATTTCACTGCTTTTCCACACTACACTGTAAAGCAGAAATCCATTTACTTACACAGACAATGGTGTTGCATTACTGTATGTACAAGTGCACTGCATTGCCAGATAATTTTTGCAAACATCAGGTTCATCAATGATTAACAAAGATGACTGTGGATGTGGATAACAGACATTCTAGTGTTCCTGCCACTGTAAATTAACATGGCAGTGTTGATACAGAAGGTAGCGCAATCTGTACTAGTAATCTAAGTGGCAGCAGCAAGCCTAGAGTGTTGTTCCCACTATTTTTCAGCAGGCCAATTCATTTAAATCAAGCACAACAGACTGTCAACTGGTTAGGTCATTTGTCTACTGTTTCTCCTGACTAAGTCTTCCCAGACTTTTTACTATGCAGGTGTATACCCCTTTCATTAAAGGGAACAACCCTTACCGACAGACAGTACATACAGGTATCTTTCTTTTGCGTATGATCACTTTCTTAAAAGAGAAGAATGGCCTCTTCTAGGTCACCGGAGTGTACTTACTTTTGCTCTGCTTGACCCAAGCCCACTGTTGGCTGATGTCACAGATCCACTCCAGGCCCCCCGGAAGGACCCCGATCATATTATCAGAATTTTCCCAACTTCCTGATTGACAGGCTCTGGCAGCAAAAGATGAAATTTGTAGCATCTCCAATAAATTAAGTCATTGGAGTGTGGGACTTTACCGTACCTGTTGACACATTCGCTTTGTTGTGCCGATGGCATCATTTCCGGCTTGGTGATGATGTATATCCTGCACATGTGTGGTGGGGGATCGAATAGCAGGCAGTATTTTAGGTGGACACACACAGGGTAATTTTAGCTGACAATCTGGTCAATTTCCTATGTTCGTTATGACGTTTTTAGTTCTACCTTAGGCAATTCCCTGCTTTGTGCTATATAAAAGGGAGATCCTTTGCTTACAGGCATGGTTGTTTGCATCTTCTTTGGAGTTGGAGTGTTGCCATGGGCATGCTTTTGGGTGGACCCATTTTGGTCTGTGGTTAAGGTTGTCTTGTTGGGCAGCCGTTACATCAAGACTGTTACACTGAACCTATGAGAGTTGCATGTGGGGCTCTGTTCCCCTGAAGTCTAAGTTGCCCTAGAGTATATACTTTGAGATATGGTTTTATGTTCTGGAACAAAGATGCAATAAACTGTTTTTATTTATACTTACATTGGTGTTTGAATTACAGTGCCTTGAAAAAGTATTCATACCCCTTGAAATTTTCCACATTTTGTCATGGTACAACCAAAAACGTAAATCTATTTTATGGGGATTTTATGTGATTGACCAACACAAAGTGGCACACAATTGTGAAGTGGAAGGAAAATGATAAATGGTTTTCAACATTTTTTACAAATAAATATGTGAAAAGTGTATTCATTTGTATTCAGCCCCCCTGAGTCAATATTTTGTAGAACCACCTTTCCCTGCAATTACAGCTGCAAGTCTTTTTGGGGATGTCTCTACCAGCTTTGCATATCTAAAGAGTGAAATTGTTGCCAATTCTTCTTTGCAAAATAGCTCAAGCTCTGTCAGATTGGATGGAGAGCATCTGTGAACAGCAATTT
>BLSH010391565.1:1346573-1364862 GCA_018402905.1 Glandirana rugosa | reverse complement strand
TGAAATTTGTAGCATCTCCAATAAATTAAGTCATTGGAGTGTGGGACTTTACCGTACCTGTTGACACATTCGCTTTGTTGTGCCGATGGCATCATTTCCGGCTTGGTGATGATGTATATCCTGCACATGTGTGGTGGGGGATCGAATAGCAGGCAGTATTTTAGGTGGACACACACAGGGTAATTTTAGCTGACAATCTGGTCAATTTCCTATGTTCGTTATGACGTTTTTAGTTCTACCTTAGGCAATTCCCTGCTTTGTGCTATATAAAAGGGAGATCCTTTGCTTACAGGCATGGTTGTTTGCATCTTCTTTGGAGTTGGAGTGTTGCCATGGGCATGCTTTTGGGTGGACCCATTTTGGTCTGTGGTTAAGGTTGTCTTGTTGGGCAGCCGTTACATCAAGACTGTTACACTGAACCTATGAGAGTTGCATGTGGGGCTCTCTTCCCCTGAAGTCTAAGCTGCCCTAAAGTATATACTTTGAGATATGGTTTTATGTTCTGGAACAAAGATGCAATAAACTGTTTTTATATATACTTAAATTGGTGTTTGAATTACAGTGCCTTGAAAAAGTATTCATACCCCTTGAAATTTTCCACATTTTGTCATGGTACAACCAAAAACATAAATCTATTTTATGGGGATTGTATGTGAGTTACCAACACAAAGTGGCACACAATTGTGAAGTGGAAGGAAAAGGATAAATGGTTTTCAACATTTTTTACAAATAAATATGTGTGGCATGCATTTGTATTCAGCCCCCCTGAGTCAATATTTTGTAGAACCACCTTTCGCTGCAATTGCAGCTCAGAGTCTTTTGGGGAATGTCTCTACCAGCTTTGCATATCTAAAGAGTGAAATTGTTGCCAATTCTTCTTTGCAAAATAGCTCAAGCTCTGTCAGATTGGATGGAGAGCATCTGTGAACAGCAATTTTCAAGTCTTGCCACAGATTCTCAATTAGATTTAGGTCTTGACTTTGACTGGGCCATTCTAACACATGAATATGCTTTGATCTAAACTATTCCATTGCAGCTCTGGCTGTATGTTTACGGTTGTTGTCCTGCTGGAAGGTGAATCTCCGCCCCTGTCTCAAGTCTTTTTCAGACCCTAACAGGTTTTCCTGCATTTGGCTCCATCCATCTTCCCACCAACTCTGGTCAGTTTCCCTGTACCCGCTGAAGAAAAACATCCCCACAACATGATGATGCCACCACTATGTTTCACAGTGGGGATGGTGTGTTCAAGGTGATGTGCAGTGTTAGTTTTCCGCCACACGTAGCATTTTGCTTTGAGGCCAAAAAGTTCAATTTTGGTCTCATCTGATGAGAGCACCTTCTTCCACATGTTTGCTATGTCCCCCACATAGCTTCTCACAAACTGCAAACAGGACTTTTTATGACTTTCTTTCAACAGTGGCTTTCTTCTTTCCACTCTTTGATTTGTGGAGTGTACGTCTAATAGTTGTCCTGTGTACAAATTCTCCCACCTGAGCTGTGGATCTCTGCAGCTCCTTAGAGTTACCATGGGCCTCTTGGCTGCTTCTCTGATGAATGCTCTCCTTGCTCGGCCTGTCAGTTTAGGTGGCCAGCCATGTCTTGGTAGGTTTGCAGTTGTGCCATACTCTTTCCATTTTCAAATGATGGATTGAACAGTGGCTTTGTGAGATGTTCAAAGCTTGGGATATTTGTTTATAACCCAACCCTGCTTTAAACTTCTCCACAACTATATACCTGACCTGTCTGATGTGTTCCTTGGCCTTCATGATGCTGTTTCTTCACTAAGGTTCTCTAACAAACCTCTAAAGCAGTGGTTCTCAACTCCTGTCATCGGGAACCACTAACAGACCAGGTTTGCAGGATAACTGAAATGCATCACAGGTGATATAATTTGCTGCTCAGTGATTGCAGTATTCTAGTCTGAATCTCCCCAACGCAATACTTAAAATCTGGCCTGTTGGTGGGTCCTGAGGACCGGAGTTAAGAACCACTGCTCTAAAGGCTTCGTAGAACAGCTGTATTTATACTAAGATTAAATTACACACAGGTGGACGCTATTTACTAATTAGGTGACTTCTGAAGGCAATTGGTTCCACTAGGTTTTAGTTAGGGGTATCAGAGTAAAGGGGGTTGAATACAAATGCACGCGACACTTTTCAGATATTTATTTGTAAAAAATATTGAAAACCATTTATCATTTTCCTTCCTCTTCACAATTATGTGCCACTCTGTGTTGGTCTATCACAGGGATATGCAATTAGCGGACCTCCAGCTGTTGCAAAACTACAAGTCCCATCATGCCTCAGCCTCTGGGTGTCATGCTTGTCGCTGTCAGAGTCTTGCTATGCCTCATGGGACTTGTAGTTCTGCAACAGCTGGAGGTCCGCTAATTGCATATCCCTGGTCTATCACATAAAATCCCAATAAAATACATTTATGTTTTGGATGTAACATGACAAAATGTGGAACATTTCAAGGGGTATAAATACTTTTTCAAGGCACTGTATATTTGGTGCCAAGAAAGTCCCAGGTACACAGGAGTTTATTAAATGGACTATTTCTGGGATGTTGGCACCCAAGTTGACTGTAAACCACACCAGTTATCTTTTGAAATTGGTAGCATCTTGTATCATATGCAGTTGTCTTTTAGGCCCCTGCCACACTGGGCGGGCTTCACTAGAAGTCCGCTTGCTTGGTGGGGGATCTGTCTGCTGATCCCCACTGAACAGGTGGGTGGTTGGTCCATGTCCACTTCACTTATGCAGAGCAGACATAGATATAGCCTGCTCTTCTCTATGGACAGTCGGATGTAAACGGTCCTCCTGTCTGTTTACACCCGACTGACATTCGATCCAATCCAATCGACAGAAAGAGAATGGATCCCCATCCGTCATTTTTTTGGCGGATCATATTGGATGTAGGCGGTTGTAAACGGACACATGTCTATTTATACCCGCTGCTCCATAGAGGACAATTTAAAGTCCTATGGGGTGTACCTGAAAACTGACAGGCGGAACCGATCGGGGCCTAAAAGATTTTTTTTTATTGTACCTCAGTGCTGTTAGTCTCCTGCAGCCTCTTTGCAATAATTTCCTTTCTACATGCATGCACTTCAGCTATGGCTGCATTGCATTTCTTAGAGTGAGGTTCCAGATGGTGACAACAGTGAACCATAACTTCAGGATATGTGTTGAAACAGCCACTTGTTATCTCCATTGGAAGTCCAAGTAACAGAGGGACAATGCAGCAACACAATAAGGAAATGAATAAGCAATGACCTTCATATTGGGAACACCCACCAGATTTATTTCAATAAGAGTTGTTGATTTAAAACGATTGAAAATCGTCCCCCTCCACTGTCACCTACTAGGTCCAGCTGCATTGTCCCTTTGTACCCCATCGGATTCTGGCTGCAAACTCTATTCATAATGCCTGCCTCCCAGACATAGGAATTGGGCAACCTCAATCGAGTACCTATTTGGGACTTGGTCTGTACATAATAAACATGAGAAGCCTCAAATAGGTACTGAATGGAGGCAGATTTACCCACAGAAAACAGGTCTGACCGCTGGGCTTATTAGTCTGATTACTGCACAAGTGCTGCCCACTCTGCAGAGGTCAGGCTCCCCTTTTCAGCCCTTATCTACGCCCCTTGCCCTAGGTACTCTAGTTTCCTTCCGCACTTTAAAGACATGCTGGTAGACTGATTGGTTCCAGTCTTAATTTGTGCTAGTGTGTGTCTGTGTATGCATGTGAAATAGGAACCTTAGATTGTACACTCTTGGAAAGCAGGGGCTGATGTGAATGTACAGTATGTAAAATGTTTTTAGTGCTATATATATGCCTGTAATAAATATTAAATTGACATTCTGTAAGATTAGGAAGCAGCTCGCCTCTAGTGCGCACTTTACACAATAACCACCATAAATCAAGTAGAACTTCAGGAATAGATGTTTGTCCTTCTCCACTTTCTGTACAGCACATGTATTTGAAAGTTTGACAAGTCTTCCTGCCCCACAGTGGATGTTAACATATTTCCACAGCATGCTTCCAGCTATTTTCCTAAATGAAATCCAATTTTCTACTTATTTTACAGACCTGTGGCACATATTGGTTGGGGAAAATTGAGGAAACCCTACTCCCACTTTTGAAGATTCTGTGCTACAAAAACATTGACACTTGGCTTCAAAAAATGTACAATCTACCTTTTGTGTTACCAACAACAGTCCTCCTCCAAAAAAAAGAAAAGACCAATGTGCTTGTGCTGCTTTTGGATACTAATATAGGAGGGAAGATGCACAAGAGAGGGTTTAGTGGGACAGGAGGGTTCTCATCATATTTATCACATGCACAATTACATAAGGTCTGTCCAGTTGCCAACATGTACTTTGCTTGTTCCTTTTTACAAGCAGCTGAAAACTATTTTTGGAAAAAATACTGCAATCTTTTTTGTTAAAGTGTTATTATAACATATTTATTGTTTTTACATCCCAGCTGCAGCTGTCTTAATGTATATTACATGCTGTCTCTCTTTTTCCAGCTTCCCTTTCTTTCAGTTTGTGCTTGTCCCATGATGCCTTGCAGGGTCCCATGGAGGCACCTGTTTCTCCTTGCTCTTATGTGTAGACTTTTTCCTGCCTTGAGGACGCTGCCTGTATCTCAGAGGACAACACACAGAAAATGAGGCACACTGGTCTAGATCAAGGTAAGTAGGTTGTGAGTGCATGCTCCCTGAGCAGAAGTTCAGGGAAGCGGTGCACTAGAAGCCAGAGCATCCAGCGGCAAAAGAGATATAGGATATAGTTTTTCTAAACTTTGTTGAATGAAAAAGACTATTGTCCTGTGCTACAATAATGAATAGTGCTGTGCTTCTGACAATTACTAATCTAAACTAATCTTTTTCAGACAGAACTCAAAGCAAACCTGTGATTTTCCCATGCAGAACAAAGCAACATGTTTACTTTAATGCCTCTTTGCCAGCAGCAAATACTCCTCTTTTCGGATATGAAAGAGCATTTGACTCATACCATGTGACAGCACTGGTGTTTGGCCCAGCACTGTTGCATAGAGCTGGAGACTCCTCTGCCCTGTGTACGCTCCATCTGGGGCAAGTCAAAGACCATACAGACCATTTTGTTCACTTTGGACAGCTTAACAGCAAAGAGGGGCTGAAAACAGGTAAGTAAAGTCAAGGCCAAAAATATTGGCACCCCTGCATTTTTATCAGATAATTCACCACTTCGCCCAGAAAATTGTTGCAATTACAAATGTTTAGGCATTCTCATGATTATTTCTTTTGTTTGATTTGGTATGACACAAAAAAAGTGGAGAAACAAAAAGCCAAACTGACGCATTCCACGCAAAACTCCAAAAATGGACTGGACAAAATTATTCACACCCTCAAATTAATATTTGGTAGCACACCTCTTGGAAAACATAACTGAAATCAATCACTGCCTCTTTCTTACAGCTCTCTACTGGAATTTTGGACCACACTTCTTTCGCCAACTACTCCAGGTCTCTCAGATTGGAAGGGTTCCTTTTCCCAACTGCTGTTCTGAGATCTCTCCACAGGTGCTCTATGGAATTTAGATCTGGACTCTTTGCTTGCCAGTTCAGTACTCTCCAGTGCTTTGTCTTAAACCATTTCTGGGTGCTTTTTGACGTGTGCTTTGGATCATTGTCCTGCTGTAAGACACATGACCTCTGACGGAGACCCAACTTTCTGACATTGAGTCCTACAATGCACCCCAGAATTCTTTGATAGTCTTCAGATGTCATAATGCCATGCACACGGTCAAGACATCCAGTGCCTGAAGCAGCAAAGCAACCCCAAAACATCAGTGAACCTCCACCATGTTTGACTGGAGGGCAGTGGCGGCTGGTGAAATTTTAGGATGTGGGGGCGCCAGACCCCACCCTTCCTTTTTGACCCCTCCCACTTATCATAAGCCCCACCCCTTACAGTTTCCACCCCTTGTGTCAAGAGTATACAGCCCCGTTTCACCAGATAGTGGTATACAGCATCACCAGATAGGAGTATACAGAATCACCAGATAGCAGTATACACTCACAGAGTCACCATATAGAGTAATACAGAGTCACCATATAGCAGTATACAGAGTCACCAGATAGGGGTATACAGAATCACCAGATAGCAGTATATGGAGCCCCAGATAGCAGTATACAGTCACCATATAGCAGTATACAGAGTCCCAGATAGCAGTATACAGTCTCCAGATAGGGTATACAGAGTCCCAGATAGGGGTATACAGAGCCCCAGATAGCAGTATACAGTCACCATATAGCAGTATACAGAGTCCCAGATAGCAGTATACAGTCACCAGATAAGGTATACAGAGTCCCAGATAGGGGTATACAGAGTCCCAGATAGGGGGATACAGAGTCCCAGATAGGGGTATACAGAGTCCCAGATAGAGGTATACAGGGTCCCAGATAGGGTATACAGGGTCCCAGATAGGGTATACAGTCACCAGATAGGGTATACAGGGTCCCAGATAGGGTATACAGTCACCAGATAGGCGTATACAGAGTCCCAGATAGGGGCTTGCGGCGCCACCCCCCCCCCCCCCGAAGTTGGGACAAGTCCCGCACATACCCCATCTAATAGGCAGGCTGGCAGTGTGCAGAGATCGGCTTGCAGAGAGCGGACTGACAGCGTGAAGAGGCAGCACTTGCGGAGAGCATGCTGACAGTGTGCAGAGGCAGCGCTTGCGGAGAGTGGGCTGAAGCCTGGCTGGCAGTGAAGTGGTAGTGAACTGTCCTCCTCTCCTCGTGGACGGTCTGCGGAAGTCCCAGCGGAGTGCTGCCCCTGCGTGAGTAGTCACGCAGCCAGCACATCCGCCATAGTCCCGCCCCCGCCCACAGCATCCAATGACAGAGAGGCATTTGCTCTGATGGCTCAGGGGGCAGCCAATCAGACTACGTATGTGTGCCTGTTCAGCGTACACACATAGTCTTTTATGACTGACCAATCGGCTCACTACTTGCTGTCAGCTGACAGCAAGGAGCCGAGGAAAAAAAAAAAGAAAAGTCAATATACCGGCGCCTCCTGCAGGGGGGCCGGGCTGACTTTTTTTTTCTTTTTTTCTTCTTGTCAGCGGCGGGGAGGCGGCACCCAAGTGCCCCTTATACTCCAGCTGCTGCTGCTGTAGGGATTGTATTCTTTTCTTTAAAGGCCTCATTTCTTTTTTCTGAAAATAGTAGAATGAGGGGCTTTGACAAAAAGCACATTCTCCCAAAAGGATTTTGGCTTCCTCAGGTAAGTTTTGGCAAACTCCAATCTGGCTTTTTATGTCCCTGTGTCAGCATTGGAGTCCTCCTGGGTCTCCTACCATAGTGCTCTTTTTATTCAGACATATAGTGCAAGCTGACACAGTTGTACCATTGGCCTGAAGGTCAGCTTGAATTTGTCTTGAAGTTGACCGAGGTTCTAAATCTACCATTCGAACAATCCTTTGTTGCAATCTTTGATCAATTTTTCTCTTTTGTCTACGTCCAGGGAGATTAGCTACAGTGCAGTGGGCTGTAAACTTCTTGACAATGTTTCACACAGTGGACAGAGGAACATTAAGATCTCTGTTGATGGACTTGTAACCTTGAGATAGTCCATGCTTTTCCACAATTTTTGTTCTCAAATCCTCAGACAATTCTTTGCTGCTTTTTCTCTTCTCCAGAGACACACAACAGAAAGGTTAAGTCAATTTTTCACCATTTAAACCAGTTCCTGACTGGCTCGCGTACATTTACTGCTGCACTGTGACAGCGCAGCGCAAATCGCCGTCTATACACATCGATTCGCACTAGCGGGCAGGAGCAGGCCAGCGGCGGCATGTTCTCATGCTCGTCGCACGCTCCCTGAGTGTGGACGTGGGCCGGGCAGACTCAATGTCCGCCAGTGACCGGCAATCGCCTGATACAGAAGAAAAGCGGGGAACTGCCGGATCGACAATGTATTCATGGCGGTTCCCCACTCTGTCAGGTGGCATGACAGTGATTTACTGATCCCTGTCATAAGTTAGATCTGTCATGCCCCTGCTAGCCCAGCCCCCACACAGTTAGAACACGCCTAGGGAACACAGTTAACCACTTGATTGCCCCCTGCAGTGGCTTTTTTTTAGATCTGATCACTGTATAAATGTCAATGGTCCCAAAAAAGTGTCAAAAATGGCCGATCTGTCCACCGCAATATCACAGTCCCACTAAAAATAGCAGATCGCCGCCATTACTAGTAAAAAAAAAAAAACAGTAAAAACGTCATAAATGAATTCTCATTGTTTGTAAACGTGGCAACTTTTGCGCAAACCAATCAATATACGCCTACTGCAATTTTTTTTACCACAAATATGTAGAAGAATATATATTGGCCTAAACTAATGAATAAATTCGTTTTTTTTAAACTTTTTTTGGGACATATTTTTTTTTCAAAATTGTCGCACTTTTTTGTTTATATCGCAAAAAATAAAAAACGCAGAGGTGATCAAATACCACCAAAAGAAAGCTCTATTTGTGGGAGAAAAAGAATGTCAATTTTGTTTGGGTACGGCATGACCGCGCAATTGTCAGTTAAAGCGACGCAGTGCCGAATCGCAAAAAGTGCTCTGGTCAGGAAGGGGGTAAATGCTTCCGGGGCTGAAGGGGTTACCTGGTTACCAGTGTGTTTTCATTATGGGCTGCACCTATTAATTTATACAGGAGAGTTTAATTACAAATTACAGGTGCATCACAAACTTGGAATGCAATTATTTCTCACAATATTGAGAAGATGCCAATAATTTTGTCCAGTCCATTTTTGGAGTTTTGCGTGGAATGTGTCAGATTTTGGCTTTTTGTTTCTTTACTTTTTTGTGTCATACCAATGGGGATGGGCCGATCACCCCCCGGTTCGGTTTGCACCAGAACATGTGAACAGGCAAAAAATTTGTGCGAACATTCGAACACCATTAAAGTCTATGGGACCCGAACATGAAAAATCAAAAGTGATAATTTTAAAGGCTTATATGCAATGTTATTGCCCTAAAAAGTGTATGGGGACCCGGGTCCTGCCCTAGGGGACATGTATCAATGCAAAAAAAAGTTTTTAAATCCATCGTTTTCTCAGGAGCAGTGATTTTAATAATGATGAAAAATGAAAAATTCCTTTAAATAATGTGCCGGGGAGGGGGGGGGGCCTTAGTCTGCCTGTAAAAGGGTGCATCTGTAGAACATAGCCAGAGCGAAAAAATGACATTTCCATAGGAAAAATTGTCATTTAAAATCGCGACTGTAATGTATTGCCGGCTCCCGCCAATATACAAAAAAAATCACTGAAAAAAAGTGCGTGGGGTCCCCCCCCCAGTCCATACCAGGCCCTTCAGGTCTGGTGTAGATTTTAAGGGAAAAAATCCAAACCAGACCCTAGTCCGAGCATGCAACCTGGTCAGCCAGGATAGGGGGGACGAGCGAGCGCCCCCCCCTCCTGAACCGTACCAGGCTACATGCCCTCAACATGGGGAGTATGGGTGCTTTGGGGCAGGGGGGGGCTCTGCCCCCCACCCCAAAGCACCTTGTCCCCATGTTGATGGGGACAAGAGCCTCTTCCCCACAAAACTGGGCTGTGGTTGTGGGGGTCTGCGAGTGGGGGGCTTATCGGAATCTGGAAGCCCCTTTAATAAGGGAGCCCTCAGATCCCGACCCCCCCCCTATGTGAATTAGTATCGGGTACATCATACCCCTACTACTTCACCAAAAGTGTCAAAAAAGAAAAAAACACAGGAGCCAATTAGGGACAAGTCCTTTATCAAAAAAGAAAAAAGAAAAATGAGTGTCCCCATCAGCTCCTCCTCCATGGGAAGGGCTCCCGCTGACTGAGCTTAGTTTGTTGTGACAGTTTATTTATATGGCAGGACGGGGCCACTCGATGACATACGCGTGTGACCCGCCCCCTCTGACGTCACATGACATCAGAAGGGGTGGGGTCACTTGTTTACATCGCCGAGTGGCCCCGCCCTGCAATATAAATAAACTGTCAGAGCAAAAAGCGCGCAGATGGTGGGAGCCCTCCCAACGTGCACAATGCGTTATGGGGCGCTCCGCGGCGGCGAAGTCATTGCGAACGGCCCTTAATGTTCTAAATTCAATGAACAGGCAAACACCCGATGTTCGAGTCAAACTTATGTTCAACTTGAACCACGGGCCCATCCCTACATACCAATGCAAACAAAAGAAATAAACATGAGAATACCTAAATATTTGTAATTTCAACAATTTTCTGGGCAAAGTGGTGCATTACCTGACAGAAATGCAGGGGTGTCAATATTTTTGGCCATGACTATATGTGCTGCTGGGGAAAGGAACATTATTGTAAACCTGTTGCTCTGTTCTGCATGGGTATGAATTAATTTGAAGACCCGTTAAAAGCAATGTGATCTTTTTTTCCACCAGACCATAGACAGCCAATATATTTAAGCATCATAAACGTATTATTATGAATTTATTTCAAAGCACTGTAGCATATTATACTGGACAGAAGTACCAGAAGAACTAAAGTGTAATGTGCTGACATCCAGCCAGTTTTTAAAGCTTTTGGAGCTTGAGCCATTATTTCAGTAATCATTTCTATTGTAGCAGTCTATTATAAGGCCTAAGAGCGTTTTGCGGCGTCGGCGTCAAAAATGCCAAAACGTTACAGCCTTGGAACGCGCTGGTCCCGCTTTCTAGTTACAGCTCACTAACGCCGACGCCCTCTACAGCTCAAAAACATCAGAATTTTTAAGGGGCCATTGAATAACATGGAGAGTTGTAAAAAACGCTAAAAAACATGGCTGTAAAAAACTGTCCTATGAAGTCTGCATAGAAAGCAACACTTCTACTGCCCCCTATGTCTCTATTGTGTCCTGTAGTGACATAGGGGTCGGGGTAGAACACAGTGGACATTCAGCCAAATAACCAGATTGAAAGTACCTATAACTTGCAGGTTAGTAAACAGGTGCAAAGTTAGAAGCAATATTGCAAAACACAATTAGAATGACAAAAGATGCATACATTGCAGAATAAAGAAAGCTGCATGAGCATATGATGTTTAAACAAACATGGGTTCTTCACAGCACTGTATCTGTGACTCAGTCAGGGTAACATTTATCTGCATAGCATAATCTCTATAATCTATAACAACATTGAGTCAAGCTGAGAATCACTACTTCAGTAAAACAGTACAGAACACACCTACCTATAATTATCCCTCTCAGTGTAGTGCAGGGTAGCTCTGGTAACACAGATTAAAAGCTAAAGGGATCCAAGGCCCTAGAGCAGGGGTAGGCAACCAGTAGCCCTCCAGCTGTTGTGGAACGACATTTCCCATGAGGCATTGCAAGGCTGGCAGTTACAATTACTTCCAGAGGCATGATGGGACTTGTAGTTCTGCAACAGCTGGAGGGCCCCAGGTTGCCTACCCCTGCCCTAGGGTGAAGTGCCACCCCACTAGAACTGGAGAATTCCGGTAGTAATTTGGGAGGGGCTCCCCCAGTAGCTGAGTCTTCCAAATCAGCTGCATGCTATTAGGCTCTAGCCCGGCTGCCCACACACCTGTTCTTACAGTGGAGGGTCTCTAATCTAAGGTGACCAGATTTTTTAAATGAAATCTGGGGACATATTTTTTTTTGGCAAATAGTAAACTATTTTATAAGCATATTTTCCTCAAAATATATATGCAGTGTATGTGGTATGTGTTTATGGAATGATTGTATGATACATACGTTATTTCTCACATTTCATCCATGAATAAAGATTAAAAAAAAGATTAGAATTTTTTGAGATATGACTAATAAATGTTATGAAGATAAGATAGAGAAAAAGCAGAGTGCAGAGTTCAGGAATGCGCTACATAAAGAATGCAGGGCTCAGGAGTGCACTACATATAGAATGCAGCCTCACCTGTGCCCATCTATGCAGCCTCACCAGTGCCCATCTATGCAGCATCACCAGTGCCTAGCAATGCAGCCTCACCTGTGCAGGGGATCAGAGAGGAGAGAAAGAGGAGAGTGGGCTGGATCATCATGCAGGCCAGTGTCGCCCACTGTGTCAGCTTTAATTTGACGGGTGTGACGGGTGCTGCCGTCACACAAGTACTGCCTTCTGGATCGACTCCCACCTAAGATAGACAGCGCATATCCCAACATTGAACAAGTGGGCAGTCTGTCAAAGGAGCCATGCCAGGAGGCGAGACTTTGTGACGGCGGCACCCGGCTATTCAAACTAAAGCTGACACAGCGGACGACTCTGGCCTGCATGATGATCCGCCCGGGGTGCCAGTGGCACCTGGGGTGGACCACCCCCCTCTGCCTCAGCACCCACCCTGCAATCCAGGAACAAATCTGGGGACAGATTGGCTCCGGGGACAGTGTCCTCAATCTGGGGACTGTCCCCGGAAACTGGAGATTTCTGGTCATCCTACTCTAATCTGACTGCAGACTACTTGCCCAGCTACCTCTGCCTCATTAGGAGCGGTCTCTCTCAGCTATTGAGGGAGGGAAGCAGAAAAAAATATCCTCCTTGGGTGTATTACCAAGGGAAATAGAGTTAAAGGATCCTAGGTCTACATCTGAGCATGGTGACCAAATTGGCATTCCACTATAGAACTAGCGCTCTAATATAGAGCAGCTGCAAAAAGGACACCAAAGTGTTACTAAACCCACGACAGTAAAATAAGTCTGTATATGCAGTAGAGCAAGCTTGTTATACTCACTGTGTAACCTAAGGGATTAATCCTCCGTAATGTGTAATAAAAGCTGTTGATCCTGTCTTCTCTGATCCTCCCCTTCTTCCACTGTCCCCAATCCATCTCTTAGGGGCACGCTGCACATGCTCAGTTTGGTGTGCATTGCCAGAGAGTTTTTTTTTTCTTGGGAGGGTGCATGTGATCAGCACAGGGCCAATCGTCCCTCTCCAGACAGAGGGTCAGGGGTCCTGTAGACCCATAGGACAATCAAAATTGAATGAAAACTCCTCCTGCAAGCTTTAACCAGACACTGATAGAAGTCACAAGACTTTTCTAACTGCTGATAAAAAAAGGTATTTAGCAGTTTATATTTACTAAAATAATTGCATTTCCATGTTTTGTGTACTGTGGAAGACCAGATATAGTGGATGCAGGGTCCTGGGTTTAGTAACACTTTAACTTAAGTTGAGGCAATTGTTGTTGCTTTTTTACTATATTTTAAATTTTTTTTGCTGTTTTCTGTCATTTTCAAATTTTTATTTACACTGCACTTATAGCTTGCAGAAACACCATGTGTGATCTGGAGGCTGAATTGTTAAAACAAAAACATTAAAGTGGAATTTTTGCCTAAAGCTAACTATGTTTAAAAATGTCCCCTCCTACCCCCCACTAATAAAGCTGCCTAACCTGTGAAAAAAAAAAAAAATAGTATACTTACCTATTTTTCAGTCTGGTCCAGTCCAGTCACATGATTTCCCTGTGTCAGTGAACAGCGGCTGCAGCGGAGAGGAGGGAGCATTCAGCAATGACTATGAATTCTGGAATCCATGATGTCATACATAGGCTCCCATGGTCCAGTCATTGTCAGCACTCCAACCTCTCCCCTGCTGCAGCCGCTGACTGACACAGGCAGCTGGATCTGCAGGAATATGTGACTGAATCAAAGCGGGCTGAAAATAGGTAAGTATATACAGTGACTTGAAAAAGTATTCATACCCCTTGAAATTTTCCACAATTTGTCATGTTACAACTAAAAACGTAAATGTATTTTATTGGGATTTTATGTGATAGACCAACACAAAGTGCCACATAATTGTGAAGTGAAAGGAAAATGATCAATTTGTTTTCAACATTTTTTACAAATAAATATGTGAAAAATGTGGCACGCATTTGTATTCAGCCCCCTTTACTTTGATACCCCTAACTAAAATGTAGTGTAACCAATTGCTTTCAGAAGTCACCCAATTAGTAAATAGAGTGCACCTGTGTGTAATTTAATCTCAGTATAAGTACAGTTTCTGTGCAGCCCTCAGAGGTTTGTTAGAAAACCTTATTGAACAAACAGCATCATGAAGGCCAAGGAACACACCGGACAGGTCAGGGATAAGGTTGTGGAGAAGTTTAAAGGTTTAAAGTGACACACACACATTCCAGATGTTTGCAGAACAGATGTTCAGTTATTCCCGGCTATATTTAAAGTGACACACAGACATTACAGATGTTTTCAGAACAGATGTTCTGTTATTCCCGGCTATATTTAAAGTGACACACAGACGTTACAGATGTTTGCAGAACAGATGTTCAGTTATTCCCGGTTATATTTAAAGTGACACACAGACTTTACAGATGTTTACAGAACAGTAGTTCAGTTATTCCCGGTTATATTTAAAGTGACACACAGACTTTACAGATATTTGCAGAACAGATGTTCAGTTATTCCCGGTTTTATTTAAAGTGACACACAGAGCTTCCAGATGTTTGCAGAACAGTAATATGGGTTCTCCCGGCTTATTTATACTTTTTTGACACAGTTTGAAGATGATTTTAGAACAGTTATATGGCTTCTACCGTTAATTAATACTTTTCAGACCCAGTTTGAAGATGATCCACATTCACCTCCATTTTTGCTTTTTTTATGTTTTTATTTTTTTTTAAATATTTAAAGTTATTTCCCTGTCCCCATTTCTTTGTAGGTCACTTTTTCCACCCTTACCCCCATTTCCTTCCTTTTGCAGACCTCTAGGACTTTCCAGGACTATTTTACAGCCATTTTTGTGCCTAAAAGTTCGGGTCCCCATTGATTTCAATGGGGTTCGGGGTCCGGGACAAAGTTCGGGTTCTGTCCGGACCCGAACCCGGACTTTGTCCCGAAGTTCGGCCGAACCAGCAGAACCCGGACTTCTAGAAGTTCGCTCAACTCTAGTTGTAACATGACAAAATGTGGAACATTTCAAGGGGTATGAATACTTTTTCAAGGCACTGTACATTTTTTACACTGCTTAGGCATAGGTAGGAGGAGGGGACATTTTTAAAAATGTTTAATGCTAGGCAGGAATTCTACTTTGAAGTAAATACTTGGGTGCAAGGGACAGAATAGAGTGCTAGAATAGCAGACAAGATGGGTCCCCCAAAACCAAATTTAAATCGAACCTGTCTCATATATCCCTAGTGCATCCCGTTGAACGCCTTCTCCGCATCCAAAGAGTCCGACAGGACCTCGCATATTGAATAATATCTATGACCCTCCTCGTGGCATCAGAAGGTTGCCTCCCAGGTGTAAAGCCTGACTGATCTGGGTTGATCAACTTAGGGAGGATTGGTAGAAGTCTATGTGCCAGAATTTTAGCATATAATTTAATGTCAGAATTAAGTAATGATATTGGTCTAAAGTTAGGGGGTATAGTGGGGTCTTTGAGGAATTCTACTTTAATATGTTCATTAGTCTTTTCCATTCTTCCCCATCCATTTGGCATTCTTGTTTCATTTTTTGAAAAAGAAGTTCATTTGGTTACTATAGGCTACAAATCCACTCTTCTGCTATGTTTCTTTCTTCTTGTTTAAACAAATCAACCCTTTAGTGACAAAACCTGAAAAAATGCCCTTATTAATAGGTCTCTATATTTATTTATTTTTGTCTTCAGTAAACTTCAATAAAATATTTATTAATATAAATTATGCTGGATACCTATATTGTATGTACTTAGACTTATGAAATAAACTAAAGGACACAGCTGGAAACTAATCTGAGATATAACAGGAAAATTTGAAATAATAAATGTCTGTGTGTGTGAAATGTGGTTTGGGTTGTGCACTGGTAGTTGCACATAACAAAGCTCTCATTAGCATAGCAGAGCATCACAGAGCCCAGACAGCTAGCAGGGGTCGGAGGATGTGAGCCACCACTCGGACAATTCTCTGTCACACAGGTCAGCCAGCTGTGGATTTTGTCCCACTGACCCTGGGTTCTTTTCCACAGCACAGATGGTAAAACCACAACCCCCCTTCTCATTCTGGTTGAATAGAAGCCTTCAGTATCACTGTGCATAGGAACGTGTTAACGCCAAGATGCAGGTCAAGGCTATGGCCTCTTATCCCATGGAGCCTCTCTGTTGATAGGGAAATTGTTCCACGTAGGAGGATATCATTTTTCCATACAAACAGCCAATGTGTGATCTGTGAAAAACACAAATGTTACTTAATTTAGCACAACACAAATCATGATAACTAAACGTAACCCAATAAGAAACACCTATTGTACAGCATGAGTTATTGATCAGATGCACTTGAGAATGATACAAATGTAAAATGTATAGAATTGTGCTTATAACTGAAAACAGATCCAAACCCAACCATCAAAGTTAAATGGTATGAAACATCTCCAAAATCTGAGAGCTTTGAGTTATGCAGCACAAATTGGTGGGAGTGATTTGGTTAAATTAACTCTAAACCCAGTCAACTAAAATCTTATCTAAGCTTTAACATATTAATGTAATTTCTAAAATTGTGTTCAATCTTTTCAAAAATGCAGCTTTTATTTATAGTACCTGGTGATCCTGCCATACAGGTCCTTGTTCAGGTATTTCCTGTTATGGGTTGACAACTGTCTCCAAATTTTGCTCCTGTGTTGTCACCCTAAATATTGACACATTTTGGGGTGGCCTGAAGCAAATGGGTGCTGGAGCAATTATCAGTTGGTATCTGATATCAACATAAATAGAAGCATATATCGCCAGCACACAGGGGCGTATCATGAAATTGGTGGGCCCGTGTGCAAGCCCACACCGCACTGATCATCCCCAGCTGTCATGGAGAGATCATGCATGGGTGCAGTGTCGGTCAGAGCACAGTGGGCCCCCCCACCCCTCAGGGCCCGTGTTCAGTGAACACCCTGCACCCATGGATGATACACCACTGCCAGCACACCATGGATCCTCAAGAAAATGTCCAAATGTTTATCAAAAAGTTCACATCATAGAGGTGAAAGTGCAATGTTCCATGTAGGACCCCTTTGGCATCACCTGCCTGACGAAGGGATCCTGCATGGCTTCAAAATTTGCACTTTTACAGATGTGATGAGATTGCTTTAATAAACAGATGGACATTTTCTTGATGATCCATGGTGTGCTGGCGATATGAAAAACACATAAAAATAGTTCAACGGAGACACAGATAACAATAAAAACCTGATAGGGTTGCTAAGCCTTCCACGTTCTATCCATAATTTAAAAAAAAATGGTTTTAGATACACTTTTAATGAAATAAATCACAATGTGTGCATTAACACCACAAAGGCCACCCTGTGTGCCCATTTCAGTGTTAGGCCTTTGGAAATTAAGGTTAACACATGTATGTGTAGGCAAAACCACTACCAGTTTAGGTTTATGGTGTCTATGACCTGCTGGTGAAATTCCACTTTACTTCTTGTACTGGAGAAACAACAGGGAATTAAATTAAAGACAGTATCTCCAAACAAAAAGGAACTTTTTTTCTTTACATACTGTTACCAGTCAGTGTCCGTGATCACAAGCACACCAGTCATATGGTGATGCTGTACTGCCCTGTTGACAGTATGTAAAAAAAAAAAAGATTGTAAAAAAAAATATTTCATTTCATAATTTTCAAAAATATTGTGACAAAAATACAACTTCAAAAAACACACCATGCCTCTTACTAAATACCTTGGGGTGTCTGTTTCCAAAAATGAGCTATTTGGGGGGGTATTTGTACTGTCCTAGCATTTTAGGGCCTCAAGAAATGAGATAGGCCATCAGTACATGAGGATTGATCAATTTTCAAACATACAGTATATGCCATAGTTTGTAGACTCTATAACATTCACACAGACTAAATACAGTCAGGTCCATAAATATTGGGACATCGACACAATTCTAATCTTTTTGGCTCTATACACCACCACAATGGATTTGAAATGAAACGAACAAGATGTGCTTTAACTTTTTAACTAGTTAGGAGTACATGACTACCGGATAGAGTAAAGAACTCCGGGATTTTACGATCCTGTCATGTTTATGGGGGGGTTTATCGAGTAAAAACCTTTGTCTGTGGGGTTCCATAAATCATTCTCCGTACCACACAAAAAACTTCAACATAAAAACAGTGTTATAAAAACTTTTAATACTTTACTTTATAAAAAAAAATGTTAGAAAAAAAAAAAATGTATGACAGTTGTCCCGTCATGTCGTAGTGGTATACTGACCACACGAACACTAGTGCCTGTGACTGACCATTGTCATACATTTCTTTTTTTCAAGGAAAAACAAACCTCTATGACAG